>OZ014554.1:24341465-24941465 GCA_963966155.1 Clivina fossor
AAAAGATTTGTTACAAATCGTACTACAAGTTATGATTAAATGTGAACGCTTGATAAATTCAAGAAATATGTGGAAGCTATGCAGGTTAGTTTTATCAAACATTTCAAAGTCTAAAGTTTTTTTTAGATTAATCTAGTTACATAAATATAAAAAGCGATGACTTTTCAACAAAGTATATATTCTTTATTTATACATAAACTGTTTTTGCATTTATCAGGATTTGTATATAAGTAACTGCCTTGAAACTTCAAGATATGATTGAATAATTCATTCATTTTTAAACAAAAGTACATTTAGTACACTGTGAAAAATCGTTGTAAATTTACAATAATAAACATAACATATAAAATTCGAAGATACTATAATAATGCCAAGATTTATCAATATTAACAGTAGATTGATAAGAGAAACTATAGAAATATATAAAGAAAAAAATAATATTAATCAGTATGAAGGCACTAATTTAAATAAAATTTGCCTTTGTTTAGTTAATAATTTATAATTTTAAAATGTAGTTAAGTACTTATTTTGTTACCTAGTATCATTTTTCCTGACGATGATGTTTGTACAGTATGTCGAAACGTTGAGTTTTAATTAAAATTAATACAGAACTAAATCCTTTAATTTTTTAATAATAATCATACTAATTTTACTATGTAAATATTAGAAAAATTTTATATAATAATTTGGAATTTTGCAGTTGTAATATATTATATCAAAAATATCTTTTTGTTTACCTGATTTTTATATTTGTTAATTTTTTGCTTTAACGAAAGAAGTCAGAATTGGAGTCATATAACAATAAAAATCGACTCCGATTACGGCAAAATTCTTAGACTCCTCGAATCCACGGCTCCGACTCCACACCCCTGCAAAAATCTATCAAAAAGCTATACGCATCGCTTCTGCGCTATTCAGCGCTATCCCATGCTTTTTCCATCCACACCCGGAAGTTAACAAAATCAAGATCCATAATATTTTAATGAACACGGCGCGTTTCCCCCTAGTCCCTATATACACATATATGTATGGCATACATACGGTACTACGCTATGCTAGTACTATGACGGTTCTTACCCACTCACAATCAACAGCGCCGCGCGTGGCACGACCAAGACCAACACGATGCCGATACGAATCGTCTTCTATCTTTGTTATCATGTCTTTGTGACGGTAAGTTTTCCGTTCCCGGAGCGCAGATCCATTTGGTCCTGGTCTGACGCCCGGTTGGGGGACGAAAATTTCACTTCTCTCTCTCTCTCTCTCTCTCTCTTTCTCTTCCGATCAATAACAACGTGGAAAATTCTCGTGTTGCGTTTGAGTTTCAACGAGAGAGAAAGAAAAGAGTGGAAAAGAGATGGAAATAGAAAGAGTAGAATGTGTTTTCTATTTTGGTGTTTCGGATTTTAGATCTAATAAATTTAATGTGGAAGCTTTATATTTTTCGACACAGAAGAAAATGTAATGATCATTAAGTTATGTTTACATTACGATTTTAATCGAAAAAACAAGGTTGGGTTTTTATGCACGCTGAAAAAAGGTAAATTAACGCCAGAATAGGACAATGTAACAACCATTAATAGAATAGAAATTTACAATCGTTATTTAACTCTTTACGTCCGGATTTTTTTTACAGGTTTTATTCAAATAAAATACAATTTGTCGTTGTATGTTACATAATAAAACATGAAATGAGTATTTAAAAAAAAAAATGCTTTAACTTATTTAAAAAAATGGAGGTCTTACCATTTTAACGGCGGTCGGTCCATAAGACAAGAAGGATTACGAGATTCAATTTATTAAAAAGGTGGTTACCTGACATGACCAGTATGATGCAAAGGGTTAATATGCACAACCTAACAAATGACACAAATATAACCTAACCTATCCTAACCTAACTGACGTATATTTAATACATCTGGTGTTAATTCGAATAATCTGACGTGCAAATAGCCTAAATTGCAATTTTTATTAACTAGCATTCATTGACATATTTAAATGTTTTAAATTATTTTTTCTTATACTGAGTATATCACACACTGTACTTTATAAATAAACTACATAAATCAGCAGTTTTTAATCTGTGATCCGCAGACACTCAAAAAGCCGTCCTCATAGAGATCCAAGAAGCCTTGAAAATATGATACAAACTATAGTACTTTGCAATTATAATGAAGGAGACAATGACAAAGACACGAAAAGTAGAATGAAATCTTAATAATTTTCAACATAGTACATAAAATCTTTCAGAATCATTATTTAAATAAAAAAAGCTTTAGGATAAAGTTCTGTATATATTTTATTTTGATATACTTTACGTATAACCACAAAATCAAAGTATTTTTAATAACTTGGATGGACACGGCTGTAAGCACTTGTTGAGACATTATCAAAAAAATAAAAAGTAAACACACGACTCTTGGTTTTTTTGTTTCAAAATTTATTTAACTTATTATACAATGTACATTTCGGCTTGTTAGGCCATCATCAGATGACGTGTATTTTTTAATAATATTTTTTGACATTTCGATGAGCAGTATATTAGAAGTATATTAGAAGTATAGAAGTATATTATTAGTATATTTAGAAGTATATAATATTGGACTGTAATGTAACTCAAGAATTAGATATAAATGAAAGAATGGATAAGATAGCCAAAGTATTTCATGAGTTAAAAAACAATTTCATAAGCAAAAAGAAAAAATTAGCAGGAAAACGAAAATAACAGTTTATAACATAATATACAAATCCATATTAATATACTGATTCAAGTCATAGGTACTGACTAGAAGAAAAATATCGCGTTTGATAACGATTTTGATAGGTGCAAACTGTCAGTAATTTTTTTTCGTATAACACTCGAATTCCGTGATTCTAATAGAATATTAAAATCGTTGAGCAAAGCAGAACTGTTGAGAATCAAGGCAGATATAACGCGTCATATATGAAATTGTCCAAAACCTATGTTAAATTCCATTTAAATTTCAACTTGAGTGGAGCACGCGGGTTAATATCAATATTTTTTTTACGAAACTTGGCTCAAAAAATTTCTTTTTTAATGAAGTATTCTTTTAGGGGGTCCATAAAAAAATATTTTTTTTGTGGACCGCCGTAATATATATTTATTCAACTGAAAATGAAAAAACTCATATCACCTCAACCTAGGATCGAACCAGAGTCACTCTACTTGCTTTTTTCGAGTTTTTTCTGAGTCAGAAATCATATTTTTCAAATTCACACCACTCCGTTAATAATCATCGGAATGGCATGAATTTTAGACTACTAAAAAGCATATTTCATTAGCTTTTTGGTGAATATTTTGAAATATTTTTAAAGTGAATACAATAAAATTTATATACCAAAATGTCTAAAAAGGCAATATCCCAATTTAAGCTAAATGTAAATTTTGAGCCTTCAACAGGCACGGGTTAATATCTTGTGACAAGTCCGGGAAGTGTATGGACAAATTTTTTTATTTATTTGGAGTAATTTTGGCTGGTTGGAGCAACAAATTTCCGACTTGGCCAAAATAAGGACCACCCTAATATATATATATATATATATATATATATATATATATATATATATATATATATATATATATATATATATATAAATAAATAATACTAAAACAAGGTAATATTTTTAAGAAAATATTAAATTTTTCATATACTGGTAATTCTGTCATAAGTTATATCTGTATAAAATATCAGTAGTTTAGATTACTGGCCGAAACTCGGCACTATGTACTATGACACTTAGAATGTATTATGTAAAACAAGCAAAAACAGATTACGTATTTTCCATGTTATAATAATCTTGAATTTCAATCTCATATATGTATAATGTAGATACAAAGTTATATTCGGATTCCCCATACAGAACGATGAGTTGTTCGCAAATGATTCGTTCAAAATGAACGAATCACTTTGTGCCTCTGCATCATCTCGAATCATTAAAATTTCTTATTCCGTTTTATTATTTCAAAAATTATTTAATCATCTAGCTTTTATTTTTATTATTTTATTTTATTTAATTAAAAGAATAATTAAGTATAGTATCATGCATAATTGCTGTACACATGTAGAGAATTTATATATCTCATAATTTTTATATAAAAAGCTTCGAATTTTTATATTGTTTGTTCCGGTTCAATTAAATATATATATATATATATATATATATATATATAATATATATATATATATATATACCGGTTCGGTTCCGCTTTTCGTTCCTGCAAAAATAACGTTGTTTTTTTTGGTTTTCGGCTCAGTTCCGAATGATTAATTTTTTTATTTGTATTAAAAACTTATTTTCTACCATAACTTAGAACATTTTATTCCTACTTTACTATTATTAAATTTAAAAACTTTTAAGTCTGAAATTTAAAAAATACTTTAAGGAAGTTAATGCAAGTTAATAATTACGTAAGTAATTTGATAAGTTGTATGTATGTCACTAATATTGTAAATATTAAGCCACATTTTGAAATTTTCTGTAATTTTATAATTTTGAAAATATGTAATTAATTAGCCAAAAGCTAAATAAAGTTTGATTTTGTTCTATTCTGTTCTAATAATATCCATAAAATAATCATTAACAAAGCTATTAGCTTAAGAAGCCATTTTGTCAACTTTCTTTCCAAATTCGTCTTATAAAATATTGTTACCAAATTTCAATACCAAATGCGACACAAACATTTAATTCATGCCTATATAAAAACAATTTCGAACGAGAGAAGAAAAACGAACACAATTGCGTGCAAGGTCGTATAGGTCAAACGCAGACAAACGCACAGACGAAGTAAGAAGTTCTTTCTACCCAGCACAAGCCATGAGCACCATCGGCCATATAGAGACAGTAAGGATGGGAATTTTTGGTCTTCTAGGCTTTAATGCGTACATCTGCGCTCATGCGCTTTCTGCTGATCACGCAATCAGCATTATGAAGACAATTGCTCTTGCATTTATTTATTTAATGTTGTTTTTTTTTTTATTATTATTCGATTCCCGGAATTCTGTTTAATGTTTTTGTATGTAAAAAATTAGCAGTGTCGGCCATTTTTTTTGTACTATTCAGCCAAATAATTGATTTTAATACCGAATATTCGGTTGTAAAAATTAAGTGAAATACTACATTTTTTAAATGTTTTGCGTTAAAGAATTACAAAAAAATATGTTAGTATAACACTTAGCCAAAATTAACTTAATAAATTACGAATAATGTATAGTTTACATTCGACTATAATTATTATAATTAATGAGTTTTACACATATCACATATATTTATAACTTATTTATATTATAATTAATAATTAAAATTAATACTAATCAAACAACAAGTATCTACCATTTAATCATTTATTTATATAATTGAATCACTGATTTCAGAAACAACCTAAGTCCACTTTTTGGCATATTTGAGTTACACATTGGGCAATGCAAAAAAGACATAGGCCTATCGATTTTACGCAAAAACAACCTTAGTTCAATATTTTAAAAGTACATTTTAAAGTACATATATTTCTAATTATTAGAAATATAACAAATTTTTATTATAATCAGGCAATCAAAATGACATTTATTTATTTATAAGTCAAAAACGTAAGAAATATTTAAGAATTATTTTGGACGCGCTATGATCTTTGATTCATATTTTTCCCGATAAATAACTAATCTATTCAATTGCTACAATAATTTTGAAGTTATCAATGATCTTACTAGCCGATACACTCAAAGCTGTCTTGGGTTATGCAGGGCCCTTGGGCACACAGAGTTTCGGACCCTTTTTGAAAGTCTAAAAAAATGTCAATGAAAACATCAGTATGTACTTTTATTTAGTGACTGTATTGGTTTATTATGATTAGCTTTACACAAATCGAATATAAGTAAAGTGATTACTGTTGTGAATTGAACTTACGTTAATAATAATGGTTTATTCCGGGATTTCTGTTGTGCAAAATTTAGTAAAATTTTGTTCACTGTTTAAAAAATATTTAGAAATCTCATCGTGTTTCCGATTTACATTCAAATTTAGAAATTTTAACGGCAATTCCTTAGTAAAATACATTAAAAATTGAGTTCCTCTTTTTCGGTGTAAACGACTACGTCGGCATTTTGGGACCCCCATCGAGCCGGGGGCCTTGGGTTCGTGCCCCATGTGTTCTTATGAAAAAGACGGAACTGAATTCACTGAATGCTATTTACGCTAAATACTTCAAATAAACATTTCAATATTTAAAAACCCACTCTACAAAAAAGATCACCAATTATATGCTTTAAATTGTTAAAAAAAATTTACTATTTGAAATAGCCCAATATTCGGTCGAATATTCGATTAATATTTGGCCGAATATTCGTTATTCGGCTGAACTACTATTCGTCACATCACTAAAATGTACACAAAAAGTTTCATTGAACCGAAGTTATAACTCTTACCAGGTTCCTGATTCGCGCCGCGCTCACACCATAAATTAAATTAAATATGATTTCTGGTATTAAAATCTTGTAACACAGAAACAGATATTGGCTGAGTCTGAATGGTTCGTTACCCACTATAATCTTGGCTGTGGGCTAACGACGATAACAATAAAAGTAAGAATTATTAAGAAACTAATGTTTAGCTTTTCGCGTATACAGGATGTAACAGAATAACTATTCCTAATTTTCAGAAATGATAGAATGCACTTAGAGAAACATTTTTTATTAATAAACTAGTGTTCGAAAATTTCTGTGTCAAGATACACTAGATATCGTTAAAAACAATTTTAATTATTAATTAATTATTATTTATTATTAAGAGTAGTTAGGTTAAGGAACATTTTATTAGAAATAATAGTGCATTAAACTTTATAAAAATTGTTTGAAGTTACGACCACCATTTTCGATACACAAGTTGTAACGATGTACAGGGTGGGCAAATTTGGATATTTTCATAGGGGAACTCGGAAACTATAAGAGATATGGAAAAATGGACCGCGCATCCTCGATCGCTTTTTTTGAAAGAAACTCAATTATGAAAACAAAAATTAACTATCGTCTTTTGTTTTCGAGTTATGGCGAAAAGTTCGCTTTTTCCGTATTTTGATAAATGGCGATATCTCGATGGTTTTTTAAATTAGATGAAAATAATTTTCACATTCTTAAGGCACTTTTTTGAGTAGAATGAAATGGTCTTAACGGATATTATAAATCTCCGTTAATTCTCGGGTTATAACATAAAGTTGTGTTTTTACAATTGACTGCCGAAAAAAAAAAATAAAAATTTCCGGACACTAGTTTATTAATAAAAAATGTTTCTTTATGTGCCCTCTATCATTTCTGAAAATTAGGAATAGTTATTCTGTTACACCCTGTATAGTCCCCATGTTCCACCTATAGGAATTACAGAAACAGAAACACAAATATCTCTTATATTTTCCGGAATCACAATCGTGGTGGCATATATCAAACATTTTATGTACCACGCTATATAATTTCACATATTTTTAAATTTTATTTTCCTAATCCATTTATTTTATTTTTTTCAAATGACAGAAGTTTTACAAAATATAAATCAAATTCAACTCAACTTTTATAATTTCCCCCAATTAAATTTTAATTAATCAACAGCAAATATTTACACCAACTCATTAATCCATTCACAATTAGACAAATTAAACAAACCGTACACCCCTTTTCAAACCACGAACCATTCGAAAAACCTAACACCAGAAACCACAAATTCTAAAAACGATCCATCATTCACAAGGCAAAAATTGCTCAACAGACTGTATCCGTTCTCGTCTATCCTTCTCGCTATTCCATTCCATCAATTACGGGACCGTATTTCCAGCGTTGTAATCAATTTCGGTTGGGTGTGATACGGGCTTCCTGACGCGATGCTAGCGTCACGGCCTCACAGGACATTGCGGCGGCCACACAAACTAAAGCTACACAGCAGTTTTTCTGTTGGAACCAGTTTCCGCTCTATAATGTAACTTGAATCGCGGCTAGGCATTGACACAGCTTACAGCTCGGGCATGATCGGATATATTCGCTATTGCCCGGAAACACAAACGGAGTGGTATTCTCTTTAGCATTTACAAAATAATCATTACAATTTTCATTGATTTATAAATAGGAATTACAGGACTTGTATTAGTTGTAATTATTTCTAACATATTAAACGAATATGTTTCGGATTGCGTGCTTACGTATGCATTGGCACTGACACTTTAAAATATGCATGTGTTTGTGCGTTGAAAGTTTTCGTGTTTATCTCTAGTTGCCCGAAGTCGGACAATGATTAAAAGTTGAGCTGTGTGAATGGGGCTTGCTTGTTAGTGTATGCGTGTTGGCTGTGTGTAGGTTATTTATTAATGTGTCAGCCATTTCTACGGTTACTAACTACACACATAGCAACTTTACGAAATACAGCGTTTGTTTTTCGGATGTGTGATTCGTTCTTTTCGACTGTGTTTTGTTTTGATATAGTACCCGTGTTTGTTTTTCGATGAAAGAAGTTTTCAACGAAAACATTCTAGAGATTAATGATATCTGTTACGATTTATTTATTAAATAGATATTTCATAAACTGATAGAGAAATGTTTAATAACCTTTTGATAAATTATTTGTCTTTATAGTTTATCTATATTAAAATTTATTTATAAAAACAAAATTAAGATAAATACAGTTATCTAATTATTTTATCATAGTATTTACGATTTCAGCTTGTATTCCAAAATGGAAAAAAATACTAATATTACGTTACTATGTATATTGTCTATGTAAAAAGAGATCATTATATTACTAGTATAATAATGTACATTATTATACAGCAGTTAGATATTAGCACTGATGGCAACACTAAACATACGTCAAGTGTATTTAATTGGACATCTTCGGCATTTTTCACTGGAATTTGATTACTGAATAACGAATATTCGGCCAAATTTCAGCCAAATGTTCGGCTCAATACCAAATAATAACGACAATAGGCCAAATATCAAATATAATTAATTATTCGAATTCGGTCTCATCTCTAATTAAAATCTTCAGCTAGATACTAAAATATGAAAATAATTTAAATAACTTTTTTCTCTATCGATTTATGTCACAAAAACTATAACACAAAATAAAGTTTCAATAAATTTGCAATTTACTCGAAAATTAGTTTATCAAAGAAATTGCATAATTTTTTTATATCATTGATACATATATTGATTTTCTTAGAATATCTTATTAAAAAATTTTTTAATGGTTTGTTTCAATTGGCGAAAAGATATATAATTATAAATTATAATGTTTTCATATGAAAATATAGAATATAAAAATATAAAATGTTCGTTCGCATGATACTTGAGTGGAAGATATAATGTTAGCACTAATTTATAAGCAATGAATAAATTAGCGTAAGTCAATATGTAGAGATTAAGTTCTTGTAAAACAGAAAAACAACAGACAATTTCTACAAGTATTACTACAGTTTGTTACATTGATTTCATCTTCTTCTCCGGATTCAGTTTGTTCGTCATCGGATTCATTATAAATAAAATATTCATTTTCATCATTTAAGATGTTAATAAATGTGTCTTATTTTCTTGAAAAATCTAATAACTCAGATTTTATGTTTAATTTTCTATTCATTAAATTGGTTATTAATTCAAAAGTTTTATCGGAAATTGATTTTGGATAAGTTATTAGGATCTAACCGCAATAAACGTCATTATACAGGGTGTAACAGAATAACTATTCCTAATTTTCAGAAATAATAGAGTTCACTTAGAGAAACATTTTTTATTAATAAACTAGTGTCCGAAAATTTCTCGGTGTCAAGATACACTAGATATCGTTAAAAACAATTTTAATTATTACAACGTCAAAGAGTAGTTAAGTTAAGGAACATTTTATTAGAAATAATAGTGCATTAAACTTTATAAAAATTGTTCGAAGTTACGACCACCATTTTCGATACACAAGTTGTAACGATGTACAATCGACTGCCGAAAAAAAAAGAAAAAAAGAAAAAAAAAATTCCGGACACTAGTTTATTAATAAAAAAAATGTTTCTTTATTTACCCTCTATCATATCATATCATTCAATACATATCCAAGTTTTTAGGATAATTTGTTCTTAAATTTCTGTAAAACTCAGATCGGTTTTAATTTTTTGACAATCGCCGGTCACGGTCCATAATAATGAGGGCCTACCAGAGAAAGCCCGGTGCCTCGGTGGGCTAGTCCAATCCTGATTACGGAATAAATATATAAATTAAATTAGTATAATTATTATACGAATAAAGAATTTTCTTAAATGTCAATTTCACATTGTATTGTATGTAAATGAAGCCCCGATAATATATTTTCGAATAACAATTAAATATATCATTAATCGTACATATTAATTTTGATTTATCACTTATTTACGCGTTACAAACAACATTTTTCTACTATGTCATCATCTACTACTTACTATATTTCGTCATCATATTCGCCAAATTGACAATATTATAAATAATTCATTATCTGCTTGTTTGGTAAGCAGTGAACACTATATGAGCACTATGTACGAGATATTGTTATTTTAATTATGTGGTTAGTATTACAGGATATAAATTGCTAATTATGCATTTTAAATGTATTTTATGTTACAAACTGTGTTCACATGTTGAGTTCTCGTTGTCCTATTGTGTTAGTTTTTATATATACTCGTATATATTTTTATTAAAATAAATTGAAAGTATCATTATTAAAATTTGGAAACTAGTTTAACGGTTCGAATAATTTTTAGTCTTTGATTTCAATTTTAAGTTATTTCTTTATATTTTTATCCACATTTTTTACTAAATTATAAGTAAGTTGTATAAATTGTGAAATATGAAATATTTGAAATATTTTAATGAAACCAAATAGTTGAATTACCTTATTACCTTGAATTACCACTGTAAAAAAAGTTGCCATTTTACATAAAAACCATAGTAAAAAATTATATACCTATTATTTCAGCAAAACCGACGGTTTACATAAATTTTCTCTAAAAATAATATAATTTTGTAATTTTAAGTAAAATAATTAATTTGCCATAAGTATTATGTTTTTTTAGATTGTACCCCATTTTTTCACTCCATTATTTCCAGCAATATTTTTCTTTCACCACTTCTTTTTTCCACTATACATTTTTTCCACCTATTCTTTTTTCACTATATATTTTTTCCACCAATTCTTTTTTTAACTAATTTTCTTATCAAACTTAACCTAACCCTAACCTATCCTAATCCTAACTTAACCTAACCAAACCAAAAAATTTGGTGGAAAAAAGTATTGGCGGAAGAAAAGTACGGTGGAAGAAATGGAGTGGAAAAAACGGAGTTGAAACAACGGAATGGAACCGAAAAAGTAAGTAAACTACATAAAATATACGTATTTTATATTCATATTATGTAAAACTTTTCCTGTGACGTCTGTAAATTTACATATTAAACTGGTATAAATCAGTTGCCCCGGGTTTTTATGTAAAATTACCGATTTTTTTACAGAGTAGACAATCACGACATAAACTCAAAAAAGTGTGACCTATGCTAAAATTAGTTTCCTCCAAACATTTCTATCCAGGCAAGTAAACTTATGCATCATCCATATTCATGATACTCCTCATACATGCTCTTATATTCTTGCACATAGGTAAATCTTTAATATTTGAAAACAAAATTTTATCAAAATCTGAATAAATTCTCGTCAGTCGATTTCTTGTTTGTTTCATATCACAAAATCATACTTTTGAGAAAATGATGTCTAAGTTTCTGAACTGAATTGTTTATAATTTCTTTACAATTCTGCACGAATTAATATTCTTAAGGATGTCCTTACTATTACTGATCATGCTCCAAAGATAAAACATAAAGTTCCAATATTTTTATGGTTTGTTGTCGCGGTAAAATGGCTGAAATTTAGTTAATAAACGGTAAATTTATGTATAGGAAATGAATATTTCTTATACCAATTGTGTTGGTTTTATAGTTTAAAGTAAAATTTTCAATTGCAAATTTAAAGATAAAATAGTTCTTAAAGCCTTAATATACTAATAAAAATTAATATAACACTAAAATCTTTCTTTATTTACAGCTTTGAACTACTTTAAAGGCTATTAGTTTGATTAATTAATTAAAATCCATTTTTTTTTAATTAAAAAAAATTATACATAAAAATAAATTTATTAATTGAAATAAATGATAGAATTAAATAAGTAAAATTATTTTTAAAGTAAATTAGATTATTAAAATAGATAGAAAATAAACAAATACTGTCAAAATTAGCAAAAATTTTACCAAAAATGGCGTAAGTATGGAACAAATAAGAAATTGACTAACAATCTGTAAATATGCGAAAATATCATATGAAATCATGTGCTAATGGAAAACAAAATTGAAACATTTTTTTTTAACTAAAATTATGGATTTTATGAAATATTAATGTCAAAAGATAAACTTTTGTTCTTTGGTCCTGAACCTGCGTTATGATTAATTATAATGTTATTAAATTCCCTATCAGATTCGTTATTGTTTTTAACAATGACGCGTTTCGACTTTTCAGTCATCTTCAGATTTTCTGATCTTGGTCCGTGTTGTGGCTCTGAAATCCTATATCTCATACTCTTATAATTTACAAAAATGAAAATTTTATTATAGCAGGTAATATTTTATTTAATCTTATTTGGAACTAATAATACTGCAAAATGGCGGAAAAAATATTTTAAAGAATATTACATCATATTACTAAACTATTTAAAAGTCACTTTGTTTATTCTTAATGCAAATATTAATTGTCAACATAATAAAAAATCTTTCAGAACTCATTATATTAAAATAAAACAGCTTTAATTTTATGTTCTAATTACTTATTTTGTTAGCTAGTAAATTATTTCTTTGTTCTGTTTATTTACTGTAAATATCATTTGTATCTTTAACCTTAAGGAAGACGTAAATTGAGTTCATCAAAACGTCGATTATTAATAAATATTAATATAAAACTATAACCTAAAGCCGTTTTATTTTATTAATTGTAGTTTGAGTTCGGGAAAATAAATTACACATACATATGTTTATCTAAACTGTTACAAATGAAATAAGAAAACACGTCAGTTGAATTTTTTTCTCAATTACATGTTTACATGTGCATTTAGTAATAATTTTGGTATGTAATGTTGTGTTAAACTGTGGTTTGAACAAGAAATGTCATTACGAGTATACGAAGAAAAAATATGTTGCAACTTATGATTAAATTCCATGAATCATTTCTATAATGCGAAATCATTTGCTGTTCACATAAATTACTGAAACTATAAGCTATTAATAATTCTAAATTATATTTTTAAAATGTAAGTAAATAAAATTGTGCAATAATTTTGTTAATATTTCAGTGAAAGTTTTCATTTCAAAAGTAATTTTTTTCTTTATAAATTAACAGTAGATTGATAAGAGAAGCAAGGGAAATTTATAAAAAAAAAGATAACATAAAGGCACTAAGTTAATTTAAAATTTAACTTCCTTTAATTAAAAATTTATAAATTTTATGATCTACTTACTTATTTTGTTATCTAATACCTTGTTTCTATGTTCTGTTTATTTACTGTAAATGATATTTGTATCATTTTTCCTGATTAAGATGTATACGTTGAGTACGTCGAAACGTCGATTATTAATAAATATTGATACAGAACTACAAACTAAAGTCGTTTTATTTTAATCTTAAGACAAGTTACAACTCGCATTTCAAATTGATTTCTTTTGTAAGATTACTCAAACAAATTTTTTTTTTAAATATTTAATAAAAGACAAATTCTTACACCCAGATGTTTAAAATTTATAACGCTTATCATTTTTACAATGCCCCATCTTATATTTAGTGTATATGATATAATTTTCTGATCAGAAACAAAGGCCCATATTCTCACCTCACTTTTTCGTGAAAAAGTGCTTTTATGATTAATTTCAAAATAATTTTTTCTTCTGCTTTTGATCAAATATAAATAGTTTTTGTATTTTTGATCATTTTTATTATATTTGGTATTATAAAATTTAAATAATCTATTATAAAGTGCTTAATAAATAATTTTAAGTACATGTCAAACGCACTTTTGGCAAAAATCACTTTTATAAATGAGGTGGGAAGACAGGCCAAAGAGTTTTTATTAATTTATAGACTTATGGCCGTATGCATAAACATTTTCGTTAAATATAACGGTTTATTAAAATGAAAATTTTTGGATCTCGTAATTTTTTTTTTAAAAATCCAAGAATTTTCATTTTAACGAACCGTTATTTGTAACGAAAATGTTTGCGCATACGGGGTATATTTATTTCAGTCAGAAAAACATTATTATTATTAACATAAAAGTTACTTATTTATTAATTAACAAATATTTAAATGTATATAACATAATACAGCAATGCATTTCCTAGCTTACCATGCATACTTTTCCACCGTTTAAATTAAAAACATTTCTTTAAAAAGATATATAAATAACTTACCTTATTTGAAAATTCTTCTCGTATTTCACAAACATGTACACTGTAAAAAATCAATGTAAATTTACATTGACAACCATAATAGTTTTACTATATTTATATTGTAATTTTATAATTTTTTGGTAAATTTACAATAATTTATAAAAACTATAATAAAAAATATAGTAAAATTACAATAATTATCAATATAAATTTAGATACTTTTTTTGCAGTGTTTATTAAAATCAGAAATAAAGAATAGTTCAGGAATATTTTAAAATTTTTATTTGTTACTTCAAACCAGTGACAGATTTAACGTTTAATGTTAAATAATTCCGGGACCCCATTGCCCTATCGAAAAAATTATTTAACAATTAACGACCAAATTATTTTTGGTCGTTTCAGTCATTGTAAAAACAATAAATATAAAATAAAATTTATTACATACGAGTATAATTGTTTATTGCCGTGTGGGGTCCCAGGCGACCGTCTCTACCGCCCGTGCGGAATTCTGCCACTGCTTCAAACACATTAATTTGAAATGGAAAATAAATAAAACATTGGTAATCCCTTCTACTGAATCTTATATTGTTATTTCTAAAATATGTACACAAAACTTACACACATAGGTACTTTTGTTATATAATCATATACTTAAGTATGCTTTACTACAAACAGACAACAATTACTAATTAGGTACTTGACATCGCTTAACTAAGTCAAAACTATAATAATTAATAATAATAATAATAATCAGTTAATTCAGTTATATAACAAATAATAAGTCTTACAATCTTTCAGTTAATTACATCAGTACAATTATTCAAAAGGAACAAAAACCCAAAAATTTTACATTCAGATTTGTTTTAAAATCCAGTTTTTTTCACAAAATTTCTAAAAACAATTAACGCACAACTAAAATATATTTTAAAAATTAATAATTAAAAATTTAAGTCTTGTTTTCATGTGTGCATAAAATAGTGACAATTCAAATAGTGAATATTTTTTATAATAAAAAATATTTGTGGCTTTGTCGTTAAAATAAAATTAAAAGAAATATTTAAAAGTAACGTACATTTAAAATTATTCATTTTGTGATTTTTAGTATTCCTTGAAGATGTGCAGAAAAGTCTATATTATTCTGTAATTTCGATAGTTACAAAATCCTTTGTCTTTTTGTTTTATACTCCTACATCGTAAAAAATTAAATTTTTCATAGATTAAAAAAAAAACAACAACCTTAACTAAATCGTGAATTTCGAAAAGGATTCATTTATCTTAAATTTTTGTCATTTTCATTTTTTCACAGAATTACAATCAACAAGTGTCAACTAATCGTTTTTTAATGAGAACAATTCATTTTGAATTCTTCTGTCTATTAAGACATGAAATATGAATGAATGAATGAAATATTTTTCTTATAAATAATTAATAATAATTTATTAATTATTTATTAGAAAAATATTTTTTTAATCAAGGCATGTAACCGACAAAAATAATAAAAATAATTTTATATTTGCGGTTCGTTCCCAAAACAACCGGTATATTCTTACGGTTAAAGTTTACCGGTTTTTAAAGATTCTAAAATATCGGTTAACGATACTGTTAACGTTCGCAAAATATCGGTTAACCGGTTTAATTAACCAGTTTATTTTACCGGTTTCATGCCCTATTTTTAATATAAAATAATTTGAATTAAATAAATCCATTTTGAAATTCCCGATGCAATTGAAATGAAATGAGATTTTGCGTGAAAAAAAAGCTAAGTTAATAAACATTCTATTGTAAAGTTCACTGTAAAAAAAAGTAATTAAAATTTATGTAATGTTACATAGATTAGAATTAGATTAAAATAGTAAAATAATGATATTTTGTAATTTTGTCGTTTTGCGCAAATCTTCAAGAAATAGTTGCTCTAAAAAAGATTACAATTTTATTTAAAAATATTTAAAAAAACATACACCTCAAAAGTGAAATTTCAAATTTGTGAACTGGTTTTTTCACTTGTCCTATTCATTGTCTAGAATGCCATAATTAAAATAAAACAACGTATTGATCTTCTCTAAACAGCAACCAACTAACCTCTAACAGTTAAAAGGTTACAAGTCTAACCTTTTGCACTAATCTATGCTGCAGTAAGCTCCATCACAATATTCACGTACATGAAATAGTCAAATGGATAAACCAGTTCACAAACTGGGAACACTAATTCACAAAACTTGGGGTGTAACATAAAATATATTTGATTTTAAAATATAAACTTTAAAAATAAATTCTTGCAGTAAAATTGAATAATTTTTTTTTTTAATATTTTTTCTGTTAAATAAAAATAAGCAACTACTTGCCATGGTTTAGTAAATGAAAAACTATACAATTGAGATTATGAACAAATAGGAACAAATATACATATATTGCACAAAGTTTTATCTATATATATATGAACATGACAAATAGTGATTTCATAAAATTTCATTTAAAATTATTACCAGTTAAGAATTCTTCAGTTTTCAAATCAATTCGTTCGAAAACAAATATTCAATATTGAATACAACTATGTTTCTAGTAATACAATACCACATTAAGACTTAATTACCAGAGTAGATATAATTTGCCAATAAAATTTAATAACAGTTTGAATTTTGTTGATTCAAGGACACTTTGCTTACATTATATATTAATCATATTATGATATTTACAAATATTTTCAATAAAAGTGTTTACAAATTCGAATTTACCTTCAATATAAATTTTTTCGTATTTTTTTACAAATTACCAATTGTTTAAATAAATGTAGGTAAACTGTATTTAATTTATTTTATAAATATAACTAAGATTTGAATATTTCAATTTATTTTTTATTAGCAAATTATAAATATTCCGTATTTTAAAAACATACATTTGATAATATGATACACAATTCTGCTATAACTGCAAAAAAACTGTGTTTTTTGCGATTTTTACATCTAATACCTAAAAAGACATACGCAGCTACAAATTTTGGTCAAATTTTAATGCAATTTCTAATAATAATTTAGAAATTTAGACACTAGTTATACTAATATATTATTTTTCGAAATACAATTTAAAACATTTTATTTTATAATGTCCAACAAATTAAATCACTGGTTGTAATTTAGTACACTTTATATTGACTTTTGTCTCACTATGTTTATATTTGTCCAGCAAAATCAACACAGTTTTAGGCTTATTTTTAGTTCGGTTTATAGTCGATCATCTTTTTATTTTAATTTCAAATTTGACGTAATAGGTTTGTTTAGTTTAGTTATTTTAAATTTACATTGTGACATTTAGACCGATTTAGAATTTTCAATTTAGTTTAAGAGAACACAAATTTTTGCTTTTTAATGGTTATTCGGAAACGTATTATTTTCATGTCGATTTATTTTCAATTCCTTTTTCTTTGGCTGATCGCCAATATAACCGAGATTAAAATAGCTCAAAAACTATTTTTTATAAGTCTCTATCGGTTTAAGAGGTGGAGGCTCAGAAGCCTTAGTTTCGTTTGTTTTTTTCTCAATTTCTGGATTATCTGTTACCAGATTTTGTTTTGTTTTAATCGCTGTCATTTCCGATGCACTTTGTTCATGTTTATTATTTACATTATTAGTGCTCGAACTTGTATTTGTCATTGAATTAATACGGTTTTGATTTTGTTGTCTGACCAATAAACTAGGATTTGGAATATTTCTGATGGTTTGGTTCTGACCAGGAGGTCGTGGACTTCGCAATTGTTGATTTGCGTTCAGTCTGCAGAAATGCCCCTTGTTGATTTCGTTCAATTTTGGCATTTTTTGAAGATTTTTCGATATAATATTAGGACTTTTAGGAGTGAAATTCAAGTTCTTGGTAATAGCATTTGAAGGTTTGGCTATAATACCCGGAGACTTGGATTGGAAATTTGGGTTTTTCTGAAGGAAATCCGGACTTTTAAGTCCAGAGTTTTGTCCAATTGTTGGCGTTTTCTTGATCAAATTTGGAATAGGAAGCATTGTCGATGAGCCTTTTGCCATCATTTCCCGAATTTGTACTGCAGATTCGGATAACATCTGCAAATTGGATATATTTGGTCGTATTTTCTCCATTGCTTTTGTAGGATCGGTCTTAATATTATCAGGTGTAGTTTTTATAGGTGTTTTCGGTCGGATCATATTTTGAATCTGCTCTTGAATTTTGCTATTCGGACTAGCGGAATGAGCACGAAAGTCATTTGTTTTCGCTTCCGGTTTATTTGGTTTTGCCGATAAATCTAATGCGCCAAATATATCGCATTTTTCTGGTGGTTTCTGTACGATATTATTAGTTTTATTCAAGTTCATCTTTTGAATTCTTCCAAGTGGTATGGTCAGTGGTGGAGGTCGAATTTTCTTTGCTGGAGGACCTTCCGATGATTTTGTTTGCGTTATTGATACAGCAGATTTGGTTTGCGATATTGAAACAGATGATTTTGTTTGAGATATTGAAACAGCTGATTTTGATTGAGTATTGCAGCTTGGTTTCGATTGAATGCTGCTCGTTTGAACTGTGCTCGTTTGAGGTGGTCGTGAAACTAAGTTAATTACTGTTATTTCTAAAGAAGGACGCTTGTCTGAAGATGAATCTTGATTTTCTAATTTCCGTTTTGTGCCCGTTTCGACTTTACTAACTGTAAAGTTCTTCGTTACCAACGTTCCGGATTGGCTGGTTTTAAAATCAATATTGTTTAGCTTATTTTCAATTGTTTTTGATTCATCAAATAATTTTTGCTCCATAAGTTTGGGAGATGGTTTAGGTGAAGTTATTTTGTTCTCAACATTTTTCGAAATATTTTTATTATCTGGTGACTTAATATTAATTTTTGGTTCTAATAATTTCGATTCTATTCCAGATATATTTCCCAAATTTTTCTTCTCTTCCATTTTTTCCTGTTTATGAAATGGAAAAATGTTTTCCAATTTCTTATTATTAGGAATATTTCTGTTGTCTGCCATATGATGATGTGTTGGTTTATTATTCGTCATTTTTATTTCATTTTGTTTTAAATTATTAACAACTTTATTATTATCATTTGATTTATTTTCAACCGCAGTTATTTCGGTTTTACCTTCATGCTGAGTTTTGTTATTGACTATTACGGGTTTATCAGTCGTTCTTATTGTAATATTATTAATATTATTCTTCTTCGGTGTAGCTATTTTATTTTCCGTACATTTTTCTAAATTGACACGTACATACTTATTGCAAATATCCTTAGAAAGTGAAGTCTTGAACGAAAAATCACTACGTAAAGTTTTTCCGCTTGATAAAATATCAGGAGATCGTTCGGGTACTTTCGGCGATCGATCGGATACTTTTGGTGATCGTTCAGAAGTTTTTACCGGACGATCGTTCAATTTCGGTGATCGTTCGGGTGTTTTTGGAACACGATCGGGTACTTTTGCAGATCTTTCTGGTTGTTTGGGTTCTACCTCTTCTATTTGCATTGGTTCATAATTTTCTACTTTATCTGCAGATTTATCTACAGATTTTTCTGGTGGAGATGATTTTAGTTTAATTTCTGGTAGGGAATTATTTTTTACGACTTTATCTTCAGGTGCAATAACATGTTTATGCCTAACTTGTCTCATTTGTAGCAGTCTTTCTTTCGGACTTAGCTCAGTTTTAATTGGTTCAATACTTGCAACACTAATTGAACTCGAACTCGAGTTACTTCTATGCTTATGTTTATGCCCATTAGCAACACTTAATTTGACTTTCAGCTTTAGACTGTCGTCTGACTTTGATAGGACTTCATTTGAGGTAATCTCCGCATGTAATTTTCGTTTCTTATGCATAAATTCGTTCTTGGAATGCTTGTTTTTCTTTCGTTTTTTGCTAACGTGTACTTCCTGATCGGCGTGTTTCTGAAGAGCCCACTCCCTGTCTCGTCTTTCAGCAAATGCTTTGATTTCGTCCTTGTCTGGTTCCGTATAATCGTAAATACAATTTTCACTTGGATCACTACCGTCACTCTTCACTTTATAATCGAAACTATGTACCTTTTGTACCATATTATAACTCGCATTTGATTTGGAATTACTGTCAACAAATTTCACCGATTTTTGCACGTTTTTAAGTTCATCATTTAACGATTCATCGTCAACGAATTTAACCGATTTTTGTAAGATTTTAACGTTATTATTATCTTCTTTGTCTTTTTTATCGTCGGCAGTTTCAGGTTTAACAAGTTCTTTAATTTTCAGTTCTTTTGGCTTTTTAATATTGGTGTCACTAATAGTATCCGCGGTATTTGGTTCAGATTTAACACTAGCTTCTTGTTCTACTGGTGTTGGTGTTGACGGTGGTGTAGTGGTAATACTGACTGGTGCTTGTTGCGGTACGACTGGTCGAGCGATGGGGATGTAGATTAGATAGAAAAATCGCATTGGTTTTTCCTGTATAAACAAAAGAAAACATTTTGTTTAGTTTGATTCACAGATAATTATAATGAAAATATGTTTACAATGTTAAACACCACAACATAATAGCAAGTTTGTGAAAAATCTCACCATATAATAAAATAAAGAAAATTTTAAAGCAACCATCGTACACAAAGTGCAAATATACTGTGCACAAATGCGTATAGTGTAAATAAGCTATTAAATAAGTTGAACTTCAAAATGTGTATACATCGGAACAAACGTTTCAAATGTTAGATACGGTCAGTACATAAATTTCATATATACAATATGACATTTAAACGTCATAAGTTATATTATTTATTACTATAGACTTAATAGGTACCTTACGTGTGCACATGTTGACAGTGCATTCAACTGTAAGAACTGTAATTACTTTATATTTCTCTAGGTTCGTTATTTTTTTGTTTTATTAATATATAGTTGTTTTATTGAGGAGTGATCTAGATGCGAAATGAGAATTTATTCATTTCTTGCAATTTCACAAGACATCTAGAGTATTAGATGATGTATGATAAATTAGGTTCTAAATTTAATATGTAATTAGTTAAATTGGAAAATAGTTGACTGGTAAAATTTAATAAATAATAAGTAATAGACAGAATTCAGTCAGTTAACAATTTTTATTTTCTTCTATGTCAACGTTTCGGCAATCACTATTGCCTTCTTAAGGGCTCTACAATAGATACAAATGTATACATTCATATATACATATATAATAATATACAGAACAACTGAACAAAAACACACTTACAACAGAATATAATTAGGTAATGTTACATGTGTGGAACATAATTAGTTTACTTTTATGTATACATATTTGTAACTATTGTAGAGCCCTGAAGAAGGCAATAGTGATTGTCGAAACGTTGTCATGGAAGATAATAAAAATATTTAACTAACTGAATTCCGGCTATTACTAATTATTTATTAAATTTTACCAGTCGACTATTTTCCAATTTAATTAATTATTAAATTTATACGTAAATTAATAATAAACGCATATAATAAAAAAATATCTTATCTTCTAATTTCCAGACTGTTCAAATTCCTAAATAAATTATGTTTATATATGTTCATTTTAAAACTATTAGGTACATCATCTGTTTTTTTTTTTAGCGCATTTTTGTTTTCAAAAAGGAAGCTCAATAATACGCTTTGTCCGTTCGGTCGGTCGGTCGGTTGGTCGGTCGTTCGTTCGTTCGGCTCCAGAAAAACTTTTAAACTAGACATCGTAGAGAGTTCTAGTTTTTTGCATTAGTTCAGTGGTGTCGAGTTATTGGCGTATCGAATAGTTTAAAAGCGCTCAGCCAATGCTAAATAAGTTAATTAATGACATTTTAAATTTTGTAAACAAAACAATTGTCATAAGAATTAAAGAAAATTAATAATAAAATCATGTAAATTTTTGAATTTGAATATTTTTTCATATTTCACAAAAATACTGATCCGCCCGCCAAAAATGCGCTCAAGTCTCACGATCAAAAGCACGAGGACTTTTTTAATTTTCATTAAATAACTGATTCGATACAACAGTAGCCACACACAAACACACATTCATACACATAGAGCAATTAAAACAAAATCGCATCGACACCGATAAAAATTCCAATTCCGTACGCGCGCGAAAGAGAAACAACTGCCAGTGCATGCATTAGAAAATTTTTAGGGTCTATTCACCATGACGGTACGGTACGCTGACAATATCAAGAGTATTTAGTTTCATTATCAGTAATTTTACAAGTATTATCTAAAAATATATGTAAATAATCAAATTTACCAGTGCTCCGCTATGGAGATATAATATACAATTTACAATATTATTTCAAAGCTGAAAAGAAAATATAACACTATTATCTCAAAAATCAACTAATGATGATTTGTATTTATTAGATTATTAGCATATTTTTAATCAATAAAATATATTAATATACAAATATTTTTTAAATTTTATTTTACTCATTGCAAAAATTGCAGACTTTCTTCTTTTCAATGCAATTTTTGTTGTTTTCAATAACTGCAAAACATTTAAAAATTACAAATAATTAGTTTCAGCACTTTATAATAGTGCACCATGTATATATATCAAGTATTTTTGAATCCTAGATAATTATTGTAAAACAAAATTTTGTAATTGTATTTGTATTACCTATTATTTTTACGAAAAATATTTGTAACAAGATTATTTATTCGAAAGTTCTGACAATACTTTCGGTTTAAAAAATTAAAATTTTAAAAACGTTATTGAATATTTATTAATACTTCGTCAGCCAATCTATTGATTTCAAGACACAAGTAAAATTACTCTCTTGAATTTCTCCTAATTCAAAATCCGCCTTTTATTTAAACAGCAGGACTTTAGAGCAATTCAAATTTTCAATTGCTCCGGTCCTGTTCCGCTCCGTCATTTATATAACTGCTCCAGTTCTGCTCCACATTCCGACTTAAATTTAAAAAAAAAAATTGATTTGTGAAAATATGAACCTTCCAAAAAAATAAAACTACTTTTTCAATGAGATATGATTTTGTAAGAATAGAGCAGTGAAGCTGCCAATATTTTCGACAAATAAAAAGTACGTGACAACTATTGAACAATGTTCTAGAGAGTTTAAAATTTATTGCTAACATAGTAAAAAATCTATCAGAACTCATTATATTAAAATAAAACGGCTTTAGTTTGTAATACTGAACGAACGTTCTTAAAATAACTAAATACAATGGTAAATTGATTTTTTATTAACAAATATATTATACCAATTTTCTTTTAAATTAAAATAATAATATTGGGTTGGTGCGTTTTTGTAAGCGGACTATTTGTTACTAAAAATTGCTGTTTTATTAACTTTTTTAATAAACAGAACCGTGACTTCTTTACCCATGTAATCAACCGTCTGCCAAGCAAATAAGAAGCAGTTATTGAAGTATTTGGTGACTAACTCTATAATAATAAAACTAATATCGTTCTGGTGTTCGTCGTGTGAATGCATCCTTGGAAATCATTGAAACAAAACAACATCGCGCGCGAGAGAGCAGTGGTAGCAGCTTGTGTTCTCTCACTACGCGCCACGCTAACCTACGCGGGATACGTAGTATAGTATTTTCTCATGCAGACAGCGCGCAAAAGACATTATAGACAACGGCCGCCATTTTAACAAGGCGGCGTGTGCATGTATATGCCCAGGACCGTTTGACGTGTGCCGCTCGGTCGGCATGGTGATGCGAATTACCGCCGGCCTGCAGGTTTAGAGAGAGAAAGAGTGAGAGAGCTATACTACTTGTGGGTAACATACTCTTGGCTGCAAAACCACACGCAAGCAATTGTGCCTAGGTTCCGATTTAGTTGTGGGCTAGTAGCGCGTTAGTGGCCCGCTAAAACTATGGTCTGGGGAGATATTTACCTGTGCACAAAATCAATCAGAATGCTTTTTTATGTTTATTACCAAATGGTTTGAAATGGTATCGAATAAATGTAGGACTTTTCTACGAAGCAATGTTTACGATTTCAAGTGAAATAATTTTTATATAATAGTGCAATTTTTATTATCAAATTTTATATAATACCCAATTTGTAATTAAACATTTATTCAGCTATATAAAGTTATTCCAGTTAAAAAAAATATTTTGCACATTGCAAAAAGAAGTAACGATTGAACATTAAATGCAGAATAATTAGTTATACAATTACTACATGAATCTGTACGTTTAATGGCATTATTCTGGTAATTAAATTTAGGTTAAATCTTAAAATTTAAAGAACTTTAACAAATTATAAATCTAACCCGAATTTTCAGTGAGAAATCTTTTACTTAAATTTCTATATATTTAAATGACTTGCAGGTTCAGAAATGCTGTGTTAAAATTTATTTAAGTCAAGTTAAAATCTCATTTAAGCTAAAGAGATCTTTAAATTTAAATGTGATAATCAGAATAGCAGCATAAGTTAAAATTATTTCTAATTTCTAACAGAATGTTTTGTCATTTTCTAGTAAATGTATATTTTACATTTGATAGAAAGAAACAAAACATCCTGTTACACTGCATTGCTGTTCAGAATATCACCATAAATTTATAACCCTTAATAGCTAACAGCCAGTTTCATAATACACTTTAATTAAAGTCCACTTTAATTAAAGTCCACTTTAAGCTGAAAAAAAGCATCGTTTTCAAATTCAATCGGCATAATTATTATTGCTGTCAATAAAACAATGCTTCTTTGTCAATTTTTCAAACTTCTAGTAGTAAAATGATTTGTTATTGTCAATAAAAGAATGTTTTTTGGTCAGTTTAAAGTCGAATTTAATGAAAGTGTTCACTATGAAACTGGCCGTAATATACTTATATTAAGGGGGGAAATACATGTAACGACCTAAAAAAATAAGGTTTTTTAGAATTTTTTTTTGGCTGAATGAAACAAGCTACAATGCTGTGGTTTCTTTTATTCTATGTGACATATAATCAACTACACTTATGAATTTCTTTAACTTTCTGTGACCTCTGGGTGATCTTGAAACCAATCTTAATTGATGTCGCGTTCGCTTTGCCCGGTCGATTGGCGGGAATTCCTGGAGCCGGAAAAATTTTTTTTTTTTATTTTTAGTCACTGATCATGATTCTCTGATATATTTTGTTCTATGTGAATTACGAAAACTACAAAAAAACCGGATATTTTATCATTTTAACTCATTGTGAAAAAAAAGGTCAAATTTTCAGCATTTTTTTTTACTTTAGACACCCCTAAAAATAATTTAATGTTAATATTTTCGTTATATCAGAATTTCATATAGAATAAAATTCTATTTCCTTTTAAACACACAAAGTTTCAACTCATTTGTATGAAAATTGCTCGACTTATCACGCCCGCCATTTGTAAAAAAAAGATTCGAAAAAAACTTGTTTAAAGTCGCCCGTTAGCCAAAGCGGCTACCGAGGCGCAGGTAGAAAAATGCCTTTTTCTCAGTAAATACATTTCTGATCGGTTAGATATTTTGCTGGATAAATCTTCGATGTATAAGCAATTAATTTATTTAAAAAAAAAATAAAAAAAAATTTTTTTTTACATGTATCTCCCCCCTTAAAGTCGTCGGTTAGCCAAAGCGGCTACCAAAGCGTAGGTAGAAAAATGCTTTTTTCTCGGTAAAAACATTTCTGATTGGTTAGATATTTTGCTGGATAAATCTTCGATGTATAAGCAATTATATGAGCAAAATCGAAAAAAAATTTTTTTACATGTATTTCCCCCCTTAAAAACTACATTCAGCTTGGTTTATTAATATTTTAGCTCTTCATTTATTTGTGATGTGTGATATGTAATATAATATTGTAAATTGTAACTAGTAAACTATATAAAATAAACAATGTAACAAAGTACTCTGATAACAAAATATTTAAAAATAAAAACCAACCAATTTTTTTATTTTTACGTGTTACTCAGACTTCTTCTGTTTTTTCCAACTACATGTACATGTCTTCGCTGTATCCTTTTGGGAGACAATAATACACCTTAAAAGGAGTCGATAAACCTTAAAACACCTTAGTCAAAATCGTCTCATAGGCGAAATAATATTTCTTTTAGTTTTTACATTAAACGATTAATTTGTTTTCAACTCTAATAATCTACAACTTAATCAGCATTATCCACTACAAAAGATATTCGAAGTTCCGCAAAATCAGCATCATTTCGACTAATTCGATATTAAAATATCGATAGGCCATCGCGATTTTGAAAGAACAAGGTAAAAATAATAAAATTTTTAGTCGAACAGAAGCGATAGTAAAAGTGAATTAACTGATAACAACTTTACTTTAATTGTCAAATAACAAACGTAATAACAGTTGAACAATACTGATTACGTAAAAGTTTACTATATATAGTTTAAAATAGCGAAATGTTAAAATATATTTTAAAAGTGTTAATATTTAATAATGTATTTTGATAAATTAACAAAATTTAAGTAGTGGACCTCCTGGAATACCAAAATTGTTCTAATTTAACACAATTATTATTTTTTACTGTGTATGAGTATTATAAGATGTGCAAAGAATTACGACATTAGCCACTTGTTGAACTTTGTGTTTCTGCACCAGAAAGTGTAAATACTTTAAACCAATATGTATTAGAAAAAAATGATTGAATATCAACAAATAACTCTCCACGTAAATATTTTGAAAAAAAGTATAAAATACATTTACGCATTACATATAATGATAATTTAGATAATTTAGTCATACCGTGTCACAGCAATAATAAAGTTGAAATTTATGAATTTTAAAATTCTAAAGCCGTTTTTAAAGGTTTTCAACAAAACAAAGTAATTAACACAATTATCTACAAACTTGTTACCATAAATTTACTTAGATAATTATACTTTTAACTTCGAACAACGTAAAATATTTTCTATTAGTTTAAAATGCATAATGCATTAAAAATAAAAAATTTAATTATAGAAAATTGTGGATATTATGTAATATTGTGACAAGTTTCGTAAATTTTCACATTATTAGGATAATTAATCCCAATTACAGGATAAATATATGTATGTTTAGTACAGAAAACATAATGGCTGATATTACTAGCTCGGATTTTGGGTGTTTTAGTTCATTTGTTTAGTCCAGGTCTTATGACAGTTACGTTGTCTCCGATATTAGTTAAAAACCAATTTTAAAAGAATTTATTTGAATCATTTTGAGGGGATACTATTTCGTGGACGTCCGATGAATATTTGGTGTGGTATTTCGCGAAAGTTTCCAAGTAGTAGGAATAGAAAAACAAGTATGACAGAGTATCAGTATGAATGTGAAGTTAAAGTTGCTTGTCTGGATAGGGAATTGGAGGAAACTGATTTCGGGATAGTAGAAATATTTTGTGCCACAACCTTTTGGGTACATGGCGTGATTCTGTAAAGTAAGTATGTAATTTGAAAACCAAACTCGTAATACGGGCCAATGTGTTCATTTGAAAAATTTTCAAATGTAGTTGATAAATATCTTGGTTAAACATTCTTTTTTGTTTTTGTTTAAGAATAAAGAAAACTATCAAAAATATTGAATGTAACTAATAAAAAAATCATGGCTTTGAACATCTTGTAATATTTTTAAATTTTTGTTATTGTTATTTGTTTTTTAATTGATTGTTAATTTGGTATTTGACAAAATTCTCGAATACATAGATTCTCGATTAACCGGCACGGTGGAGAGATAACCGGATAAACTTCTCACTTTTATTAATTATAATTAATGTTAGTTATGTTAAATTTGGATTATTTTATTTTAACATGGTAAAAAATCTTTCAGAACTCATTATATTAAAATAAAACGGCTTTAAAAAACGACTTAAAAAAAATTTATATAGTTAATATTTCGAAGAATTATTTTTATAAATTAGAATGTTTACTCTCCTTGTTAATTCGCAACCAGGTTAATTACGATCTCGAATAATTGAAACACTTCTGTATAATTTTAAAATATATTGTAATTTAAACACTGGACATATCTTTCAGAAAAAAAAAAGGTATATTATGTAGTCTTGTTGATATTATTAATTAGATATCATATACAGAGGCGGACTGGCCATATATCAATTCTATTCAATCACAAAGCTTGGATTACTAGAATATAAACAATTCTTTAAAATTGACTATGATCATATTTTTTTCGAGTGCAGAAAACATAAGCGTTAAATGTAAATTTCGGCCATTTTTGTTTATATGAAATTCACGCTGTCTCTTGATAATTCACTATGCCAATAAATTCTTAAAAATTGTACTATTTGAGCTGTCATACTTAAGATATCACAAGATCGTTCCTTATGATAAAAAATAATAAAATTAAACCTTATATTTAAGTTATTTTTAAAAAATT
Source organism: Clivina fossor (assembly GCA_963966155.1). NCBI lineage: Eukaryota > Metazoa > Arthropoda > Insecta > Coleoptera > Carabidae > Clivina > Clivina fossor. The sequence continues at coordinate 24,370,264 of OZ014554.1, forward strand.
AGTATTTGGTAGTACCTAATGGTTAAATAAAAATCCCAGTCCGGCTCTGCGTATATACATTGCAAATAATCGTGAAATTTATGTACTGACGATAATAAAGTAATATAGGAAGAATTAGTAATATAATGTTTAACATATTAACATATTAAGTGAAAATAACATATAGTATTTTCACATTTACGTAAATAATGTCTATATTTCTAATGTACAAATTTAAAAGTCCATTAAAGTCGAATGAAATATTGATTAGCTAAAGATTTTACTATCATTCATGATGCATATTCATAGTTTACTTGTTTTCTTAAATTAAAGAAAGTAATAATAGTAAATACAAAAAAATAAAAATTAAAAACGTTCATATAATGTTTTACTAGTCATTTTGATATAAAAAAGTAGTTTTATCTGACATTGTATTTAGTGTATAAATCGGCAGATTCCAAAAAAATAACGTAATACATAATAATTTGTAAACAGCCAACCATGTCACACAAAGCAATAAATAATAACATGTATTATGTATTGCATTCTACCTTTTTGTAAAAACGCTAAGAATGTACGTAAAACAAACATATAGGTATTTGCAATTTTTTTTTAAACAGTAAATAAAAACAAACTATTTTTATTTTTTATTATATAATTTATTTTAGTTTGTTAATCCTATAACTTAAATTTCAATTTTAGTAAATATAACATCAGAATATATAAGGTTTGTTTTTTTATTGAACTTTGAAATGTACGATTTTTCATCCGAAAAATTTTGTTATCGAAAACCATGCCAATTCTGCGCGGATCGGATAATAAATATTGTTACTGTATTTTAATTATAATTACGTAAAATAACGACAGAACAAAATGCATAAAACAAAAAACTTACCCTATTCCATTTAAATGTGTATGCAACATCCATTAATGACAAATATGGCGGAAGTACTTCTCCATCATATATTATGTCCACCTATAAAAAGAAGAAACATATTTTTGTAACGATTTTTAACCTATTTCTTTGTTGTCCTTAAAATAAATTAGCATATTAACTGTCTAAGGCCCGGTTAAATAAACAATAAATAAATGAAAAAACCATGAAAACAAATGTTATTTCAACCATTTTTTACCAGATTATTATTATTAATAATAATAAGTATTTTTTTAATACCACTACATTAAATTTATTCTTATTCTTTTCAACAAGAAAATCTACAGAGTAAATACATTTACTTCTAAAATAAATTTAACTAGTTCTTATAAAACCGGGTCTAAATGAAATATTTTTCAATTTCGTGATCAAAACATATATATTATAAACTACAAATTAATGATTTTTCTTTTGAAAATAGTAAAAAACAAAAACGGCATACGTGAAAAAATAATAATAATATATTGATAATTTAATTTATATTTCCAAATTACTAAAGGTCCAGTACACTATAAAAATGTATTATAATTTGCATATTCTATAAATGTATTTTCAGAAAAAATGTAATACTTTATGTCAATAATTATCATAGTAAAAATTACAAAATGCTGCCATTTTACCGTTAAAAGTTATGTAAAATTACGTCAATTTATATTAAATTTTTTATAGTGTATTTTCAATTTTATATATTAGCAAAATAAGTAAAAATCCTTTATGATTGGTTAAAAATGTATCTTCAGAATAAATGACAACATTTTATTGGCTATAATTTTAAAATTATTTCAAAGAGAACATTTCAATATTTAAATATACTAGTCCTAAATAAAGTTAAAATTGGATAAAATTTATCAAACACGCAAATATCAAACTAAGAATTAATATTTAGCTAAAAATTGATAAAGTTGAAGTCAAACTTGTTAGCTGGAATATAATAAATTTCTGATTCAATTTACGATAATACGATAAGTTATATTTCATCTCTTTTTATTATATAAATATATAATCTGCACTGTGTTCATATTTATATTTCGAGATTAATTGATAACGTTTTTTAGACATCACAGCTAAATTGTTACAAGCAGGATTGGGCTTTTCGCGATTTGAAAAAAAATTAGATTTTTTAATAAGTTTTTTTTTTAATTTTTTTAACCATTTTTTTTTAACTATGTTCTCAGAGACATACATATAGTATTTAAAAGAGGAATGACAATATTCGGCCTGATTCTCTAACAAAGTTGCTAAGTTTTAGCGACGTTGCTAACAACTCTAACCAATAGAAACAAATACAACAGTTGTCATTTTAATTTTTTATTTAGTGTCAGCTAATATTATTGGCTAATGTTCTTAGCAACGTTGTTAAAACTTAGCAACTTCGTTAGAGAATTAGGGTGATTATGTAATTAAAAAAAATAAAATAAAACTTACCCGATGCTCATTCGACAAGGCATACTTCATCCGCAAGAACTTCATCAGATGCGACATTCGTACAGCAGCCGGACACTGTAAAAATCTCTTATGCGCCACCATTAAATCCGTCTCACTCGGCGGTTCACATTTAACGACCTCATTTCCGATCTCACCCGAATCGACCGACGCGAATTCGTCCGAACACAATGTCACCGTCGCGACGACATCACTTTTAATCGCATCGACGCTAACGCCGTTATTCGCGCAATCCGTTTTCGGATTCACTTGTTGTGTCACACTGTCCGGTAAACTGCCCGTTTTATTACTATCGGTTATCACTGCCGAACTGGCCGCCGAATCGGTATTTTCGCTCGGAATATCGATGTTTTCGGTTTCCGATTTGATTGTACTGGTGAGGGTTTCGGTGTCTTCAGACTGGTAGTATTCGACGGAGAGGGATATTGAATCATCGGGAGAGAAATATAAGCTAGCGTCGCCGATATTTGATAAAACCTGAAAGATTTCGTTTTTTATTACTTACATGCGATTTTCAAAATTTATTCATTATATTATAAAAACGAGGAGATAATTCGGCTAAACTTTATTTTACTGTTATGTAATCGATTTTCTTCAAACTTTATATATCGTTAATTTTGCACATTTTATGAATATAAATATCGCAAAATTTTAGTACGAAAATGATATTTACAATGTTATATAATAAACGGGAGTCTCTAAAAAAAATTGCCAAAAATTACGCATCCATTTTAAATAAATCCGGTTTGTACATTTAGTTTTTTTGTTAAAAAAGTACTGGATACTAATAATAACAATAATGAAGCCAAACACTCTGTTATCATCAATTTTAAAAAACTATATTTCTTTGAAACATACCAAGCAAACAGACTATAAAACTAGTAAGATTATACGATTTTCAATAACTTTGAAAAACTAATTAACTGCGCAGGCGTAATGAAAGTCTTTATAATCAAAATCTTTATGGTTTTTCAAAGATACTTGAATCAGTCAACTATTTATAGTAAATATTTTAATTAAAAACTTTAGACATGAATTATTTGATGAATAATTTTTGAAAATAGCGTAATGTAAGTTTTCTTTGAATAACTTACCCATTCATCATTATCCTGTGATCTATCGCCTAAAATACTGTCATCACTACATGAAGAATTCGCCCTGAATCCGGTGCTGTGATAAAAATCCGCTCGTCTCTGTAATTCTTTACTGTACAGAGTCGGTACGACTTTATAAATTATTGACTGTAACGTTGTGTCGCTTCTGTAAACATACAAAACAAAATACGAATTTAATAGATTTTCTCATGGATATATATATATATAAGAATATTTTTCTTGCTATAATATTTGTATGAAATGAAAAGTACAAACCTTAATTTCGATAGGGGCTTGCTCTTATGTACAAGAGATCCACAGTTAGGACAAAATCGACTAGATTCAAAATGTCGAACAATACACGCTCGGCAAACTGAAACAAATTAGAAAAGGAACATTATATATATATATTTATATATATATATATATATTTATATATATATATATATATATATATATATATATATATATATATATATGCAATTAAAACAAAATATGTTGAAAATGCTGCTTTTTTAGATTTTTTTATATTATTGTCATACAGGATCTCATTTTTATCAATAATCGAGTTTGTCTTTTTAAATCGAATATTTTCTTGTAATTTAATATCGTCAATCGATTTCTTGTTTGTCCATATCATAAAACCTTACTTTCGAGAAAATGATTTTTAAAGTTTCTGAACTGAATTGTTTATAGTAAGGATATGGGACAAATTAGAATTCATGTTTCCAAAACTGTTAAAATTATAACATCCACGATTATTAAAATATATAGAAAACAAACAAATATTGCCAAAATTAGCAATAATTTGACCAAAAATGGCGTATGGAACAAATAATAAATTGACTGACGATATATATACTTGTATACAGCGTATCTACTTAAGTTGGAACCATATAGAAAACTTTTTCATTATTGGTTTTGTGAAAAAATTTATTCTTGATAAAAAGTTGTGCATGGTCCAAAACTTAAAATGCAGCCATCAGATATCAATTTTTTTAAGCCGTATACGAGGTTTGTCAAAAAATATCAATTTTATATATATATATAATTTGATATATTTGAATATAACTTATAATTCACAATAACTTTACTTTCTTCATTATTGTAAAAAATAAAGGTACTTTACTCTTGAGTAAAATTGATATTTTTTGACTAACCTCGTACACGGCTTAAAAAAATTGATATCTGATGGTTGCATTTTAAGTTTTGGACCATGCACAATTTTTTATCAAGAATAAATTTTGTCACAAAACCAATAATAAAAAAGTTTTCCACATGGTTCCAACATAAGTAGACACACGGAGAAAAACTTTTCTTTGATATTAATAAATAAATTTCAATAACATATATTTTTTTATTTTAAATAAATTTATTTAGAGTAAATATACAGGCTTTTATTGTAAAATAATTATTTGTTTGTAATAAATAAATACCTTTAAATCAAATCGATATTTATTTGCCACTATTGAAAAAAATATTTATTGGAATGAAAATGATTTTCTTTACTCCAAAGAATGCCTTTTCTCCGTGCACACTGTATGTATATATATATATATATATATATATATATATATATATATCACTTCAATTTGCGGAATTGTATGATGTAAACGTACAATGCTATATTTTTGTGGCGTAGACTATACATGTTTTATATTGTTTATTGATTTTTTAGGCATTTTAAAATATTCCTATCAATTTTTCCGAACAAACTATTTATAAAATTCAATTATCTTCAATAAATTCATAAACCATATACATATATTAAAATTGAAACGCTATCGATTAATGAGTGTTTTTTTTTTGTTCAGGTGACAGTTCCACGAGATTTACTATGTGTTAAATAATTTGTACACACGCATACATTTGCAAATCACATACGAGTAATATACAGTACGAGACATAAACTATAATTTAACGGTCTTAGTTATATAACGGTTATAATTACGGTTACCCATTTCGGTTACGGTTTCTGAATGATGCTTCACTAGAATTTTAATTCTTTTACTTCCGAATTAATTTGCTTTCATTCTGACAATTAATGATTTGGAAAATTTAGCATAAATATCAAATTTCTTTCAAAATTGTAATAGGTATATTACAGCATATAAAGCATGTCTGATGGAAAACAGAAAACAAAATAAAATTGCAGTTTTCTACCTTGTTATTATTTCAATTGAAAAAAATTAGTATACTATTACAAAATAGTGTTTAATTTATACGTAAAAATATTATTTACTTATTACAAATAAATATAAAGTGTAGTTTTTAAATGTATGTAAAACTGATATGTAAATTTACTGTTTTGTAAATTTGTTCCTCCATTTCTTGCTTTAGTACAGATTTTGAAGATGTTCAAATAAATTGAAAATTTAACAAGATGACCTGTATAGCAAATATGGATATGTATTCTGTATCACTTCTGTTAAAAATAACAATTTATTAATATAAAAATTTTGCGATTCTGCAAGAAAAATACTTAGGCTATGTGCAACAAGAATAAATTCTTATCGGAACTTACAATTAGAAATTTTATTTTAACAGGCTATTACTTTTAACAGAATTAATAAAGAAGAAATTCGAAAACACTGTTTACTGTCTACAGCTACAAGAATTATCAGCAACTTTTGCTTTTTAACTATAAATTTAGTAAATTTTCTAAATTTATAAGCAATTTTATATCATTTGATAAACACTGAAAATGTTATGAATAAAAAGAGAAATAATATTTTTATGCTAAACTTAAGTAGTTAAACAGTGAAATAAATTATCTCTATGAAAAATTAAACATACTAAATTTAGAAACCTACGATTTAACGCTAAACTTAAGTGATTAAATAGTGAAATAAACTATTTCTATAATATTTTTAATTTGACATCCAGAGAAAAAAGTAGTTACTATATTCAATTCGAATTAAATCGCTAAAGTTCAAATAATTTGTCTATTAATTATAGATAATATTTCCAATAACATTAGTTTGTTTCACTTACATTCAAATTAGTTGATATTAAATTGTAATTTCGAATAAAGTTTAAATAAATATGCGACAGATAAATATGCGACATAGTAAATAACAGTATCTAATTATCATCGAAATGGTGTCTGTTCCAAAATGACATCATTTATAGCAATTACGTCTGATGCGATTGGCTGTACAGCCATAAATGACGTCATTTTCAAATGAAGATCATTTCGAAAATGTTATGGAATCCGGCCACAGACGTAAATAATCATACGCTCTTGATCTCTTCTAATATGATTAAAAGACTAAATATTATTTATTTTTAAAGATAATACAACTGAAACATTAGAAAAATCATCTAAAAAAATTTCTGCATAGAAATATTTTGTCAATTTCAGTTATTCGCGCTTTACAAATTGAAAATTTTATATTTTAAATTATATTTCACTTTCAAGTTATATTTTCGTCAATAATACTTTCAAAAAAATTTATTTGTATTTTTTTAGGCAGAAAATATACAATATTTCATTTTCTTTCACAATATTATATAACAAACAATGCACAAATATTTCTCGTTATTTATTCTCAAAAAGAACAAATTTCTATTAAATATATCGTAAACCAAATAAAGAATATAATAGTTTCAAGAACAATATAACACAATATTTTTAATGGGATAAAAGAAAAATACACGTTATTGTATTACAAGGAAGTATAAACAATTATTTTATTTAAACACAAAAGACGAATTGTTTATATACATTTTGTAGATACTCATACTTTTACTGTAAAATATCAGCAATTCGAAATTTATAAAACAAATTAGAAAATGATTTATAATCTAAAAATGCCAATAAAGTACTAAATTCAATATTATAATTATTATTATGTTTTGGGGTAGGTGATAGGGCACTATAAGCACGGTTTATAGTTAAAAGTAAGAGATAAAATATTTTTCCGATTTTTTTTTGTCAAATTTGGAAACGTTCTAGGAGACGTTGGAAGAAAATTAAAATTTCGACCTCATTAAGAATCACCCTAATATATATATTTGAGATCGGAATATAGGAAAACTTAATTATCCAGGTATCTGGATAATTTTAAATCCGGATCCAAAATTATTCGGATTCGGTTCCCAGCAGTAGTAATAATAATTATGCCAGTAGACATTAGTGTTTTTTTTTCTTAAAATGTTTATTATGAAATCGACCGTTAAACACAAAAATAAGTGAAATAAAATACAAATTTTTTAAACAGTCGTAAAAAATTGAGTTTAAAAACTCGAATCCAGACGTGATAAAAGTACAATATAACTTAGAGATTGATAAATACATACATACACACAAATATATACATGCATATATTTGACCTTGCTACATTTGTCGCGTTTACTATATAGTTTTCGTTAAATTTCGTGTTTTTTTTTTATATTTCATTATCGCAAACAAACCAAGAAATAAATTGATTAACAAACGAAATGTTACAATTCTTTTTTCTTTTAATTCTTTCATTTTTATTTTCTTGTTTAACTACTTATTGTATACGCGCAGAAAAAATTATATAACCTTGCTTGTAGTTTGGCTTAGTAAAAAAAAATCACGATAAATATTATTTTGTTTTTAAAATGCAAATAAAAAATTAATGAAAAAGGTTAATTATAATTACAGAATGAAAGTATGTATGTTAATAAAATATAAATTTAATGTATCATTTTGTATTGTGACGTTAAACTCGAGACAAAACACACACACACATTCATCAGCAGCTTAACTCTGCATTAAATTCAACCGAAATCTTAAAAAAAAAATGCTAGTAATTTTGCAAATAAATACGGATATTCAATGTTTCTACGACATACTAACTCTCTTACGGGAACAACTAAAAATTCCATTTAAGGTAAAAAAGAATATTGTAGCGGTTAGATAGAGTGGGTATTATAAAATAGAAAGAACAGTTGTGTAAGGTTCTTGAATTCTGAAAAATTTTACTCAATAAAATTTAAAAGTGCACTTACAGGTATGTGAACAATCTACGACAGATGTTGCGTCTATGAGATAGCCACCACATAGGCTGCATGTTAATAAATCGTTTAATTCCTTCACCAGAATCCTTCGTGGATTCAACAGACGATGACTTTGAGCCATTTTTATTCAAGTTCACTTCTTCAGTTACTTGTGTATCTGTAACAAATAAATATTACATATATTAAAGAAACATAGAACATTAAAGAGATAGATATTATATATATATATATATATATATATATATATATATATATATATATATATATATATATATATATATAATACAATTTCAATTTAAGTTTACTGTGATTTTTACTGTGATTATTTACGTAATATTAAAATTGTAAAAATTACATTAATAGATTATGTAAATTTACATTAATTTTCAGTGCAATCTAGCTTTTTTTTTAATACAACAATACAACTGTCATAATATGACTAAACAAATGAACTAAGATACCAACATCAAGCATCTATAATAGTTCATTCACGATAAAGATTCAATGCTACGTTCTCAAGATGATACGTTATTTAAAATACATACACAACCTATACAAATAAAGACAAAAATACGTTATACCGTTCCGTTTTAACCGGGCAGTATTAACTGTGCAAGAAAATCCTAGCGAAATTGCTCAATTCGCAGATAACTTAATTTTGCCCATACAGTTTCTACTCAGCAGCTAAATCTTAACAGGCATTCTAATAATATGATATTTTACAATAATAGTTATAAAAATTCTCTAGTCTATGACATACATTCTATATAACTACACTGTAAAAAAATATATCGTAAATTTATGTAATTTCACATAGGTTTTAATAGTAAAAATAACAACAATTTGTGATTTTACTGTGATAATTCACGTAATATTAAATTTTTTACGAAAAATTGCATTCATAAACCATGTAAAATTATAAAAAAAAATTACAGTGTACATATTAACCACAAATTAATGGTATTGCATCGATAAAAATTTCAAATGAACTACAAAAGCTACAAATATGTTTTGTTTCAACTGCGCTGTTAAAAAAATCTATTGGCTACAAATTTCACTCAATCCACGCTCAGGTCAGATTTTTGATACCAAATTTTTAAGAAAGTGGCTATTTATACATACGGTATGTATACGCAATTGGCTATTTATATACATACAGTATATTTACGCAATTGGCTATTTAGGGTAGGTTAGGTTAGTAGGTTAGTTTAGGTTTTTTTTTCAGTATGTATAAATAGCCAATTGCGTATACATACCGTATGTATAAATAGCCTCATCCAATTTTTAATATACCACGTTTTTAAAAGGACTAAAAAGTATTATATAATTTCTCCTAGCCCCATATAGATTTATAACCCCATACAGATTCCTGACCCCCATACAGATTGTCCTGAAAATTAGTGATTGTGAATGTTTAATAGCTATGGGGCGCATGCAATAGATAATAGTAAAGAATGTAAGGAGTGTAAGGAATGTTGTCGTTACAAGTATTGTCATAGCTATTAAAAATTCACAATCACAAATTTTCAGGACAATCTGTATGGGGTCAGGAATCTATATGGGGTTATACATCTGTATGGGTATATTAATTTTTTTTTATTTAAATAACTATTTTCTGCTTTTTAGTCTTGTGTGTGTGTGTGTGTGTATTTTCTGTAATTTCTGTATTTTAAAAATTAACTTTACAGAAAAAAAATCAAGTAATAGGTAATTCTATTGAACCAAAATACCCCCTATTGGTTTTTCATCTTCATTTTTTTTTTCCATTATATCTTTTACCCTTCAATCTAATTACTTATATGTCCTTCACATTTCAACCACGATTTCAAACCACCCAACCAATTACCGATTACAATCTATACGCAATGTGCCTAAGGGTTAAATTTACCTATTACATAATTACTACGACGGTCATCATCTGGTGTTTGAAAACAAATTAAAAGTCGGGTTAAGTTTGTAATACGCGGTTGTCGGATTGCAGTTAAGTTCATTGGACAAGGGTCAGTATGAAACAGGAAGTGGGTGTTTATAGGGAGGTGTGGCGTGAACATAGTAGCATTTGCACGCGTCACGCACACTATACATGTATATGATGCGTGAGTATAATCGTTTGTCGTTTGTTTGCGTGATTCCAGCTTGTTTTTTTTTCTTTTTGTTCTCGTTCTATTGTTTCGCTGAGTTGAAGAAGTTGAACGTCAGGAAAGAAAGTTTTCAGTTATTTATGATTTGTTAGTTGAAAGGTTAATGTATGGCTATAAAATATATAGTGAATTTATATGAAGATAAAATTGCTTTAGGTTCAAGTTCTGTATTAAAATTTATTTATAAACGACGTTTCGACGAAACTCAACGTTCGTCTTCATCAGGATAAACTGACTTTGTATCAGACGAACGTTTGGTTTCATCTAAAGCAATTTTTATTTTATATAATGAGTTCTGAAAGATTTTCTTACTATGTTTATACGAAGAGTTTGAGATATAAATGTAAATTGTAAATTAGAATTTAGAAAACTTCGCATAGATTATCGATATGTTTTATTTTATTTCCTTATGATTGTATATATTTGAATCAGGGCTTTGGAAGCCTTATAAACTAGCGTACATCTACGCTGGTATGTAGTCTCCCTTGTAACTGGAGCTGAATCCGGAGATCGGAGTGGCATGATTTTGCTTGGAGCAGGAACGGAATCAGAGCTGTGAAAATACTGACTGCTCCACTGCTCCATTTTTAGCAACATATGTTATTGGAAAAATCAAATTTTTCATATATTTTTTGCTAAATTTTTTAATGCATTTTTAAAAATAATGTATTTTATAAAAAAAATAATATTTTTCTTTTATTTTATGTTTCATCATATTTCTCATAATTTTTTTGAATACCAACCTAATAATAATTGCTGATAAATACAAAAAATAATGAAAATATATGAAATCTCTCATATTAAAACATAAACATGTAATTTACAAACATATTTCTCAATATTTGCAATATATTTATTTAAATAATTTATATAATATATTTTTTGTTCAATATTTAATCAATACAGAATTTGTAATAAATATTTCAAAAATAATTTTGTAATATTTTACATATTTTAGTGTCATAAGACTCATAAAACTAGAAGAAAGTTTGAGTACATTTCAAAATTCAATTTCTACATCACCCACCAAAAATTCCATTGCACAAAATCGATAACCCTTTAGGAAAAATGCCACTTTCTAGCGATTCGAGCTATCAACGTAACAGCATCACTCTCACTTGGTATTTCAAAATCAACCCCCTAGTATACAATCTCGGCGTCATCTCTACCAACTCGCACAGCATCCCTTTGCGGAGCGAACAAAAGACGAATAGACTGCATTGTGATTGGTCGACGTGCGCACGTACGCATTCCGCTCGCATTAAGGGTGGATTTTTGCCCCCCATGGAAGGGCTGCTGTTGCTAGCCGCGCACGCATTGCGAACGCTGTTTGCCTGATACAACGCGCCCTTAACGGCTCACGTAAGGGCACTAGCCGAATGGGACTTGCCTACACGGTGGTGCCTGACAGGTAAGATGAATTTTGAGGGTTGTGTTGCTAAGGGTTGGTGGGTGGTTGGATAATAAAATATTGAGATTTGTGTGGAAGACTTACATAATTTGAACAGTAAATTAAAATGTTTTGAAATTGAAAAATGAGGGGTGAAAATTTACTTGAGTTTTTCTTTTTTTAATTACGTAAATAAGTCCTGTTCCATTTGAATGGTAAATAACTTATTTTCAAGTTCAGATGCTATTCAGAAAACTTATGACAGCTAATACACACTAGTATGTCGCAAAATGTTTATTATTTCAATTTTATCATACGAATTTATTTATTTTTATCTTCTATTTAATATCCCTACATATATGAAAGTGTCCGCAAGAGAAAAAAAAGCAAATAAACATAAATAAATTTTTGTTGCTGGTTTAGGTGAAACATTAATTCAAAAATAGATGAATACGTTTGGTGTATTCATCTAATGTGATTAGTTATTTTTTCTAATTTGTCGTATATTTATCTATTCTTGTTCGTTGATTTATTTAAAGTTTACGATTATTTAACTAAACTTTCTTTAAAAAAACAATTTTATTTCAACTACTTTGTATGTTACATGAAACAATTAATGTTCTTGGAAATATCTAATTAAATAAACAAATTATCTAAAATTGAGCCATCTAATTCAAATTAGATAAAATAATCTATATAGTTGCCAGGATAGAGATGTTTGGAAGAAACTGATTTCGGGATAATGAAAAGAGTTTGTGCGACACATTTCTGGATACAAGGCGTGTGTATATTTGTTTCCAAAATTTCAACTATAAACTCTAGTCTAGATGAATAAAGAATAATGCAATTCAAACTTAATCGAGATAAACATTTCTGTAGTATAAGAAATAAAAATAAGTAAGATAACGGATTTAAAATAAAATTATTAGAACTTCAAACACATCTCCAGCATTTTCAAAAATCAGAGGTGTGAATTTGAAGGTCGTGGAATCGAAGAATTTTAAAGCAAAAAATTAACAAATATAAAACCACGTGAACAAAAAAGCATTTTTTTCCATTTTTTAAAATTAAAAATAACACCACGATGTTACCACTAACAATTTGCATTATCTAATGATTGATAAACTTGAATATGAGTACATTAACGTCTCACGAGTAACAAAAAGTTCAAATAAACTAAAAGTCAAATAAATAAACGAAGCAAAAGACAATATTACTGAACAATAAGATAAACTACATTTTATCTTTGTGATAAATTACATTGCATTTCTAACATTTAAAATAATTACAGCCAGTTACAAAATGAACACTTTAACTAAAGTTGACTTTAAGCTGACCAAAGAGAATTCTGTTATTGACAATGTTCAGTATAATTACGCTTGATAGAGTTAGACTCTAGTTACGATATATAAAGTTTTTAAATTACTATTGTAAAGTAAACTGTTTGAATAAGTAAACTATATTTAATTGATAATAATGTTATAATCGAATAAAATGCGATTGTACAAATATAATAATGATAAAGATATGACTCTCAAAAATATTGTTGTTACTTGTTTGGATGCTGAGACTTCTCGTCTCTGATGAGACTGTAACACTCTTGCCTGTAAAAACCCGTCTTTTCTCGCCAAAATGTCTCTGTCTGTCTTAAGTTAAAATATCATATTACACTCTTATGCTTAGCCTAAATCTAGGAAAGTACCTATGATAATAAATACTATATAGTTATAGTCTTTTAAAATAAATTGTCATAAATTCTTAAATTTATTGCTCTAAGGATTTGATATGTGACATAGTTCCGTAGTTATCACCAAACCATTTGAAAATAGCCTGAACAGACAATAACAAATAATTTTACTATTAGAAATTTGAAAAGTTTTTGTAGGCTTAAAGTGGACTTTAATTAAAGTGTTCATTACGAAACCGCAGCTGTTAGTAACATGATTTTTGTGAATATTTTGTATTAGTTTACTAGGTAATATTATAAACACGGTATCTAGTTTATTTAATAAGATAAAACATAAAAATCATTATCGAACTAAAAGTTGGATAAAAAAAAATTCGGAGTTGAAGTCGGAGTCGACTGATTCTCTTGTCGACTCCACACCCCTGCCAAAAACTTTGTCAAATTCTTCTTAATTATTTAGCTCTCCTATCACGGTCTATTACAACTATATGCCGTATTTCTGTGCACATCTCGTAACAAGATATTTATTAATAGTAAATGGAATTATAATTTTGATAGTAAAAACATATCTCGCAACGCTACGTGTCTTACGAAATGTGAACAGAATTACTATCCAAAATATAGATTAAAACATTTTTTAAATATCTATTAAATCTCCAAATATATATAAAAACAAAGAAAAATTATTTTGTAATAAATCTATATAAATATAACATCAATTTTAATTAGTACTGTTTCAACAATTAAACTAGAATAATTATTCGATATTTCCACACACAAATATTAATATCGTACAAACTGATAATTAAACACAAGAGACGGTGATAATGTATTAATTAGTTTTACACCTAATTTCATGCGCTATTTATATGTTAGTTTATATCAGTTATAATAATCAAGAAAAACCAGTCTTAATATAGCATATATGACGCTATTAATAACTTGGAAATAACTCTAATGTTGACATGTTTAAATGTAATAGTTTTTTTTCCTCTTTATTTATTTATTTATACGCGCGTACATGTACTGAGTGAGAATAACTAGTTTTTATTTAAGTAATTAGAGTTTGTCTTTCTGTGTCATAATTATGCAGGTATATCAAATAATTATACGCTTTGCTACTTTAATTGGATATAATACCTGGTTTCGTTGGCCGAATTAGCGTTGTTTATTGGCTCGTTTAAATCGAGAAAAAAAAAGATAGTTGTATGTTGTTTGGATGTTTCGAGAATTTTATTATATTTCTTAATATTTTGTGATTTATGAATAAAGAATAAGAAATATTTATTACGATTGTGGATGAAGCAAAAATTAGTTGTCCGGATAGGGATGTTTGGAGAAAATTACATTCTTTTGAGTATACTGAGAAAAATGGATAGTTACCGTAACGCTATTTATATTTAAAAAGGTGACACAAACACAAGATATTAAAAATAACAAAATAAGTATATTTAAAAATTAACTATAAATATAATAAAAACAAAAATTTAATACCATCAATTTGTATATAGTATTACAGTCTTAATTCTTAATATAGTATTAAAATATATATGTGAGTAGATTTTAAAAATGTATAAATATGTGAATACAGTAAACATACTCGTATATTTCAAATAAATATCTACTTATTATTATCCAATTTGTTAAATATCTATTTTTCTCAGTGTATAATTCAAAATTTATTTCTCGCTACATCACTTTTACTGCATAATGGGTGTATTCTGTATAGTTTCCGTTAAAAATAACGGTCCCTTAAAATGAAAATTTTTGAGATTCAGTAAGAAGACTCGTTGCTAAATAGTTACTTATTTTGTTACTCAGTAACTTGTTTCTATGTTCTGTTATTTACTGTAAATGTCATTTGTATCAGTTTTCTTGATGAAGACGAACGCGGAGTCCGTCGAAACGTTAATTATTAAAAAATATTTATACAGAATTTAAACCTAAAGCCGTTTTATTTTGCATAATGAGTTCTGAGAGATTTTTTACTATGTTAGCTGTACATGTTCAGATATATGAATTTTATTATATTGATTGCATTTAATTATGTTAATATTTATAAACAATTTATATTATATTTATACATAATTTTTATTGACAATGTGAAATAAATTGAGAAATATTATAATAATTTTTCTGTTTTCGTAATGCGATAAAAATTTGATTAGGCAAATTTAATGTATTTTGTATTTATTTTATACTGCTATTTTCCTTATATATATTCACACTATACATATATTTCAGATTATTTCCGTATAAAACTAAATCGTAAAAACATTATTTAATTTTGTTTGCAGCAATAAAATGTCAAATTATATATCGAGCATAAGTTTTATTTTATTTAAATTGAAACTAAATAGGATAAGCTAAAAATATATAGACGCAATTTATATATATATTAGTCGTTCCGACTGCCGTTTTAGTTTTAGTTTTATGCACAAGCACAAAAATTTGACCAATCCAAACACTTGATGCATAAATGAAAAATGTATCAGTTTGCATTGGTAAAATTCTTGTTACTTGTGCAGAAAACTAAAAATAAAACGGCACTCTGAATGAGACATAACAATGTAAACAAAATATATATTTATTTCATTAAAATATTATTTCTTACAGATACTTATCAATATATAAGTTTAAAGAAAATGTAAAAATACAGAAAATATAGATGTTTTCATAAAACAAACTGGAATTTTATGCTAAAAAACTGTGTATGTTTTTCTAAAACAATTTACTGTATATTTTCTAATATTATTAGTAATTTTTAAAGCATTTTATAGGTATGTAATTTTACTTTGATTTGTATGTACATTTTCTCTAACTAATCTGTAATTATAATTAAGTATTATTACAAAAGTTTTTATGACATATTGTTCTAAAAATAATAGCATGTTTACAGAATACTTTAAGTAATATTACAGATAATATTCAGTAATATCACAACTTCTGTAAAATTACATAATATGACAAGACATTTTTGTCCTTTCATAGTAAAATTACATAAAGTAAAATTTACAGTGTGCTGTTGATACTCGGTGAAAATTGTGAAACTTAAAATCGAGTGTTTTAATTATTTTTTATTTGTTTATACATCGTAAAAGACAAGTTATTTTGTTATTAAAAATTAAACATGTATTGTTCTAGATTTACATTTATACATATATTATCAATGTTTAATACGATTATTTTATGTATTTTTTTGGAATATACATATATGTATTACTATTTTTCTTTATTTATAAAACTCTTTTTGCGTTTCGCCCAGATTGCTTGGCGTCGGCTATACCACAGCCACAAATACTCGTATCTGGACTCAACACAATAATCATGGCTTTCTACTCCTCGTAACATAATATACTATTTTCAATATTTACAAAATGTATTTTATTAAATAATATTATATTTGATGTTTATTTAAATAGTGTTTATTTTTTTCATGTAAAACTTATAAAAATATAGTTAAATACAAACTTCATATATTATCTATTATCCGGACGGATAGTAGTTATTATCCGGCCAAAACGAATATTCGGCGATATTGGCCGAATATCCGTTAAATATCTCATTCAGATTAACAACGCATTTATTATAATATAACAAAACTTAAACCCAATTCAGATAATTTATTTATAATTTTATAAATTAATAAAATACTAAATTAGTGGCCAATTAATGATTATGTTTACCAATATCAAATTCCATTTAACACTTTATTAATTTATTTGAGTAAATTGTGACGTCTATGGATGACTATTGCGTTTTATTTTATCTTATCTTTTCTTATATTTTAGTACTACTTGAACTGATTAAAAAGTAATGCCTCTTAAATCTATATTGCAATTGGTATAATTAATACGTTAAATGCCACGTGATTCAACAGGTGCCTCATATTTAACGGGTGGGGGGTGGTAGTGCTGGTATGTCTAGAAACACCGAAGTTGGAGTTGTTTTTCTGCTGTTGCGACTCCAATTTTTTTCGATAAATTAAAAGATTATCAAATATAAAACCACGTAGACAAGAAGATATTTTTTCCTTTTTTGTAATACCTACCAAAAATAACACCACGATGTTACCATTAACAATTTGCATTATCTAATGATCGATAAATCTAACTATAAGCACATTATCATTTCATAGTTATAACAAAAAATTAAAATACACTAAAAGTCAAACAAACAAACAAAACAAAAGACAATATAATACTACAAACATTTTTAATACAACATTACTGACCAACATGTAAGAATATGATGAACCTGCATTGTATATATTTTCGATAAATAAATTCATCACATTGCTTTCCCAACATTTAAAATAATTGGTAACATTATTTTTATGCATGCTTTATATTAGTTTTCTATGTAATATCATAATCACGAAATGTATTTTCTGTAGTAAATTTAATATGATAAAACATTACAAGTATCGAACTAAAAGTTGGAGTTGAGAGTCGGATAAAAAAACAAATTTGAAGTTGAAATCGACTGATTTTTTTGTCGATTTCACATCCCTGTCACGAATTTTTGTCATTATTTTGGCACTCAACTTGTTAACTGTTATTACTTTAAAACAATATAGTACACACACATACCTATATATGTATTAGTTCATAGACAATTGAAATTTCTATCAAGTTCCAAGTTGTTTAAGAACCCATTATATAAAGAACCTTTTTTTAAGTTGATATGCAAATTAGGAATTCAGATGTATGATAGCAAAATAATAGATATAATAGATGTTTTATAGAAATACATAATTAAAAATCATTTACAACGAATTGTGTTATTGCCATATAATTGTACAAGACATTAATTGAATTCTGTGGGAGTGTCCAACATAGCTTTCTGTAGTAACTTTAAATCGTATACTAAAAAATAAAAATTAATTAAAGTAGAAAACAATAGTATATTATTCAACAAGAATGTAATGATGGTTATTACTCAAGAGGGTGAAGTTTACGATACGAACCAGGGCTTTGGAGCTAGAGCTGGAGCCGGAGCAGTGGAGTAGCATGATTTTGCAAAAAGCAGAAGCAAAGTCAGAGCTGTAAAAATATTGACTGCTTCACTGCTCCATTCTTAGAATATAACATTGGAAAAATAGATTTTTTTGGATATTTTAAATATATTTTTTAAAATTAAGTATTTTGTATAAGTTTCATTTTTTTAATATAAAATTATTCGTCACAAAACATTTTTTACAATTTAAATGGCATCGAGACGCGAAGCCGGAGCAGTTGCATAAATACCGGAGCAAAACAATAAAAAATATGTAGTGCTCCAAAGACCTATAGTACGAACCACAGACAAATGAGTAATAATCATTACATGCGAGTATTGGAATACTATACATTTTCTACGAATATACAAAATAAAATTGGAGGTTTGTCAAATATTTTCAATGCTTTGAGATGCCACAAAGTGTTGAGTAATAAACTAACAAAATTTTAATTGGTCAAAAGGTATTGAATAATAATTTAAGAACTCAATATCGTAAACAATGAATAACATTAATTAATAAGAAATGCTAATTATTAACATGAATACTAAGTGAATTAACAGATGTCTCACACCTGAAAGGAGCCAAAGAACAGCGTTAGGTAATATTTGTCTCTCAACTTATATCATAGTTTCTAAAAACAAACTCCAGGGATCGAAATTTTTGTCATTATATGTTCAGCATTCAACATGTTAATAGTAGTAGAAAAAAATCATAATATTTATTATCCAATATTACAAAATATTTCATCATATTCAAACAATGATTCTATCCTTATTCCTCATATGAGAAGTAATCATTTTGCAGAACAAGGACAGGCAGCGGAAGGGCTTAACAAGGGCCAAACAGATTACCTATATAGAATATCGTTGGTCTTGGTCGTGTAATAATGCGTTTTTAATAATAGTGTAAATTTTTGTAGATCGAGCGTAGAATTATTGTGGCATAATTGCAGAGTAATTTCGATGATTTTAACTATTTTTGAATTCATTTATGCATTAATTGTCGATTGTGTCAAAGATAAACAATATGTATGTTTTAATTAACTTGTGTTAATGGAACACATTAGTAAGTAAATATGTCTCTTCGAAATGGATCAAAAAATAAATATTTATTATATGTATATGCGAAGTATGAAATTATTTTGTAATTATATAGTTTAACGACATCGTTAAAAAAATATTAAATATATAATACTTATTACAAAGAATGTATTTGCAAATTTTATGGAACAGCTGACAAACAGATATACTTCAACAAATTTGTAGATTTATAGAATTTGATAGAAAAAGGCAGACTATATCGTAACGCTAAAAATCTTATGAAATGCGTACAGAATTGAAGATTCTTAAGACTGAGTTTTCGATATCGTTTTTCCGAGAACTGAGATGAACAGTCGACAAAATACCTACAAAGAGAAAATAGAGTTGTTAAATTTCAATTAAAGATTAAATTTTTTTGTTTAATGGTCACTACACATTAACAATATCATTCATAACTATAATTCGAGAAATCAATTTTTTAGAATCCAGTTTCCACATAACCTCAAACGATGCATACACGATAAAAAAATATATCTTAAATTTATGTAATTTTATATAGCTTTCAACAGTAAAAATAACTATATACATTTTTAATTTTACTGTGATAATTTAAGTAAAATGAACACTCTTAATGAAGTTGCTAGTGTTTTATATGAAAAAAATTATATAATTTTGAAATTTTAAGTAAAATAATTAATTTCTTATACATGTTTTTTTTTTCTTTTTTACGAAAAAATTAAGTAAACTTATATAGAATATACGTATTTTATATTCATATTATGTAAAAATTCTCCTGTGATATCTGTAAATTTACAATATTAAAGTATTATTATTATTTATTAAGTATTTAATTGAAATTGCTATTATAACTGAATAAAATGCGATTGTACAAATATAATTATGATAAATGTATGACTCTCAAAAATTGTTATTACTTGTACGTGTCTGATGAGACTGTAACACTCTTGTCTGTAATAATCTATCTTTTCTCATCGAAATATCTCTGTCTATTTTATGTAAAAATATTATAAGTTAAAATATCGTATCACACTCTTATGCTAAGTCTAAATCTAGAAAAATACATGATAATTAATACTAATCATGGTTTCTTAAAATAAAATGTTGAAAATCCTTAAATTCATTGCTCTAAGGGTCTGTTATGTGACCCATTACACCTAGTGCCATATTTATCGCCAAACCACTTGAAAATAGCCTGAATAGTTAATTTTAAATCTAAATCATAAATTTGTAAATTAAATTCATCATGCACCATGTCTAGCATTTTGCGCGGACAATCCATTAATCTTACATAGAAATCAATAAAAACAAAAACTTCACAAGAACATCCAGAATTTTTATTTTTAAATTTTATTTAGGTATAAGTACAAACAACAATGTTTATTATTTATTTATTTTTTATTATAAATATGTATAAAATAAAAGTAAATGGTAGAATATTAAAATATAAATCATTTTATATGCAGTGCGAGTGTAAAGTCTGGAACTATCGCAATAAATCTTTTATTAAACGTTTTTGAAAAAAATCCTCAAACACCTCAATTTTTATCTTAAATGAGACATATTTTACTGTAATCGTAACTTAAAGATCGTCTTTTGTTTTTGAGTTATGACGTAAGCTCTGTTTATCGCTCAATTATACAATTTTTATTACTTAATAAAATAGTTTTTCAAATTTGGAAAAAGCAAAATAATAACACTTATTTTATTGTGACATTTTTTATAAATTGCATAATTCTGACAGTTGTAGCTAATGTTTTTTGTTTTATACACTAATAACTAGATTCATTTTGCCAATTTAATTAGTTTTTAATATTTAAACTTTAAGATTATTTTTCTCAATTTTTTTCAAATGTAACATATTTAAAATTTTGTATAGTTGGAAACGGAATAAAAAGTACTACCAAAATCAATAATAAAAAATATAGGTTTCCATTTAAAAAAATTATCGCTTACGTCATAACTCAAAAACAAAAGACGATCTTTAAGTGACGATTACAGTGAAATATGTCTCATTTAAGATAAAAATTGACGTGTTCGAGGATTTTTTTCAAAAACGTTTAATAAAAGATTTATTGCGATAGTTCCAGACTTTACACTCGCACTATGTAATTTATTAAATAACAATTCTATTTTGTTAAAATATCAAGTAACTCAAATTATTATATAAAATTGAATAAAATATCTTTTATTTTTAGCATAAAAAACAAATTCATTTTTGCATTCACTGTCAGTTAAAATTATATCGAAATATCTTTATTGAAGTAAACAACTGAAAAAACAATTGCATATCTATATATAGCAAAATATTCACGATTTTATAAGAAACATCTTCTAACTTGTATTTTGTAAATATTTTTCTTATGAAAGAATATATAATATTAAAATGAAAAGGCTTTAGAATTCAGTTCTGTATTTATTTTAATTAAAAATCGACATTTCGACGCACTCTACGTACATTATCATCAGGAAAAGTTATACAAATGATATATACAATAAATAAACATGTCATTTGTACCATTTTTCTCTAATGATGATAATGTTCATAGAGTAAGCCGAAACGTCGATTTTTAATTAAAATTATTACAGAACTAAATCCTAAAAATTTTTATTTTAATATGATGAGTTCTGAAAGATTTTTTACCATGCTAATATATAATTTATTTCAATTCAATTATAACTTTCAAAACAAGCCATGTTTAATCGAATTAAAAGTTTCAACTATAGATCCTTATTTTCTCTTTTGAAACTATAGTCCTTCACTGCTGAATAATTAATTTTTAATAAAATTAAATTTGTATAAATTGAAACAACTAGTTGTCAATGTAATATATCGATTCAAAATTCAAATACAGTATATCACTGTCCTATGGGAAGTTGATTGAAACTAATTATTTGTTTTGTTATTTGTCAATGTACACTGTAAAATTTTTATGTAATTTTACATGTTTTGTAAATGTAATATTTCACAAAAAAAATGTAATATTATGTTAATTATCATAGTAAAATTACAATTAGAAAATACAAATTAGAAATATAGAATATTTATGGTAAAATAAAATTACTTATAGATATTTTTATAGTAAAATTTTCCTACAATGTTTCTATAATTTGGCTTTTTTTTACAGTGTATATATAATTTACCAAAAATCATACTTAGATATAGTTGTTCCAAATGTTTTACAATTCTTAGGCCTAGTATTTCCAAATTTTGGATCAATTTCACAAAAAGTACAGTTTGCTGCCATGAATTAACATGTATTTTGATATAATTTAAGTTTTAAATTAATAATAATCGTCTAATTCAAATAAGGTATATAATATTACTAATAAATAAATGATATTTTAAAGAAAATTTAGTTGTTTATCTGTTGAATATCAGAAACATCAATAAATTATAAATTATTTTACGTTATTTTTCATTTTTTTTTTATCAGTACAGCCAATGAAAATAAAACGGCTTTAGGTTAAATTTCTGTATTAATATTTATTTATAATCGACAATTCGACGAACTCAACATCCGTCTTTATTACGAAAAATGATGTAGACGTACGTTGAGTTCGTCGAAACGTCGCTTATAAATAAATTTTAATACCGAACTGTAACCTAAAGCATTTTTATTTCAATATAATGAGTTCTGAACGATTTTTTATTATGTTATTGTCATTTATTCTGAAGATACAATTTTAGCCAATTATATAATAATATTTTTACCTATCTTACGAATAACACGTAATAAATATTGTAAGTAAAGTAAAAAATTTAGTAAATACAACTAGCATAAATATACATACATCACACAGCGCAGGTAAGATTGTAAAATGCGGTATCGAGATTTATTACCTGAATTTGTTGTGCTCTTGTTAAAATTTAGGGTCGTTTCCTAACTATACAATCTCAGTCTGTATATTGTGTGGTCATAAACAAGTAATGACCCATAGAAAACAACTTATGATGTAATATATTTATTATCTTCCTTTCTTCTCCAAATTTACAATCGTGCTCTATAAATATTCAATCATATAATCATAATATATATTTTTTTAAATTTTGTAATTGTATTTGAAAAAAATGTAAAGAAAAATTTTAAAATATAATGAAATACTGATATTTTTACTTGAAAAGTTAGTAACACTGTTTAATAATAAATTTGTTAATTTTTTCTTTTTATATATCAATAACTATAATTAAAAAACACTAAAAAATCAGTATAAATTTATATTTACATGATAATTTTAGTATATTTCTTGTAATTTTATTTTTTTTTTTTTTTTCTAAATTTAACAACAAATTTAATTTAGTGAAATTACTATACACTGTTTAAAATTTTAAAGTAAAAGAGTAAACAAGTCTGACGGCAATTGAATTTGTACCATTATAGGTCCTAGACCAATGTGATTTAGATTAAATTTTGTTTTATTTAAATGTTTAATTGGAATAGTAAAGTTAGATTTATTTTTTTGTACAAAAATATTAAATAAATATTATATAAAATGGATTTTTCCTATTTTTCTAAGTCTTAAAACTGACAATATTCAATAAATAACATATTAATGTAAAACAATATTTTTTACAAAATTTTAAAAATATTTTCTAATACATTCAAAAAAAATTTAAAAGATAATAGTTTTACATAACATCAATTTTTGTGCCTTTTTGAAATTCTTATTAAATTGTTAATATTTTAATAAATATTTTTTTTAAATAAAAACACAAAATATATATTTTTACACATTGTTTTTCAACCCTAAATTTAATGACACCCTAATACAGATTATACCCTCTATATACAAACATTGACATATTTTATGTTCTCTCATAACGGGTCAAATGGGGTGAACCAGGTAGATAAGTGGATTTAAAAAAAATTATAAAAATTTGAAAAATTTCTGTAACTCGCTTATTCACATTAGAGAATTTTTTCGTAAAAGTGTACACCATATAATACTTGAGACACTATTTCCATATAATTAAATTGTTATGTTAGCAATCGCTTGCAATTTTATCTTTGTGAGTTTACGTTTTATAATAATCTATAGCGTAAATCATAATCATCATTTCCCGTAATTCTTAGATGAAACATAGGAGCTATATGTTAAATACATTGTAACAATAATAATATTTCTGTACACCAGTCTGATGATGTCTGCGAAGAAAAAACGATCGTTACGTATAGTAAAATATATATAGTGAAACAATCAAGTATTTGTGGTTTTTATTTTATTTTAACCTTTGTTATAATTTAAAAATATGTTTCACCAAGAACCGACTACAAACTCAATCTCGATACTTTTTCTTTTAATTGTCATCGGAACTACACACCTACGTGTGCTAAGTTCAAATCGATTAGATATGTGAAAGTCGATCAAAAAATTTAATTACAAGATTTGACTATAACAAATAAAATTAGGTAAATGTTAGAAATTATTATAAATTCAAATCCAGGACTTTTCATTTTTTTATAATCTTTCGTTTATTGTATTATAATTAACAAGTGACAATCAGAACAGCGCATGCAAAATAGATGACAGAATTATAGAGATGCACTAATAGTGATTTCTAAGCGTGTAAATATAATCTAATTAAAGTGTAACCGGGGATAACGCCACCCCTAGTAAGATAAAAGCGAACCCCCCTGATTTCATAACAAACACAGTCAGCGCACACACTGTCATCCCCAAAAACGTTATAAAAATATCCAATATACATTTTCAAACCCCCAAATGTTACTGCAGCAGCGCGCACACAGCCACCCTGTATGTTTCCCCAAAGAATCCAAATCTCTCTCCCGTTCAACATCATACCGAAACCCCCCCATGGCAATATTTTTACCAGTTTTCATCCCCCTGTCACAGACAGAGATACCAATACATAAACCTAGAAACACACGCTAGAAAAGGATATTAAACCCTGTTCACATGACGTAACACAACGAAGGACAACACTATACCGACATTCCCGTTAGTTTGAGTGAGATAACGCGACGTTATCAGACCGGAAGAGAAGAGAAATACGTGTCTGGTTGTGATGTGAAAAGAGAGACGGAAATGTTTTATATCGTTATGCAATTGGAGCGAGAAAGCTAGCTGTATTCGGGGATTAATATAGGATGAAAAAGGATAGAGTAATGGGATACTTGTTGTGACAAAGATACGAACATGGAATTGATGAATGAAGTGAAAAGAGATAGATGATGAAGCACCCTTATTTGTAACGATAGATGTGTGCGTGCAAGGGCGCCCTAAGGGTCGTTTTTGAAACGGAATAATAACCTTACGTAAAATTTTTTAACAAACAGCTGTAAATTTTATGAAAAAGTGACAAGGAAAAAATATTGGTTTACTTTAAAATTCCCTGGCTGCTTTTTTTTATTACTATCAATACCTACACGAAATTTCTAAGTATTTCTTATCATTTCTAGATTAAAACAAACAAAAAAAAAACAGTAGCGAACAAAGACATAAATGATTACAGAATAATACTTAATATTACTTATTTTAAGGCAAATACTATAAACATTTAGCAAAAATAATGATAATAATGTTCCCGGAAATATTACTGAATACTATATCCAGTTTTCGTAACATTGACAAAAATACATTTCAGCTTATTAGATTTTCAAGACAAGACAATAAATATTATAAACATTTAATTTAAAATAATGATAATAATGTTCTGGAAAATATTTGATTATGATAACACAGCTACTGCAATAATAATGTTTATTCAGGTTTTAAGGTTTTGTACAAACACTGATTAACAATAATTTCGATTTCAATCAACTGACAAGCAAATAGTAAAGCTATAAAAAAATAAACAATCGTAGCAGATGTTCAACTGTCAGTCTAAACAAATTACACAAGCGAATATGGATAAAACAATTAGCGCAATTGATTAACTACAATTAGACGATAATGTCATTTACGTGTCAAATAGGTAATAATAATAATAATAATAATAAAAGATGGGACGACGAAAAAGAAATGCTTGGCGCTGGCTTGTTCTGGTGTTCCAAAGTGAAACGTCAATAAACAATAGGCGGGCACGGGCACCCGAATGTAGTAAAAGAAGAGCATCGAAAAAATAAAACAAGTCCGTGAGAGTGCAGTTTTTCACATTACCTTTCAAGCGGTCCGTAATCCTGAACAATTCATGCCGTACGTCTCTCTCTCTCCCGTAGTACTTCACAAAACATACAAAAGCCGAGAGTCTCACGGAAAGCGCGCACGTCTTGGCAACGTTACATTCACGACGGCAACACCGCGCTCGCTCGCTCAACGCTCCACGGCATACACAGAGAGTTCCCTACACACATATACACAGAGCCCAGCCGTATAAAATTCCAAATCTTTTCGTTCGCTTTTCGGACACTAGCCGTACTCGAATCGTATCGAAATTTTCACCACCGATACTTAAGACACCGATCCGTCGATTACCGGTGCCAGTAACCGGTAATTAAGTGTTCCGTTTCGTTAAAATCGTCAAATAAATTGGTTAGGTGTTCATCCTAGTAACTGTGCTGGAAACGTACTGAACGGCCACAGCTTGCTACGATGCGGACTCGCTTCGACCCGCCTCGGTTAAGCTCCGCCCCATACCAATAATAAGCGACCCCATGTATTGACGTCACACGAATGCCGACGGAAACGCACGATCGCTGCCGAACAGTTCGGCTGCTATCGGGTTTTTCGCCGTTCTTGCTGGCCTCATGGATTCTCTCACTGCTGCAAGCAACGCAACGCATATTCCATTTTGTTGATGATTGTAGTAGCTGAGCTGGCCTCTCTCGCCTAGCTTGGAACATGTGCGAGGGGTGACATTTTTTTTCGCACACACAGCCGAACGAGCGTCAACTTTTTCTCGTTTTCTTTTGTTTCGCTGGTGCGCTCGGCTACTACGGAGCGTTCGACGCCAGCGCTCTCTATATGACCATTACTGAGAGTCGATGTTGCGGTTGTTTGTGTTTGGCTGATGGACAAGGGGGAGCTAAGCGGAAAGGCGGGCGGCGGGAGGGGAACCGTGCATTATATTTCACACCCACACCATGCCTAACTATAATGGAATAGATTATGATATAAGATATATAGAAGTTTCGATGTGGTAGATGTTATTAAGTTGTATTATTGTCGTAATAATTTATTATATGGGGGGATTCTACTTATTACTAATAATTGGTGCTTTTTCTGCGATGAGATTTTATTGTTATTTTTTGCTATTTTAATGCTTTATTAATGTGGTGTTTGAAAATAGTTGATAATCTAATTGCAAAGTTAATCATTAACTAAGTCAAGTTTTATGAAAACTGGTAATATTCGTTAAAACTTAAAATAATTTATATTTATACAAGAATATCGTGATCCCCTTCTGAAACAAAGTACAATAATTTCAACTACGCAAACTATCGAAAATAAGATTTTGAATAGTACTATATACTTAATAAATTTTACTGTTCTTTCCAATGGTATAAGTATAAATTTGCATAGCTTCAATTTCGGATGCAATTATTTCCAGACATGTTTTGTTAAAGAAAAGGAAATACAAAATTTTTATTAAACAATTGCTTGTCATATTCTTTCTCTCCTCTATTATAAAAAATAAAAATCTTATAAAAAACTTAAATACAATACCTAATTAATCAATTGAATACGTTTGCGTGAACGCCAGATGAATAGATGAGGTAGTATGATTGCAGAGTGTTTTTCGTGAGCAAATGTTTCCAACTAGTAGGAATATGAGAGTTGACATGAATATGAATCAAGCTAAAGTTGCTTGTCTGGATAGAAATGTTTGGAGAAAATTAATTCGGGATAGTGGAAAGAATTTGTGCCACATCTTTTTGTGTCCATGGCATGGCGTAACTTCTAACTTTAGGTATATCATTTAACCTGATGAAGACGAAAGTTGAGTTTCGTCGAAACGTTGATTTTAAATAAATATTAATAGACAATTTTAACTTAAAGCAGTATTATTTTAACAATAATTATTATTATAGTAAAATTTAAAATCGATGCACTTTGGTGAATTTACAGTTAACTTCAGTTAAAGTATTTATTATTTATTAAAATCAGTTGAAAGTCTAGGAGGAGTTGCAAATAACGAAATTTTGACTGACGACTGAGCGAGCGAGCGAGCGAATGAGCTGATGACGCACACACTATAAACTAAATTCGGATTCATCATGTAGAGGCTATATGAAAAATTTCTATAAAAAAAAATATTCCTTGCAACTTTCATTCCAATCCAAGAAAGATCATATTCATATTGCCCTTTTTTGCATAATTAATAATTTTTCTGAAGTTGCAGAAGAACACCATATCAAAATTCCATAATTTAGACAGCTGTGGAAAAATGCATAATAAGCAGTTTTAGCACAATCGTACGAGGCGATTTGTTTAGTTCAATACGTAAGCAATATACATAATGCTGTTGTCAATTTTACTCTTAACTTAGCAATATTTGTTTTCCACGTTAAATTTAATCAAAAGTTATTCGTAAGAATATATCTCGATAAGACGCATAATAGAATTCCATTTTACTGCGGAAATATATTACATTTACCTAAAATATAATCAATATTAATTATTATTATCTATACAATATACTAATAGGCCTTACATTGAAAAAAAATCATTATAATTTTATCAACTGTAATTAATACTAATATTCTGTATCGTTCTATAACCTAGAATCTTTTGTTTTCTTTTAACAAATAAAATTTTCCATTTACCTATTTAAAAACGACAAAGAAATACTACGATAAATTTAAAATTGAAAAATAATTTAAACGTGTTATTTTTGTCGGTAAATATATGTATAATTGTGTTTACATTTTGTCAGTGGAGTAAATTTTGGACGCGTAACCCCCGAAATGCGAAAGACCTAACAACAAAAAGGGCCATGTAAATCAAGATGACTTAAACACTAAACATGTCTATATATTGTAATAAATAAAAATTATATTTCTAAAAAATTTTTCCATTATACGAAATAATCTTACTAAAAATTGTTATGTATATATTTTTATAGAATTAACTAGTATAATGCCCATGCTTCGTTACGATATTTAATAATTTAAATCCATTTTAATCGAATTGCAATTTTTAGTCAATTTTCATCGTTTACAGTACTTGCCTGCGGCTCACGCTGTATTGTTCCATAGTAAAACCATCCTCAAAAAACGACTAAACTATTAATAAATCTTTTATTAAAATCTGTTCCGTGAATGGCAAGTTATATTAAAGAAATGTTTTCTATGATGACACATAAGAGTTTCACAAATATTTTAATATCTACTTAATCGCTGTGAACTAATAATATATAGTTAGAAAATTTTAATAAATATTGAAAAATGTATTGGCCTCGCAGGGATTCGAACCTGGGTTTCCTGCTTTCGCGGTAAACGTTGTAACCACTTCATAACTCATTTTCACTTTGCATTTCAAAACCGGACAAACATATATATATATATATATATATATATATATATATATATATATATATATATATACATATATACATTGTGCTTCATATGTATAGATTATGCGAAATACCAATATTTAAATTTATTTATTTTTTTCTGTTTTATAATCCCTATATTGCGAGACGCTGCGGTATTTAATTTGGTTCAAAATATTACCTAACACATCTATCCCCTGCTTTTTATAATTTGAATATATTATTTTCATTTAGAATTTTATTGAAAATTATGAAGTTATTACAGTAATATTTTACAAAATGTCTATATTTCAAGTATATTTAGGTGGTTGCATTTTTAAAAATTTAAAAAAATTGTATTTATTATTATTTTGCATGAGCGAAAGTTTACAAATACTAAGAATAGAAGAGCATGTATGAGAGGAATTATAAATGTAGATGAAACTAGAGTTACTTGTCTAGATAGGAATATTTAAAGGAAACTGATTTCGGGACAGTGGAAAGAGTTTGTGCAACATTCTTTTGAGAACATGGCGTGATTGTGTATATATGTATTTATCTTTATTTTAATTTTCTAAATATAACCGAATTTTACAGATGATTCCTTCTTGGATTACAGTTTCTAATGGCATCAATATTATTTTCGGTAAGTTTTTAATTTATCTAATTATTTCCATTGTGTAATAACTTACATATTATTGTTATTAATTATTAATTCTTTATTGACAAATGTAAATGGTGAGATTCAGTCAGTGGCTGTTCTTTCATCGAACCAATACAATATAGTATAGAGAAATTAGTAGGTAGCAGATTATTTCAATTAATTTTCTATATGCAGAAATATGTTCATAATTTACGCACATTAAAAATGAATCGGAGACAAGAATTTTGTAATAAACTATTACTACTATCTACTATAAAAAGATTGGTTATATAAACCAAAGCTTCAAACTGTTATATTTTTTGTTCCAGTTCATTTACAAAAATATATATTCGGTTCAGTTTCGGTTTTCGTTCCGGCAAAAAAACCTTTTTTTTTTCGGTTTTCGGTTCAATTCCAAATGATTAATTTTTAAATTTTTTAAATGTTTTTATTTGTATTAAAAACTTATTTTCAGCCATAATTTAGAATATTTTTTTGTTACTTTTATAATAAGCATACCTACTACATAATTTTATTGATACAATAATATGAATAATAATTATGAATTAATTAAAGATATAATAATTAGAAGTATACATATAATATATGATAATAATATATTTTATTATTCGAAATTTATATAATTTGTATGTATGTTTTAATTAATATAATAATATAATATAATAATATAATATAATTATATAATAATAAGAAAACATATTTGAACGCAACAAATTCTTGTATGCAAGATTTTTATTTATTTATAAATAGAAAAAAAATTAAAATTACCTCTAGTTTAATAATACTCAAAAATATTGAGATTTTAAATTTTTCCCAAAATTTCACATGATAATCACTCATTGATGCATAGCTTAACAGCCGATTCAATGACTGATTATCATGTGAAATTTTGGGAAAAATTTAAAATCTCAATATTTTTGAGTATTATTATATTAAATTTCACAATGACAATACGAACATTTATTTGTTCAATGTCCTAGTATTACCTCTAGTTATTAAAATATTTTGCAATGTATTTTGATTTAAACTATTTAAAGATTATTAAAAGCAAATAGGTACACTTGTCTCAAAATGATCACTAGTTTCGTTTTCAGTTTCAGTGAAAACAAAACAAAGAAAAAAAAATTTAAAAGAACCGAAATAAACCGATATTTTTTCGATTCAGTTTCGGACCCAAGACCCAATATAAACACAAGCACAATATTCAAAAATTGAAGAAATTGGAAATTTAATTAGTTGTTGTTTTACTGTTGAAGATAATATGTATATGAAATGAAATAATTGTTTTAATTTAAATATAGCTGCATTTAATTTGTGACTTAAATAATCTTCAAAATTCAAATTTTCATCAATATACAAGACGAAACTTTTAATAACTCAACTATTATTTAGAACTTTTCCATTTAATTGAATTGGAGGAGTTATACGAAAATTGCCAATGCACAAGAATGAAGATTTATCTATACTAATCTTCAAATTATTATTTTTAGTTTATTTGTTAATTTCAATAAGCCAAAATTTCAACAAATTTAAAAGTACAAAATGTGGATAAATTTAAAAAATTTAAAATATTATCATCATACTTGTGATTTATTTTATTAATTTTTTGTTATATAATTTTTATACGATACAATAATCAAATTATTGCAGTTATTCTTTAGCTATCTGTAGCTTAAATCAGACTTTAAGTTAAAGAAATTTAGATAAAGCAATTCTGAATATTCATCTTTGAGTGTAACCATTTGTAGGATTTTATTTCTATATTAACCATGTACATATATATTTAATTTCTTATCTCCAAAAATCATCTAAATAAAAAATGCAAACATTTCTATATTATTTATACATATTCATGCAAATATTTGTCATAAACATTTTCATTAATGTTAGAAATGTTAGAAATTTCGTTGCAATATACATAGAAAGATTTCTTATAAAATCCAAAAATTTACATTTTAATGAACCGTTATTTTTAACGAAAATGTTTATGTATATGGGAGTAATTCTGTTAACTTAACGAGTCTAACCTGAAAATTAGCAGTTAAAAAATGTTCGTTGGTCATTTAAATTTAAAGAAGTTTAAGCTAAAGTTTTACACTTAAAAGTAGTTAAATAGTGATTGGAATTGAAATTTACTTAAGTTCTTTAAATTTAAAGATTTAAGCTAAATTTAATGACCAGAATAGTGACATAAAACGATGTATAACTATATATTTGTGTTAATATTTATATATGTGAACAAAAATAAAAAATTGTTTATGTAAAGTGTGCTTTATACATTTAGGCACATGCGCTGAACGTGTGTGCAAATGTATAGACGAATAACCGCGGCTCACGACTCAAATTACACAAAACGAGTTTTACGTGCAAATATGTGCACACCACTTTTCTACTTTGATTATTTGTTCTATACCTACACAGGACCGTATTTCAACTAATTTTATTATTAAATAAATGATTTTTCTGTTACTATAGTGTTAAATAATAGATACGATAAAATGTAAAAAATGCAATTTCAATTTATGTTAATTTTACAGAGTTTTTCACAATAAACTAAAAGTATTTTGTAATTTTTACTGTTATTATTTACGTAATATTACATTTTTATATAAAAATTACATTAATAAATTAATTTTTTACATTACACATTTTGCCATTTTACATGAAAACCATAAACATTAAATTTTTTATAAGAATAATATGATTTTATAATTTTAAGTAAAATAATTAATTTACAATATTTATATATGTTTGTTTGTTCTAAATATATATAATTTGAATAGTGTTTATATCAATATGAGAGATGAATATAGAAATTATTAGAAAATGAAAATGAATTATGTCGATAAAAATAGAGATATGAGTTGAACATTTCGATAAAATTTTTATATAAATTAATATAAAAACCACTAATTTTAGTAACTTTTTCATCTTTTGCAAACTATTTTTGATTTATAAATATAAAACATACAAATATATTTCAATCATTTGCTCCCATATCACATAATCAGGTGAACACTTTAAAAGCTTAAATTATGTTATAATTTTTTCGTCTAAACTCATTCCAGATTTCTAGTTTGATTTTCATTCAAGAACAAATAACTAGTTTTACAATATAATTAGATTTTTACATTAAAGTTTTTAAGCCGTAACTCAATAAAATCCGCCCTCATCAGAGGCCTTGTTCCTATACGAGAATATCGTTAATGTTACCCAGTAACGCTGAGGTAGTACGAGACAAAACTGAATAGCCATAATAATACTAATAGTAATCATAGACCAGACCGTCATTGTCAAAACCAAATAGCCGACGCGCAATGCGGGATGGCCTTTGCACAAAGCTTGGACTATAAGCTAAACCCACGGATATGAAGACCTACAATTAAATGTAAAAATAAATGCATTGTAATGTAAATATATTTATATAATATAATATTATCGTATTTGTATATACCTAACCTAATAAGACTTCGAAAAGTTAAGTCTATAGTTAAGGCCTGGTTTCATAAACGCTAGATAAATTTACTTTTGAAGTAAATGTGTTTACTCTATAGATTTTCGTATTAAAAAGAAGACATAAATTTAATCTAATGGTATTAAAAAAATAGTTATTATTATCAATAACAATAATTTGGTAGTAAATTGTTGAAATAACATTTATTTTCAAGGTTATTTAGCAGGAGAATAAAGTTTACTTGTGAAGTAAATTTATTTATCGTTTATGAAACCGGGCCTAAGACCCGGTGCTTTAAATATGTATAATAACTTATCAACAGATAAATGCTGATTCATTGAAATCTTTCAAACGAAAGCTGAAAGAAATCTTGTAAATTTATTTATTGTATATTCTTTTTGTATTTATCAATAATAATTTGTATTAATTTTGTAATACCGTTATTAGCATATGCTAAATAAATAAACTTATTATTATTATTACCTTTTAAAGGGTCGTTGTACATTCTATGTATCTGATCGAAACAGAGAAATAAAGAAAAATAATAATAATAATAATAACAGTAATAATAATAATAATTATAATTATAATAATGCGTTAATTTTTGAACAGGCAGACACTGCATTACAAGAAAAATACATTAAATATTTAATATTAATACAATAAAATCTAATAACAATAGTGGACTAACTAATACATAGAAAAAATGTTATACAAAAAAAATTAAGTACATAAATCAGACGTATGTATGCAAAACTCACTATATGCAAATTTTAAGTTCTAAGATATTTGCAAAAAACTGTTATAGCTAAGTGTAATTGTATTTTGATGATAAAATCTTGTTACTAGATGGCAATACTTATTTAAAATCGTGAATCATTGGTTTCATACATCATTAATTCATACAAAGTAACTGTTTGCTTTCCACCAATAAAATTTTTATTGGTGGAAAGCAAACAGTTACTTTTGCATTTAAACTATCAACGCAAGTAGTGAGTTTTGCATCCAACACTAAACTTTAAAGAGTGTTTCTCATATTAAACACTGAATTTTTTTTTCTAACTAACCTAACTATCGTATTCCTTGTAAAATTCTACGTCCAAATCGCGCAAAAACTCATTTTTTACTTTTTGTCATATAGTGAGTTTTGCATCTATACGCCTCAAATAACCTATAATATTTTATTTGTATTATTAAACATAGATTAATTAATGAATTACAGCAAATACCCATTTCTTAGTAAATTGAAAATTATCATTATCAATATCACAAGCATGACAAACTCTGTTAGAATTATCACATATTCAAAATATCGCAAAATTTAATAGTGTGTTTGTTCTACTGAAATTATTATAAAATATTAAATATTCACGAGAGTGAATAAAAAAGAACTAGAAAAATTTAATTTATTTAAAATCCAAATGCAATCAATTTTGTTGTTCAGTATATATACATACTATAAATTTAATATCATTAACTGATTAGGAAATTCTGGATAAATTATAGCAATATCTAGAGACTAAATAAAAATGGTTGAAAATTGGTTACTTAAAGAAGAAACTGGACAGTAACAACTAACCTATACACTGTAAAAAATGTAAATTAAATTTACGTAATTCTCCATAACTATTAACAGTAAAATAACAGCATTTTGTACATTTTACTATAATAATTGATATAATATTAAATTTTTTCTGAAAAAAATACATTCATAGAATATGTAAATTTACATAAATTTTTGACAGTGTAGCAACAACTAAATAAAATGGTTGCTATCGAACATCGCATGAAATTCCAGAATTTACTATAAACAAATCCCGTATTACGAGCTCTGTTTTAAAATTGGTTTTAAGTGTTTTAACTAATATCTGTTTTAAGAGTGTGTAATTGCCATAAGAGCTGGACTAATGAACCAAATTAACAAAACAAATAAACTAAATAAACAAAGCAAATGAACTAAATGAACTAAAACACCCAAAAACAAAGCTCGTAATACCATCAAATCTGTTTTATTTAATAAAAATATTTATGAATATGTTTAGAAGTATAAAAAACTGCTTTAGAAAAAGATATTTGTATATTTTTATATATTTAAAAAAAATTATTTAAAATATATGATAAAAATAACAAATATTTTCTATATTAAACATTGTATAATAATACATCATATAATACAAAAAATAGTTTATATTAGAATATATTTTCAAGCTAACAACTAATTTATACAAACAACGCAGATAATAATAAACATTCAAGAATTTATCTTGCAAAAAAAAATTATAAATATGTTAATATCAAGAACTGAATGAGCATTTGTACCACGTCTTTGCTAATTTGTTATTTAAATATCATAAAATTGTAGAATTTATTTATCTATCAGCTTGTTTCTAACTATAAAAATATTTTCT
The DNA here is from genome assembly GCA_963966155.1 of Clivina fossor. Taxonomy (NCBI): domain Eukaryota; kingdom Metazoa; phylum Arthropoda; class Insecta; order Coleoptera; family Carabidae; genus Clivina; species Clivina fossor. The sequence goes on from OZ014554.1 coordinate 24,406,942, forward strand.
ATTCGAAAAAAAAAAGATTATCTATATTTCTTTCTTATCTACATAAAATATTGTGCACAAGTTAGTCGATAAATTACATATATAAAAAAATTTTACTTGGCATGAATTATATCGCGTACATTTAAAAAAATGTTTTTGTAAATTCATTCATTATTTTAATTAATAGAAATATAAATAATTAGTAAATTCTAGAGGTCGTAGCATTTGTTTATAGTCATGCAACTAAGTATAGAGATGCTATTACTCTGTAAAAAGTCAGTGTTGATAATCATATATTTTTCATTATAATTTTATAGATTATTAATAAATTTATAAAAAAAAAAAAATACAACAGAAAATATACGATAATGATCAATTGAAAATTATGCTGATTTTTTACAATCCATAATTATAAAATGGTAAAATTATTATTTTTTTTAATTCAAATTATTTTTAAATTAAATATGAAATAATTTAAAAAAATTTTTTTTAAAACTAATGTAACTATCGGCTCTCGCTAGGACATTTTAACAAATTAATAAACATTTTCACTTAAGTCGACTTTGAGCAGAAAAAAAGTATTGTTCTATTGCAACAACAAATATGTAATTTTGCAATTAGATGTTTGAAAAATTGGCAAATAAGAATAGTTTTATTGAAAGCAATCATATATATACCAATGGAATTTAAATTCGATGTTGTTTTTTGCAGGCTTAAAGACGATTTTACTTATAGTATTTATTATGAAATCGGCCGTAAAGGTATGAAAAAATTCTCTTTTAGTTTAGACAGTGAACTACAATTCTAAAATTATCCTGAGTGGTGTGCAGTAATTGTACAAGTGAATTTTTTAAAATTGACTTGTTGCGAATAAGAGGTGTGAATTATAAGGAAATAAAATATTAAAATATCTTACTAAAACAAATTATTTTCATTTTTTTTAATAATTACAGAACATTGTCAAAATGATAGACGCTGAAAATCTTTTTGATGTTTTATCAGTGTATAATAGCATATAGGTACAGGCGTGAAAACCTGAAGATGAAGATTATTTTCACCAAATGTTTCATTTGTTTATTAACCCCCTTCGTATTGTGAAATACTTTTGGTTAAAAATAATAGTTCTGTGTATAATGCAACAAAATTTCTTACTTGGAAAGTATAAGTTTGTGTGAACGCGTATATTTTAACCTGTTCAGTTCCGGTTTTCGTTCCGGCAAAAATAACGGTTTCTTTCGATTTTCGGTTCAGTTCCGGTTCGAAGTCCTGCTATTCTGTAACGTTACTGTTAAAATAAACGATATGTTAACCCTTTAACGGGTTGTTCTTAATATATAAACCACATCTATCGTAACATCTACCGTAAAACTTTTGATATTGAACCTTAAACACTCCAAACGTGCTGTTGTCGAAATGGTAATGACAATTCGTATATGCATCTTTTTACGCTTAGAAAATAGAGCAAAAAAAAAAATTACAAAAAACAAGGGTAAGTAATTGCACAGAAATGAATCGGCAAATATTTACCCTTTTTTTTTCGTATTTAATAATATTAAAGTATGCGATGTTGATAGGCAGTTTTTAATTGCTCCAAAAAGTGTTTAGATTTGTGCAATTTCTCTGGAGTAAAAAAAGTGCTCGTTATAAATTTATCTATTTAGGGTAACCATATTTACTCTTTCTAGGGCTTATGTATATGCACTTTTCAGAGTAATTCTTTAAGAACAGTGTATCAAGTCTATTGTGTAAAAAAAATATTAAAATTAACTTTACAGGTTAAATAAAAATTCCCGAATTTATAAAAATGTTTACAATGTACTTGTAAAATAATTTATTGTTCTAACAATCATAGAATATTTGTTTTAACCCTTTATAAGGCAGAATTATTTCGGTCAAAATTTTTAATTTATTTTTTGATATATAGTGTTGCGGCGAACCGAATCCGGATAATTCTATAAATTCAATGGATGCCAGCTGTGAAAGCCTGAATATTACTAGTGTAACAACTATTTATAAGAATAAAGAAGAATATGCTGATGTATAGTAATGAGCTTTGAGTTTGGCTGCAAAACTATAAAAGAAAAATGACTACTGTAGAAATGAGATTTTTACGTGGGGTATGTGGTGTAACTAGGAGAAATCGGGTACGAAATAGATTAGTGTATGATGAATGTGAAATTGATAAGTGTATGATGGTTAGGTCATCTTGAGCGAATGCCTAATGAACGTTTGGTAAAAAAAATGTATATGAATGATTTTGAGGCTATACGTTTGCATGGACATCCGATGAGTAGTTAGAGTGATATAATTCAGAGTGTTTTGCGTGAGCAAAAGTCTCCAAGTAGTAGGAACAGAAGAACATGTATTAGAAGAATTATGAATATGGATGAAGCTAAAGTTGCTTATCTAAATAAGAATGTTTGAAGAAGGCTGATTTTGGGATAGTGGAAAGAGTTTGTGGCACATCCTTTTGGGTACATGACGTGATTGTGTATGTATATAGGTATTTTTTTCCAAAAACTTTATAAATTTGTAGGTAAAAATCTATTAGCAAAAATTCACTATCATATCGCATTACGCTTTAAGTCAAAACCTCGTATCTCAATTTTGGCGGTATTGAGATTATGGCTTTTTCCGATTCTTCATTTTAAACCCTTCGGATGCACTGCATGTATTGAAAAAACTCGTAACACGTAACTCGTAACTCGTTTGTAAAAATTAAACAGTTTTTATCGTTTTCTGAAAAATGATGGTTTTAGAGATACGAGGTTTTGACTTAAATGCGACGATTAGTATAGTCAGTGCCAACTAGATGCAATTCAATAATATACTTAGGTATATTTGTCCACATCACACACGTACATACAAACACACACGCACACATATACACACACGCACACATACTCATACATAAGCAAGCTCACCTCGTGCGTCCGTCGCCAATAACTTACGCTCGCGACTCTAGTGGTGTTGTGCGCGGGTAGGATGGCGGGGGCAGACGGGTGTCCGGCTAAATGGCTGTGGCGGCGGCAGCAGACTGCACTGAAAATTGTGATAGAGCACGTTGCTGTTGTGCATTTGACCTTGATTGCATGCGGCCCATGTGTGTTGGTTTGTGAGTGGCGAGCGCGCGAATGTATTTGTGAGCCGCACCCGAACTGCGCACCATGTATATGTGTGTGTGTGTGTGTGTTGTTCAGTAGCATGGCATTGATACATAATAATAGTCGTAAATATTGGCCTGCTTGTTAATGTAACTGTAGGATATATATTGCGATACGTATATATACGGCGCGCGCGATTGTCCGAATGTTTTTTCAGCGCAAGCAAATACGCGGAGAATTCAATTTTGCTAAATCATACTGAAATGTATGTATGTATGTATATGGTAGCTAGGCTATATGCTGGTTTACCTCATATCAAATTGATTACTAAATTTAATTGTTCGTTCATTATTTGGTAATTATATTTTTAGAATGGAGATTTTTGCAATCTATGTACGTATATACGTTATGAAATTAAATTATGTATGCGTAAATTGAATATTGAAATGCATTTTCTGCTGTAAAACTCGATTTTTGAACGTTTTATAACCAGTATTTCCAATTTTATTTATTATTAAGATATTTATAATGTTACTAGTTATTTTAAATGTTTGAAATGCAATGTGATGAATTTATTTATCAAAAAATACAATGCAGTTATATCATATTTTCACATTATGTTCAGTAATATTGTACTAAAAATATTTAATATTATATTGTCTTTTGTTCGTTTGTTTGACTTTTAGTTTATTTGAATTTTTTATTATGAATAGCGAGTGAGACGGTAATGTACTCATATTTTGGTTTATCAATCATTAGATAATGCAAATTGTTAATGGTAATATCGCGGCGGTATTTTTAGTATTAAAAAAGGGAAAAAATATCTTTTTTGTGCAAGTGGTTTTATATTTTTTTTTTTGTTTTAACGAAAAAAGTTGGAGTCGCAACAACAAAATCGACTCCGATTTCGGCCAAATTCTTCGACTGCTCAACTCCACGATTCCGACTCCATATTCCTGATTCTATCTTTAAAAAAACAGTAGAAGTTTTATATGGCCCCGTTCTTGAGCCGAGACGGAGGCAAATTTTGGAAAATAAGGACCCGTATTCCCACCGCATTTGTTTATGGAAAAGTGCTTTTATTGTTTACTTTTTCATAAATTTTTACATCTAATTCGGTATAAAGCATTTTCTTTCCCATTTCAATTTTAAAAACAAAATCTATATCAATTCAGTAGTATCATGTAAAAAATTGTTAATATTAGCTTGTCCAATTAAATATTGAGTGTTATCTTATGTGTTTTTTTTTTAGTTTTTATAGTTTTTTTTTTATTAATCTACTGTTAATATTGATGGATCTTGCAATTATAGCAATTATAGCAATAGAAAAAAAAATATAAAGAAAAAGATAACATCAATTAGTGTGATGGCACTGATTTAAATTAATTTAATTAAAAAGTTGTAAATTTTATGATTTAGTTACTTATTTTGTTACCTAGTAAATAGTTTCTATGTTCTATTTATTTATTGTATATGTCATTTGTATCTTTTTTCCTGATGAAGACGTACGTTGAGTTCGTCGAAATGTCGATTATAAATAAATATTAATACAAACATACAACCTAAAACGGTTATAACGAAATATGTTTTACTATATTCATTCTAAAATGTATTTCAAACAAAACAAAAATTAAAAATTCATTCATTTGAAGTGCACCATCAATAAACTACAATCATTCTACATCTCATAAAAATTCCCTCTCATAGTGTCCTCAATTCTCATTCAGGCAGCCCAGGTACTTAAAAGCCGAACAAATCGTCATATTTCTAAGCCACGATGAAAAGAACCATCTGACCGCCCACACAACCATCGGCTACACAACTTCTTCTTTTTTTTACTTCTCTTTATGCCCATCTTTTCGTGTATTTCTGTTTTCATCTGTGGTCACCGCCAGACCCACACTACCACATTCAAAAACACACATATAGTCGCAGTCTCGTCACACTACTACATCCAAATACACTCTGTATATAGTATATATGCATAGACAATCTAGTTTCTCTAGCTTCACATCTTCTTGTAGGATGGTTGAACAGGGAAGGGGGGGAGGGGGGATTTGAAATCTCATCTCGCCAGGGGTGGCTGCCGTCCATCACAGTATACCGGCAGAGCTGACATCTAGCGCGGTAGATTTGTAGTTTCTCTCTGCTATTGTTTTCGAGTTGAATTCTGTGTGTCTCTGTGTGTGTTTGTAAATGCAGGTTGTGCATATATGTGATGGGTGTATGTGTGTGTGTGTGTGGTATGCTCGAAGGCACAGTGAGATTGGCGCGTAAAGGGAGGTTCACAATGAGATGCGCACTGTAGATTTTGGTCGTTGGTTGGATTCATTCATGAAGGGGGAATATTTGGGGAGACAGAGCCGTGTTGCACAAATAGAGGGGTCTCAGTTCTGGCTTGTTCACATTGGATTGGTGGATGCACTGTTTTTTTTTTAATTACTTTTTTGTATTGTATAGGTCAGAATAGATTGATATGATAGATGATGTTTTTTTCAAGAAATATTAAATATAAGATAGTTAGAAAAATCTTTCAGAATTCAATATATTAAAATAAAACGACTATATTAATATTTATTAACAATCGACGTTTCGACAAACTCAACGACCGTCGTTATCAGGAATAATGTTACAAATGATATTTACAGTAAATAGACAGAATATAGAAACAAGTTAGTTAGTTACAATAAATGTCATTTGTATCATTTTTCCTGATAAAGACGAAAGTTCAGTTCGTCAAGACGTCGATTATTAATAAATATTAATACAGAACTATAACCTAAAGTAGTTTTAATATAATTAGATATAAATTCGAAAAAAATAAATAAATGTTAAAATTAAAAATCTTTAGATTGATCTGTAAAAATTTATTTTATATTATAAATTTGTTAATAAAGCTAGAGTTGCTTGTCTAGATTTAGAATGTTTGGAGAATATTAATTTCAGGATAGTGGAAAGTGTTTGTGCCACATCCTTTTGGATACATGGCGTGATTGTGTATATGTATAAATTATTTTGTTTTGAATAAAAGTAAAAAAAAATTGTTTATTTTTATATCAATTTGTACATTAATTATTTATACATATTGGGCCACTGAAAACAGTAAAAAAATAAAATATATTAAAATAAAAGACTAGAATTAAGTTCTGTATAAATTTTAATTAAAAATTGAAGTACGTAGAATGCGTAGAGCATGTCGAAATGTCGAGTTTAATTAAAATTTATACGGAATTTAATCCTAAAGCCGTTTTATTTTAATATAATGAGTTCTGAAAGATTTTTTTACTATATTAATAAAATAGGTACATGTTTTTCGTATACCATATATTATTTTAATGAATATCTTATATACAAGTGAAAATTATTTTTAACTATTGTAACACAAAATTGTTTTTAGTTTAGTTAAATGAATAAATTTATAAATTATATTTTGTTAAATAAATATTTATTTCTCGTAAATATTTGAAAAGCGAAAATAATGCAATGTGAAGTTGATTGTGAACGAGCCATAAAGTATGCAATTCTGAGTCACTGAGCGTGTCTTATAAAATGCATTAATACATCAGCATTACATGAAAGCTTTTCCACGTCATATTAAAGCTTAATCGAACTTTTAATGAACATCATTAAATATTGCAAGGTAGTTTATTTCTAAAAGAATTTATAACTAATAAAAATTGTTATTATTTTGAAATAAAATAAAACTGCTTTAGGTTCAAGTTCTGTATTAAAATTTATTTAAAATCGACGTTTCGACGAAACTCAACGCCTGTGTTCATCAGGATAAATGATACAAATGACATTATAGTAAATAACAGAACATAGAAATAAGTTACTAGATACCAAAAAAGTAACAAAATAAGTAACCTGTTTCTATACTCTGTTGTTTACTGTAATGTCATTTGTATCATAGAACATAGAAACAAGTTACTAGGTAACAAATAAGTAACTAAATAAGTTAATATTAATACAGAACTCCAACCTAAAGCAGTTTTACCTTAATGTAATGAGTTCTGAAAGACTTTTTACTATCTTTTCAGCTTTGATTACATTTAACATAGTAAAAAATATTTCAGAACTCATTTTATAAAATAAAAATGCTTCAGATTCAAGGTCTGTATTAAAATCAATTTACAATCAACGTTTCGACCAAACTCAACGCTCGTCCTCATCAGGAAAACTGATATAAGCATCATTAGAAATATATCTTCAAGCAGTTTATGTTCATCTTGAAGTTTGTCAAATTGTTTCAGCTCTATTAAGTAAAGTAGTACCCAATTTTTGTGCAGGGTGATGATGCGAAGAAGCATGAATATATTGGTTAGTGTGACTATATATAGGCTACCTATAAAAATTGTCACTTTTTCTTCTTCTTATTACTTTGAAACCAACGATTTTGTTATTAATTCACAAGTAAACATACTTTTGATCTGTAAAAGTGAGCTTTTATAGTAAAATTTTTTTTTTAATATAAATAAATAATAGTTTAATAGAATAAATAATACTACTAGTAAGTTATAGTAATATGTACATGCTTTATTCATTTCAAACCTTCATTGTATGGCTTCTGTTCGATAACCATCATTATTATAACGCTTCATTGTTTCTCTTTGATTAATATGTAGTATACCTACCACATATACTTACATCTTTTTTATAAGAAAATAAGAAGATGTAGTAGGTATGTCTTATAGATTGAAACAAAATAAATGCATAACTAAAATATTTATTTGGAAATACAGTATTACCTCGGGTAACAAATTTATTTAGATCTATGAGGTTAGCCGAATCACGAAATTTGGAATAGTTAATTTTGAAATATCGACTTTTTTCATACCGTGTGATTCGTTAGCTGAATTCGCAGTTTACTAGCTCCAATAAAAACCTTATCAAAAAAATATTAACCAATGTATTATTTTTTAATCAACCTTGCTTACTATATTGTTCAAACTTTTAAGGTAAAAGAGGAAAATTTCTGAGGGCAATAATTGAATTTGTTCTATTATTAGTGTAACATATTACTCTTTTTCTATGCGTATTTTGAAATATCTAACTTTTCACACTAATCAAAGAGTAAAAACTTTACGATAAGCCCATACATAAATGGGCAATTATTTACCCTTTCTTTTCGCATTTTTTTGTCCTTTACTAATATAAAGTGATTGTTATGCGATGTTAGTCAATTTTTAATTACTCTAAAAAGTGTTTACATTTTTTACTCTTTCTTTAGAGTAAAAACCGTGTTTTTTTTTTCAATTTATTTATTTAGGGTAACACTATTAATCCTGTCTAGGAAACGGACTTGTATAAGCACTTTTTAGAGTAAGTTTTTTTGAACAGTGTATACTGTTGCAAATTTTAGTTTAAAAGAGTAAAAAAGTAATGGTAACTAATTGCTCTTACATACATGGACGATTACTTAGTTATGTTTTTCGTATTTTTTTACTCTTTCATAATATAAAAGTTGTTGTTATCCAAGGTTAGTCAGTTTTTAATTGCTCTCCAAAAAATGTCTACATTTTACATTTTCTCTGGAATAAAAAAGTGGTCTTTTTAAATTTACCTATTTACCTATTTATCGTTTTTAGGGAATAGACTTATATAAGCATTTTTAGGGTCTTTTTTCAAACAGTGTATATATTTTAAAAAAAAAATTAATTGGTTTATTAGTATTAATGTCAAAAGATAAACTTTTGTTCTTGGGTCTTGAACCTGCGTTATGATTAATTATAATGTTATTAAATTTCCTATCAGGTTCGTTATTGTTCGTTATTGTTTGTTATTGGTCGTTATTAGTTTATTAGTCTCGATTGCACAAAACATTATTAAATGTTTTGTAAGATAATCAATTCGTTAACTTGCCAACTGATCAATTAATGTGGTGGATCGAAGACAGTTGACAATCTAATTGCCTAGTTAACTTATTGATTAAGTTAATAATGCTTTGTGCAACTGGGCTTTATTTTCTTACAAAAGTCTAAAAAATATAGCAAAAACCTATTTTAATTTCATAAAAATACGCGCATTTTCTTGGTTACCTTCAATAAAAATAAATTTGTAATGTAAAAATCATCAACACCGTGTAAATACAAATTACTTTAAATCAGTCAAAAATTACATATTCATTACTGTGGAAAAAAAAACATGAAGTGTATATAAGTTCTTTAGACACAAATCCTTCATTACGCATTCAGCTCATCATTTCGAATGAATTGTGAGCCAGCCAAGTACTCGACGCCTAACAAGAGAGAATCGTCGAATAAAAGAAAACAAAAAACAAAAAACAAATGACAAACAAAACAAAAGCGAGACAGAAAAGTCAAGCAGTCATTCTGATAAAGATCCAAGGCAGCCAAGCAAAGCAGCTACACGTAACATCCAGTCGACAAAATATAATCGTCTGCTCATCGATCACATCCGAACACACCCGAACCGGTACGACTTTACATGTCCACAATGCGATTCTCTTATCGTATTGATCGGGAGTTGTTTTACAGCAGTCCAATAATATACCGAATATAGTATACTGGTTCAAAATGAGTGGGTATTTGTTTGGCGTGATGTGGTAGTCAGTCTGGAGTATCGGCGGAAAATTTTAAGAATTGAACAAGTTTTTTTCCGAAAATAGAAGCCGTTTTATTGAGAAACTGATACTGGTTTTTGTGTAAAACATGTAATTTATTTGTTTATGAGTATTTTATACTTATCATGTATATAGTTATTGGAAAGGCTGATAGTTATTTCACTCTTGAATACGAAAGCAGACTGGAGCGAGAGATATAGATAAATTGGTTTTGAAGAGAGATAGGTTGTAAAGTCTGGAGGATGAAATATAAATTAAGATTGATTCTATGAGGGACACGATAAAACAGGGCTGGAATCAGATAAAATTTATAATTGAAACATTTTTTAAAAAAATATAAATAAAACTTAAATTTGTTAAAACTGTGTTTTTAAATTATGTAGTTTTTAGATTTAGTTTTTTTCAAATAATTTTGTTATTAAATTGATTTAAAATTGCAATTTACATTTTGAGCCTATAAAAACATATCGAGAGTATGTAGATATAGAATAACTAGTTATAGAGGCCATTGTGAAAAGGCCCACTAAGATATATGTAAAAGTATACTGATAAAACAGAAATATATGTCGGCTCTCAAAAGACATAACTCTTTTCTAGTCCATCAGAGCTAAAAACGGTCATTTTCAAACGTGCAGCTTAAAGAGGAATTAATATCTTGGAATGAGGTAAAAAGCACTTTATTCCTCGTAGTAAGAAGTACACAATAGCATTTTAAATCCAAGCAAGATGGCGTCGCCCGAGGTTCCTAAAAAAATATGATTTGCCGTCTGTAAAAAAAGTTTCCAATAAACTCCCTTGAAAATAAAAAATGTGGCTACAAACTTTTTTTTTTATTAAAACAATGGCGTTTTAAAAAAAGTCATTTTTTTCACCGAAAATTTCCGTATAAAAATGTTGATAAATTTTGTTTTAAATAAATAAATCGAAAATCGAAGATCGATAGTTTGTAAGCAATTACATTTTCTGGCGTCACAAATGGCCATTGTTCAAAAATATTGAAAATTGCTCGTGTGATTACCGACGCAGTGACGAAAAAGTAGGAAAAAACGAGCTTTAAAGTTTTTAAACTCTTATTTGACTGCCTTGCACGCGCTAACGTTTTTGGCTACATTTTTTACGAATTCGGAAAAACCATTTCGACTACACATTCTACACACTTATAGCATTAATTTTATGTAAAAAAATCTAAATGTTAAAATGCCAAATACGTAGTAGCAATCTGAGCAGTTTTAACAGCATCACGGACTCGTGAACAAACCACACGATTACCACTTACAAAAATGAAATATAAATGGCCGATAATATTAAACATATAATTATTTTATTGGCACTTTAACGAAAAAACAAAACTGGTGTTAAAACATAAGCACAGATTAGATGGTAAAAATATGAAAAATGATTAAAAAAAAAATTTGGCTGTAAGTATCGAAAAATGTTCCAAATAAAAGTTATAACTTGTTTGACAACTTATGTTAAATAATTTTTTTCGAAATATGCCTTGACTGTTATTACATAAAAGTGACATCAATAAATTACCACTTTCAGTTGGCAGATCTTTACCAAAAGTTGATCAAATTGAAATATTCATCTCCGAAGCTTAAATATGAAATTTTATAACAATCCGTTCACCCGAATTTGTTCTACACGTGTCCACAGACAGATCGACAGACGGACATCACACTAAAAACAGTTGATACGTGTTACTATAAGCCTAATTCGTGCTTATCTGTAAAAATCTCGATATGCCAAATTTGGATGATTACAATACCTCCTTTATCAAAGGTGGTATGACGATCGGTAGAGCCGTTTTATCATATTACATAGAATTAATTTAAATGTCAAATATATTTTTGATAGCAAGTCAATTCACAAACACTGATAACGTGGGGTCGTAAAGCCCCGGGCAATTGTCCAGCGAGCCCATGCGTTAACACGGCACTGACGGTGCAATACTAATTACTGAGTTTATAGTGTTTCTAATTCTAAGCGAACAAAAACTCCGGAAAATATGTAAATTAAATTCAAAATTTTTAGGATGAGGCTATTTATACATACGGTATGGCAATTGGCTATTTATACATACTAAGAAAAAAACCTAAACCTAAACCAACCTACTAACCTAACCTACCCTAAATAGCCAATTACTGTATGTATAAATAGCCAATTGCGTATACATACCGTATGTATAAATAGCCACTTTCAAATTTTTAAGCGGAATCAATTTAAACCAATCAGAAACGATCGTACAGTCTATGGAATAAGTCATCGCACTGATAGAGTGATTTGACAAGATCGTTATTTGTGTGATTTTACTTTGTAATATTGTTTTTCAATTAGTTTTTTTATTACTATTTATTGTTATTTAATTTTTAATTATTTATTGTTACTATTCGTGAAATATTTTGTTATTTTTAACTATAACCTAAGCAAAATTTTTATATCTGACGATGAATGTATTTGTACTTGTTTCTATATATTTAAGAATGAGGCTATTTATACATACGGTATGTATACGCAATTGGCTATTTATACATACTATAAAAAAAACCTAAACCAACCTACTAACCTAACCTACCCTAAATAGCCAATTACGTAAAAATACTGTATGTATAAATAGCCATTTGCGTATACATACCGTATGTATAAATAGCCACTTTCTATATTTAAAGCGACCTCAGACACGCCTACTCAGAGACTTTATTTGCTTCGAAGCACTGTAACCACAGATAATCACAATCAACCAAATTTCCCTAAATATTTACTAAAAGCATTCATTTTATTCTCTTTATAATTATACAGATTATTATAATAGGTGGTCCGAATTTCAATTACTATATAATTAAAAAACAAATTATTGTTTTAATATGCAATAAACTTAATGAACATCGCCATTGAACTTTTTTATTGTAGGTTGGATTTTTAAAGGTGTGTGTATCATATTTGATAGAACATTGTATTGCAAATTACTCATTGTTGAAGCATTCAAGATCATCATCATACATATGTAGATTTTAAAAACTGTCTATCTTGATGACACAATTTCTGTTAAAATTCTGATAATTTTCTATGAAAAGGTCAGCAATGAATGCTTGAATTGAATTATATTTCAATGAAATAAGAGTAAATGATTTTTTAATAACTGTACAGTTAATAAACTAAACAAACATTAAAAAAGTAAATTTTATCTATGACAAAACTCGCATCTAACTCAAAGCAAATGAATGAAAATTCTATGAAGCGTATATCCTGCATTTGTATTACAGTGTAAATCCGACTTTAGCATGTCTGTATATATGCGTATGTGTATGTGTGTGGTTGTGTGTATTACAAATGGTTGACCCGACACTGTGTGTTGTATACTTAGTGTATGTGTACGAATGTGTTTTATACATACAGACAAACATACAACGTGTTCCATGGCCTACTTCGTGATGTTTGCAGAACGTCACAAACTTTCTATCATTGTATAATAAAACTGCATATGTAGGTATCTCTGCGATACACACACGACAACCAAGAGACAACCAACTTGGTTTATATTTACAAGTATGTCTATTTATTAATTACAAAATTACCGATAGTTTGCACTTACAAAATGATCTCGATATTATTAATAAATTGGTGTATTTGAAACAAGTTGCAATTAAATGTTAATAAATGCCAAATTTTATCTTACACACGCAAAAAAACAAACAGAGTTAACTTTTAACTTCACTGTAAAAAATGTATGTAATTTTACATATTTTTCAAAAGAAATTTTTAAAAAAAAAAATATAATTTTTACTTTAATTATCACAGTAAAATTGCAAAATATTGTTATTTTTATGAAAGTGGCTATTTATACATACGGTATGTATACGCAATTGGCTATATACAGTATTTTTACGAAATTGGCTATTTAGAGTAGGTTAGGTTAGTAGGTTAGTTTAGGTTGTTTTTTTTTTTAGTATGTATAAATAGCCAATTGCGTATACATACCGTATGTATAAATAGCCTCATCCTATTTTTATTATCAAAACCTAATAAAATTACATAAATTTAAGTTACATTTTTTTACAGTGAATAATTGAAACTATTTTAAACAACGTCAATATCGTGAAAAATTTGGATATTACTTTTGATAAAAAAATTCACAGTTTCATAAAAATAATATAATAAAATCTGCCATAATCGCGTTAGGTTTCATAATTAGAAATTCCAAAGATTTTGACGTAGTAAAAATGTTGTATTATAGTTATGTACGATCTAAATTTGGAATATGGATCTGTGATTTGGTTTCCTGTCTGTAATCATTTTATACATATTTTAGAATCAGTACAAAGAAAATTTATGAAATATATTATAGTTTCAGAACAGATAAAGTAGGTATATTCAAAACAGGAATTTGATCATGACATAATTGCTAAGTAGATTTAGCTTTGGATCGGAGACGAATTTAAACGTACAAATTGTAAAAATTACTGCATAACATGGTTGACTGAAAAACTTAATTTGTCAGTTTCAAGACTTTCGTCTCATTCTATACTCTAACGTTTTTTTGTGATTTTTCTAGAACAAATATATTATATAACACACCAATCAACATAATGTACAGAAATTTTAACAATTAATTCATCTGATTTTGATATTCTTCGTGAAAATTTACATTCACTAATTAATAGCTTAAATAATTAAGTTAGTCATAATAATTATATTTAAATAGATAAAAGGTTTTTAATAATACACATTTTCGTAAAATTTCACTACATTTTAATTCGTCAACAGACTTAAGTTTCGGCTCGCACCATTGTCAGTGTTATAATTATAAAACACTGACAATGGTGCGAGCCGAAACTTAAGTCTGTTGACGAATTAAAGTGTAGTGAAATTTTACAAAAATGTGTATTATTAAAAACCTTTTATCTATCAAAGAGTTTCACAAAGTTAAACTGTCGACCATTAATTATAATAATTATATTTATATATACATTAATATTATTATATATTAACTGACGATTTGTCTTTATTTATATATCATGTCTTGTATTTGGTTGTATTTGGCAATAAAGTCATTATTATTATTATTTTTTACACAAATATGTCATGTGAATAGTTTACAGTAGATTATGTTTAATTAAGAAAATTCAAAATTTATCTTATAGCCAGTTTTACCTATACGGTTTATAAGAGAATTACACTTAATGTATAGGCACGATATAATATGGGGGTAAAACTTTGCAATATGAAAGTTTCTAATAACCAAAAATAAATTTTTCTATGTACATATAATTAGCTAAATTTACTGAAATACTTCAACAATTTTAAGTGATATCTTCCAATGGCTTTTTTGATTTGAATTCTGTCATAATATAAAGTAAGATCTTTGGAATTTATATTTGTCTATTTTTAATTTAACTTTAATTATAATTTTAACTAAATGACTAAAAAAATATTTTAAATTTATAATTAAAATTATAATTATATTATTGTTGATAATTTTAAGTGAATCAAACTCTCATTTAAGATTCTCTGTTAAGTTTTCTGTGGTATTTCCCTCCTTTTTCAAAATATTTCTTGTTTGGACATTTTGTATTTGTTTCTCTATTTTCTAACAAAAACATGTCCTGAAGAAGGTACAAAATACTACCGAAACCTTGACACAAAATCTTAAATGAGAGTTGTCTATTTTCTCATCACATTTTATATATATATATATATATATATATATATATATATATATATATATATAGGATGATTTATGACGTCGGATGATTCCTATGAGTAATCTAAATAAAAAAAACTTCAAATAAACATAGGTCCGAAAATGCTTTCTAACGGAACTGTAGCCGTTAGAAGTTTATTACATGTAACATCAATTGTGTTAGCCTTATTTATTAAATCAAGATAAAAAAACAAAAAAAAAAAACAAAAACAATAATAAAGATACTAATTTAAAGCAAGAACGTCTGAGATTAAACTTAAAGTAAGTGTTCAAAGTGTCCTCTTTTGGCTAATGCATTTCCATCACAAAATCCATAAATAAAAATTATATCAACATACTCATGTACTGTGAACTCATCCATAATTAATTTAATGTTGATGTCAGAGAAAATTACCAAATTATTAATTATTATTATTATTATTATTAAATTATTTCTTTAAATTAGTACCTTAATTATTGTTTTTTTTTTTTTTTTCTAATAAAATAAATAAGGCTAACGCGATTGATGTTACACGTAATAAACTTCTAACGGCTACAGTTCCGTTACAAAGCATTTTCGGACTTATGTTTATTGGAAGTTTTTTATTTAGATTACTCATAGGAATCATCCGGTGTAGTTTTTCCCCGACGTCATAAATCACCCTGTGTATATAATATTGTTTTTATCTTATAACATATACGTATATTAATTAATATAATTAAGTAAAAAAAAACATTTTCTTATTTGTTTCTTCGCAATATGACGTATAAAAATGTAAACTTTTCATTAATTACAATCTACATTATATTAACAATAAATAAATATTTAATCAGCTGATCGAAGCAAACGATTTGAAACCTTAACTACTATAGATTTTTCGACAATTTCTTTCAATACTTTAGTATAGACAAAATCTGTTTCCCCACTATATCTAATCTATGGCCCTAATCGTTTATTTTCTTACATTTTCGTTTAGTTTTTAATATTCGTATAGCTGTTGTATTTTATCGGTTTAGACGAAGTTTACGTTTTTGGTAGTTTAATAGCAGTAGCCATGAAATGAGTTAAACAATGAAATTTAAATACGTGCACACCAAAATACACACATGCACGCGCACGCACACACACACACACACACAGACAAATATTGTATACAATAAAATTATGGCTGATTTCGTATGCTTTCAAGCATAATTCTTCTTTAAACTGATAACATTTTATTGTATATTACTGTATAGCCTAGCATATATACGTGTACTGTTGTTTATCCATTATATGTACACTGTGTTTTTATCAGTGAATAAATTAAACAATTACTCAATTTTAATTATTTTACAACTACGCAAATTTTTCAGATACTTTTCTTCTCAAAATCAACAAATGAATAATTGAAAAATATTTGTTTTATAAATACATATTGCAGAACAAATAGAAATATAGAAAAGTTCACTTTTAGCATATTTGTAAAATTTAGAAATTTATTTTCAGTCGATAAAATGTTTTGTTCTATTAGCAACAAACAAATAATTTCGCTAATAGAAGTTAAAAAAGTTGACAAAAAAAACGAAGTTTTATTGAGAGCAATAATTATTATAATACTCAAAAATTTGAGATTTTTTTTTCTCAAAATTTCACAAGTTATTCAGTCATTGAATCAGCTTGTTAGGCGCATTAATGACTGGCCCATCATAGACACGTGTTTTATGTATGGTGTTTTGATCTGTGTCCGAAGATAACTTATGCCGGTGTTATTTTCTAGCTGGCTTTTATGCTAATAATATATTTCACAATGGATTATTTGAATTTAATAAATTGCCGAAATATAATATAATTTAAAAACTTTTAAGTTTGAAATTATTTTTTTTTTACTTTAATAAAGTTAATAATTAAGTTGATAATTTAATAAATTTTAAATGTCGATTGTAATTGCCATTTGCCATTTGTAATTGCCATTTGTAATTGTCATTTACAATTGTCAAATGTAATTTGATAAATTTTAAATGTCAATGTTTTATGTAAATATTATGCTACAGTAATATATTGTATAGTTTATTGTATAATAGTGGATTTCTTTGAACTAAATTAATTAACAAACGTCCTTTTTCCAATTCATAATTAAAAAAGATTCCAACTTTAATGTCACCTGAGATAAATCGTATGAAGTAAACGCATGCGCGTTGTCGGACTTAGGCACTTGCATTGATTTAACTTTTTAATTTTAATTTGAAAGTTAAAGTAATGTTAATTTTTGCTGCATAATTCCATCCTAAAAAATAGTTAAAACTGCAATTCTGTTTGCATCTAATAAAACTCGAGATATTCTATACTTTTTTATTAAAAAAAATCATTTCTTTTACTAAAAATAATAATAATAATTTGCGAAATGTGAACAAAATTGCAGCAAAATTCGTAGTTTGAACAGAAAATCGTAAAAATTATATTCCAATATTATCAACAACTAAAAATAAATCTCGATTGAAATAAACATAATTAATGAATAAACATTATTGATAACTGATTAATTGAGTAATCGAATTTAATAACAACACATATAATTGCAAAATACAAGTAATATACATAATTAACAAATTCATTAATTTGTATATTCAACAAATATTATATTCTTCTCATTTCGGAAAATCAGTTCTCGCCAATTTGATCATGCGTTCAACTTCAAACCAATTACAGAATAAATAAAATTAAAATTTCGTTTGCATATAATTGGATTCACACTGCGGCATTTACATTTCAAATTTGCGAAACAACCACAGACAAACGTATATTACAGATATATTTACACCTCTAAAATGCGGATGTGTACAGTGGAGAGAAATGAAAAATAAACGACGTAAATTATTTGCTTTTTTTATTGGTAAATTATATTATGAAAGTCGAATGAAAAATAAATAATTATTCGGAATCCAAATTTCAATTTAGAGAAGAACGGTATGTAAAAAAAAATTCCAAACATAAGCAGACTACTACAGTAGGTATTTAGAAATATTGACAATATTAACATGATAAAAAATCTTTCAAAACTCATTATATTAAGATAAAACTGCTTTAGATTAAGATTTATTTATAATCGACGTTTCGATGAACTCAACGTCTGCTTTCATCAGGAAAACTGATACAAATGACAATACAGTAAATAACAGAACATAAAAACAAGTTACTAGGTAACAAAATAATTAACTAGATCATAATTTTTTTTAATAAATTTTTAATTAACGGAAGTCAAATTTTATTTAAATCAATGTCCCATCACACTGATTGATGTTATCTATTCGTTTATAAATTTGTATTACTTTGCTTATCAGTCTGGTGTTAATATTGATTGGTCTTGCAATTATTACAGTATCTTCGAATTTCACATCATGAAGATACTCTAACCTAATAAATCTGCTTAAAAAAGAGTCACAAACTTTAGAAACATATAGTATATCTAAAAAAATAAATCGAAAAGTTTTAATAACAATGGCCCGTATTCTCACCTCATATGAAAAAGTGCTTTTTCAAAAAAGTGCTTTTGACGTTCACTTAAAATCATTTATTAAGCATTTTCAAATAGTTTATTTAAATTTTATAATACCAAATATAATAAAAATGATCAAATATAGAAAAATTATTTATATTTGATTACAAACAGAAGCAAAAAGTTATTTTGAAATTAATGATAAAAGCACTTTTTCACGAAAAAGTGAGGTGAGAATACGGGCCTATGAATCTAAGTATTTTTAAAAAACTGAGAATTTTTTTCATGAAAAAAACATATTTCAAATATATTTTAAAAAATAAACAGTAAACATGTTTTCGCGTTATGCAATTGTTAAGTTAATTTAAAAAAAATGAATTTTTGTGTTGTCAAGTGTAAACTGCATTTTCTTTAAATTAACAAAATAGCTTTTGACGTCTGACCAATAAACGAAAGTCTTAAGGTCTATAATAAATTGAATAATTATTTAAATAAATAAAAAAAAAATAATATACCACGTTTTTGAAACGGACTAAAAAGTATAAAATAATTTCTCCTAGCCACATACAGATTCATAACCCCATACAGATTACAGATCCCATACAGATTGTCCTGAAAATTTGTGATTTGTGAATAGCTATGACAATACTTGTAAGATTTAAAACGAAAAACGTGTATCTATTGTCATAGCTATTAAAAATTTACAATCACAAATTTTCAGAGTCATTAGTATAATGTCATTTAAATTATTAATGCCTCTTGTTGTTATGTTTACCATGAGCAAAAAAAAAACAAATTAAAATATTTTTCTAACACGTTTTTACAATCTCATGTAAAGGTAACAACAAATGACATTACTATTTTAGTGACATTATACTAATGACGGAATTGGTTCTTCCGCTGGATAAACCTATACGTTTATCATTTTTACTGGGTGTACATACACCGTATATAATATAGTATGCCTGTCGGCTAAAATGAAATGGCTCCGCGCATTACGAGGGTAGATAAGTGCGAAAGAGATAGATCGATGATGCAAATAAAATATATGAGAGAGAGATATGTATATTCAACGGCAGAGAAACAGTGAAATCATTAAAGGGGGAGTTATAAGCTTATGGTACATTACGTAAATGTTTAACTATACGCAATGGTGCAGTTGAGTTTTTGAATATAGAATGTGTTTCTCGAATAGACGTAATCCTACTGTTTATGTTTCCGGGATTTGAGAGATAAACTCTTCTAGGCTAGAAAGTTTCGGGATATAAAATATAAATTTTTTGGGTATAGTTTATCTTTATAATTTGTAAACATAGAAATTAATCACAAATGAAATTAAACAAAAGTTACTTGTCTGGATATAGAAATGTTTGACGGAAACTAATTACTGTATAAATGGAAAGAGTTTTGACACGCCCACATGTTTACATGGAGTGATTGTGTAGGCATGTATGTATTAATTTTCAATATTATTTATTATTAGAGAGTTATTAGATTTTTCATGAAAATGGGACACATTTATTTTAATCTCTCTAATTGTCAAATGTTTGTATGTATGTATGTATGTATGTATGTATGTATATATGTTTCTCCAGCATTTCTTCCTAAACCCCTGAACCGATTTTGATGGAAGTGGTGTCATTTTAATTGGTTTATTCCCTATTTGAGAATAGGCAAGTTTCATATTTCTACGATTTCATCTTGGTTCTCAAAAGATTTGAAAAATTATGTTTATAATGCAAATGTCAAATGACAGCTGTGTGAAGTTATGTACACTACTGATAGAAATGTTGCTTTTGAGTAATATATAATAATGCAATTGATATTTTATTATTATTATATTATTATTATTATTTCATTTTTATCATGTTTATATGTTTAATTACTATTTTCGACGTCAAACGTGACCATTTGAGGGTCACGGGTTTCCTAGTTAACATCTTAAATGATGAAAATAAATATTTTATTTATAATAAATCTGATGACGAACAAATTGAAACGGGAAAAGAAGATGAAATCAATGTAACATACTATAATAATACTTGTAGAAATTGGATTGTCTGTTGTTACTCAGTTTTACAAAAATTTAATCTCCACACATTGACATAGTCTAATTTCTTCAATGCTTATAAATTAGTGTCAACACTATCTTCCACTCAAATATCATGTGAACGAACATTTTCAAAATTGAAGTACATTTTAAACAGATTGCAAAAGTGTTTGAATCAGGATAATTTCAAGGCTTTCATGCTCATGTCATGTGAGAAGAATGTTTTGGAAAAAATAGATAATAAAAAAATTTCAGAAAAGAATCATTGATAAAATCGTCTTTTAACTTAGATTTAAATAAAGAATTATATTTAATTTTATATGGTCATTTTTACAATTCATCTTTATTTTTCTGTAATGTCATTTCTTTTGTTTCTATGTTTTCTAATTAATATTAGCAGTAGATTGATAAGAGAAACAATAAAAATTTATAAAGAAAAGAATAACATCAATCACTATGAAGGCAATGATTTAAATAAAATTTGACTTCCATTAATTAAAAATCTATAAATTTTATGATCTAGTTACTTATTTGTTATCTATAATAACTTGTTTCTAGGTTTTGTTTATTTATAGTAAATGACATTTGTATCTATTATTCTGATGAAGACAGACGTTGAGTGTTGTCGAAACGTCGATTTTAAATAAATATTAATTATATAAATATTAATATTAAACAACAATATTAATACAGAACTTTAACCTAAAGCAGTTTTATTTTAATACAATGAGTTCTGAAATTTTTTTATTAAATACATTTATCTTTATATAAGAGACCCTTCTTGCTTTTTTATTTTTAATAAATTCTACATTTGTCAAAGGGTGTCCAATGCAGCTGAAATTCTTCCATCGCTGGAACGATGTGCTCTGAATCGGTAAAAATGCATAAACCGAATAGACGAGCGTCTCGTCTGTGTGGCGGTGCGGTAGTACCCTGCAGGCGTCAGTAACACGAGCTATTTTCGGGCTCCGAACTTCATTCAATCGCTGTTGTGCGCTGTGACGTCAGTAGCGCATAGCGGTCGGTTGGAGGGTGTGGGAGGGCTTGAGGATGAGTGAGAGATAGAGAGGAGAGAGATAGAGAGAGAGAGAAAAGCTAAGAGGAGAAGGTCGGCGATACCGCAGCAGACTGATTTTGTGTTATTACTTCGGTTATATGCGGTAAAGGATACGGTTTGAAACGTGCAATTGTCTGAACTCAAAAGGATGTATTGTTAGAATTATTGTGTTATTGGAAATTTTTGGAAATTATTTTTGAACCGAGATGAATTTTATAATCAAATTATTGTTATATATAACATATACTGTAAATGTAACATAAATATATGTAATTTAATTTCGCGTTTTTCAGCATAAATTGGCGTTTACTTGATTTCCAGCTTGGCTAGTTCGATTTGATATTAAACTATTAAAATATATCCGTATTAGCATCCCAACTTAACAGCTAAGTTGAGTTATAGATTTTACTGTGGGAATGCTGTACGAGAGGTATTTTCATCATTTTCATTTGATTTTGTCATCTTTCAGAAGACGAAATTCAATATTTCAGCGAAAATAAAAACGTTCCTTTTTCCAAAGCTTTCTACTATTTCTAAATTTTTTAATGCGATAATTTTATGGCGTTACAGTATACAAATAACGTATTTTCTTCCTCTTTCTCTCTCTTTCTATCTTTCTCTTTCTCTCTCTCTCTACATAAATTGTATAATTTCACGAAAATGCAGTGTACAAACGCAATTATATACGATGTGTCTAAGGAAATTATTTACAATATGTTTTATTGTACACAATGAATTTTTTAAGAATTATATATGCAATGTATCTGAAGAATTTTATATACAATGTGTTTTTCATATATGAATATGCAATGCATATACCTATATACCTATATATAATATGTCTAAAGAGTATTAAATCTATTATTTTACATTTACGTACTGGGTACCGCATTCTACGGGGCGTTCTATGATATAAATATACTGAACAATATAAATATGTCTAAAAAAATTTATATACAATATATTTTTATATTTTTATTTTTATCAAATTTTATAAAAAATTATCCGGTCTTCGGGTTGCGTTTATTTTATTTTCTTTTAAATAAAATAAACACTTTTAAAACAAAACGGCTTTAGGATATAGTTCTGTATTAATTTTTTATTAATAATCGACTTTTCGACGTACTTTACGTACATCATCAGCAGGAAAAATAATTTAATAAAAAACGATACTCAACGTAAAAAAATTAATTTAAATATTTACATTGATATTTTTTATTGTAATGTTATAATTTTTTCGTAAATTTGCAATATTTTATAAAAATTACAATAAAAAATAACAAAAATTTACTGTTCATTCATAGATACATTAATTTATGTATAAAAATCGTCACCATTTTACTTTTCGAAAATCCCACAAGCGTATCAATCGACTTAAAACTCACTCAGTTCCCAATATAAACGTAGTGAAAAAAATACCCCATGCAACTTATAACATCAAACACTCGACGCCAGTGCAACAAACAAATGAGAAAACTAAAAACGGACGTATATAAAGTTTTTACTCAGCAAGAGCCTAATATCAACTTATCGCTTCGCCTTTCGGTGTACATGGGCGCTGTTGCCATATCTCGCCCCACACACAACCACACACACCAAACAAATACAGTCAGGGTGCTGTGTTGCCAAACGTGGCAACAGCCCAGCGCCAACTTTGATATCGTATGTATGTTTACTACGGCTGCGGCACGACACGGCAAGGGCATAGAGTATGACCATGCCGTGACACTGTTTTTGCGTTTGTAGTTTGACGCTCATTCTCTCTCTCTCTCTCTCTCTCTCTCTCTCTTTCTCTCTCTCTCTCTCTTTCTGGCTCGACTGTCACGCCGCACGACGGCAACTTGCCTAATTAACAATTCAAGGTGGATAGTTTGGATAAATATCTATAGTTTGAGTTTGGGTTGAATTGAGTTAGAAGCGGAAATGTACTAGGTATAGTATTCAAAGTTTGGTGGATCGATGTTTTTATTAAAATAAAACGGCTTTGGGTTGTAGTTCTGTAGTAATATTTATTAATAATTGACGTTTCGACAAACCCATCGTACTTTTTTCTCAGGAAAATGATAAAGATGTACTTTGAGGTCGGAATGTCGATTATTAATATATATCAATACAGAACTGCAACCTAAAGCTTACAAAATGTTCTTATTTTTACTGTTAAAACCTATGTAAAATTATATAAATTAAAGATATATTTTTTACAGTGTAGGTACGCAAAATTTTTTTACATTAGCACTTCCACTAATATTAACTTTAAAACTTAAATGAAGTAATTATACAGACTTTCATTACACCTGAGAAGTTTATTACTTTTGAAGTTTAAACATTTATTTCAAATCGTATAACCTCACCAGTTTTATACAATTTGTTTGTCTAGTATGTTTCAAAGAAATACTGTTTTTAAAATTAATGATACAAATGACATATATAGTTAATAAACAAAACATCAAAACAAGTTACTTAGGTAACAAAATATATAACTTGATCGTAAAACTTATTAATTATTAATTAAAGGAAGCCAAATTTTATTTCATTTATTTGCAATTATTTAGTCTCATTTTATAAAATTAACATTAATTAACATTAATTTTTTTTATGAAAAATTACATTTTCAAAACATGTAAAATTACATATTTTTTTTACAGTATACTGATCATTTTTTAAAAGATCATTTTAGTATTTAAACAAAAAATTAAATATGTATTATTTCAGAATAAAAATATAATAAAAACAGTGAGTTGCGTGATATTTATTAGTATTATAAATATAAAAAAAAGGCATAGCTTATAAATAATATATAGGTAATGTTGATAAATTTGCTATACTTTAATAAAAATAGAAAAATTTGATTACTATTTGGTTTGTAATAATGTAAAATCATTCAGTAATGAATTAAGATAAGTAGGAACTAGTAAAATGAAGTAAGTAAAGTAAGTAAGTACTTAAATAAGTAATCATTTATTATATAAAAATATTAAATTTCATTTATTATGTTCAAAATAATAAGTAAAAAATCATTCAATAATTTTAAACATCATTCATGAGATAGTAATCTTCAGGCTTTCACGGCCGGTATTTATTGAATTTATAGAATTTTTGGGTTGGTATGCCGTGATCGATTGAGTTTTAAATTTTAAACCAATTTTTTTAATGGTAATGTGCAGTGATTAAAATTATTTTTTAAAGATCAGTTAATTTTTTCATTAAAATTAATATACCTATATGTATTTTACTCTTCTGTTTCGGCTGAATGTAAAGGCAACTAATTGTAAGAAGGATGATTGGTAGAATTAATGTTGTCGGTAAAGGATATGAATCTCGTGTTGAATATTGATAAGTGCAACAGTATTAGTTTTTGAGAAGGGTATGACTTGACGACTGAATGTAATGTATATATTGATGGTGCACGTTTAAAACAGGTAGTTGAATTTGTGTATTTGGGTAGTTTATTATCTAAGGATGGTAATTTTGATCATGAAATTGAAAGAAGAGTTAATGCTGGTTGATAAGGTTAAGTCAGTTAAGTTGGTTTAGACATTTTGAGCGAATGCCTAATTTGATTAAAAAAATGTATATGAATAATTTTGAAACTATACGTTTGCGTAGACGTGCGATAAGTGATTGCAGTGGTATGATTGAGAGTGTTTTGCGTGAGCGAAAGTTTCCAAATAGTAGGAATAGAAAAGCATGTATGACAGGAATGTAGATGAAGCTAAGGTTGCTTGTCTGGATAGGAATGATTGGAGGAAACTGATTTCGAGATAGTGGAAAGAGTTTGTGCCATACCGTTTTGAGTGATTGTGTATGTAAGTACTCTTCTGCACAAAAATAATTATATATATTTTTTCCGTCACTGGAATACACCAAAAATAGTATAAAAATTATACATTGAGAGAAAATGTCAAAAATTCCACTTGTTATAATATTACCGAAAGAACACTAAATTACATTAACATTAACATTTTTTACTACTGTTGTAAAGTAAAACAGTTATCTATACTTTATTATTATGTATTCTTTAAATATCTATTTTTAGCGTTACATCTTTGACCTACGTAAGTTAATCCTGCAAGATAAAGCAGGAACATAATTTGCAGGAATTTTATGCATAATTAAAATAGATATATTGATAAATTAAAAATTAAGTTGCACGCTTATATCTTCTTTCCTGATTAATTAAATATAATTATATTTTCAACAAATGTAATATTTTAACACAAAACATTTACACAAAAAATAATATAATTTTTTTAACACAAAATACAAAATATTTTTTTCACTGTAGGTATAATAATGAATTGTGGTTTAAAAAAGATAAACTAAAAATTAAGTTATACACTTATATCTCTTCCTTGATTAATTAAACATAATTATATTTTCAACAAATGTAATATTTTAACATAAAACATTTATACAAAAAATAATATAATTTTTTTAACAAAATACAAAATTTTTTTTTTCACAGTAATAAAAAATTGTGGTTTAAAAAAATAAAATTTATAGTGTATAGATAAGGTGATTAGGTATATGGCCTTGAAAGATTGAATTGTAATTATTAAATTTGAATAATATGAATGAGAATGTAAACAACAATATTTACATAATTTACAAATTATATGTGAGAGGTTGCTATAGTGATATAGCAAGTTCCTATTTATATAAAAGATATAAACTTATATAAATGTTAGGTTTCTGAAGTCTGCTTTACAAGGAACAAAACTTAGTAATACGTCATTTTTATTAATAAAAATTTTTAACATTTTTATGAAACAAATCACAAATGTTTATAATGTATATGCAATTCTTGTTCAATTTTAAACTTTTCTTATGCTTCAAATAAAACTACTTTAGGTAAAAGTTCTGTATTAAAATTTATTTAAAATCGACGTATCGACGAAAGTCAACGTTCGTCTTCATCAGGATAAATTATACAAATGACATTTCAGTAAATTACAAAACATAGAAACAAGTTATTAGGTAACAAATAAGTAACTAGATCATAAAAATTATATAATTTTTTAATCAATGGAAGCCAAATTTTATTTAATAGAGTCCCTTCACAGTGATTGATTTATAAATTTCTATTGCTTCTCTTATCAATCTGCAGCTAAAAAGATAAAGAATATATGAATTGTTGTAGACATATCTCATTCAGTTCATTAACAAAATATAATTAATATAATTAATAATAATATAATTAATAATTAATAGATAAAATAGAAATATAAAACAATATATTTGAAAACCAATTTACATTATTCTGATAAAATATTATTTATTTTTTTTGTTGATTATTGTTTACAATATATGTGGATATAAATTATAATTATACAAATACATATCTACGAGTACTATTTCAAGAAATTTGTGAAATATCACATGCATTCTTTTTTTTATAATTGGTTGTTGAAATAAACATTTTTAATTAACGTACAGCGAGACATAAATAAAATAGAAAGTTTAGTTTCATATGATGCATTTTTAATTCGCATGTACGAATATATATACATATATATTTGCACTTGCTAATTAATTTTAAAATTATATCGTTATTTATAATGTAGTGTTTAATTAGTTTTTTTTTTTATAACTTTTTAAATTTATTTTTATTATTATAAATTACAATATATAAACAATAAGTTTTGGCTATACAAAAAACTCATTACTTTTAAAAGTTTCATTAAACATTTTTTTTATATTTATTATAATTATTAATGAGACATTGTGTTAAATTTGTTTTGAACTTATTCGAAACTATATCGAGCATGCGCAGTATTGTAAATTACAAGTTAAATGGTCATTGCGCATGCCTCGGACACTTTTGAATTGATGAGTTAGCAGACTTTCTTTTTTAATTTCAATTTGTTGATTGCGGAGCAGAAACCCTCATTCAGTCACTAAGCACTGAGGATGCCATCTACGATGTATGGCAAAACGTCTGCGACGTGGATAGATCGACCACAACGCATACCAATGCAGAAAATTCTATGAATTCAATGGATATCGGCCGCGAAAGCCTGAAGATTACGTAGTTTAAAGTTCAAACCGCGGTTACTTTTGAGTTAAAAGTAAAAACTTTGGATCAAAAACAAAATTTTACTCAATAAACATACACAATCATTCCATGTATCTACAAGAGCGTGGCACAAACTTTTTCCATTATGCAGAAATCAGTTTTTGTCAAACATTTCTATTCAGACAAGCAACTTTTGCTTCTATTCATATATAAAAACAATCTAACTCATTGGGAACCAGTTTTATAACCAATAAATAAATTTACTTTATAAGTAATTAACAATGAAAACAAATGTTATTTCGACAATTTATTACCAGATTATTATTATTAATTACAATAACTATATTTTAATATCATATTAAATTTATTCTCTCGTTTTAATATGAAAATCTATGGAATAACTAAATTTATTTTTAAATTAAATTTAACAAGCGTTTATGAAACCGGGCCTGAGAAGTAAATAAGAAAGTGTTACCATATTTTAATTTGTCGACAATTAATTAACACAAAACCACATCGCTAATTATCTTATTGTTAGCTTAATGCTTACAAAAATTAGCGGCAAATTAGCGCTCGGTGCTATGCACATCAAGTAGGCGCGCGAATACAAAACAAATTTAAATAAAACAAAACAATTCTCAGGGAAATAAGGAAGTCATAGTTCCTCCTTACTTCTTTTGTGTTAAATAAAACTCGCAAGAAACGAAAGAAAAAGAGTGGAGACAGAGAGAGGAAAAAAAGAATAAACAATGCAAAGAAATAAAACACAAAGTGGAAAGCACACCAAGACATTTGATAATGATCGTTGTTTGCGTCTTTGTCTGTCGCATTCATTTGATTCGAAGAAAGTGGGAGAAAGAGAAGGATGCAAGAATCGTTTTTAATTGGTAGGTACAGCTGTGGACAGTAAAACCAACACAATGGTATTAATTATCGGAATTAAACATCAGTTGCTATTGCTAGAGGCTCATACCTGCGGAGAGTTGATAGTTTGAGTAGGTATAATTTGGATGTGTGCTGATGAATCAATTTTTATTGATTAGAAATTTGGAAAGTCTTTACACACTAATAGGTACCTTGTTAAAGATGTTAGGTTATCTTTGCGTTTTTTTTTTTTTAAAAAACAAGAACCTTTAAATTTTAAAGTGGCATTTTTGAAAATGGTTTTTTTTGTTATAGGTATGTGAATCTAAAAAGATATAACTAAAACATATTTAATTTTAAAATAAAATTGCTTCAGGTTAAAGTTCTGTATTAATATTTATTTATCGACGTTTCGACGAAACTCAACGTTCGTTTTTTTCGTAAGAAACAACAAAAACCTTTAAATTTTAAAATGGCATTTTTAAAAATGGTTTTCTTGTTATATCTGAATCTAAAAAGATATATCTAAAACATATTAAATTTTTAAAATAAAGCTGCTACAGGTCAAAGTTTTGTATTAATATTTATTTATCGACGTTTCGACGAAAATCAATGTACGTCTTTTTTGTAAAAAAAACAACAAAAATCTTTAAATATTAAAGTGGCATTTTTGAAAATGGTTTTTTGTTATATCTGAATCTAAAAAGATATAACTAAAACATATTTAATTTTTAAAATAAAGCTGTTTCAGGTCAAAGTTCGATATTAATATTTATTTATCGACGTTTCGACGAAAATCAACGTACGTCTGTTTTGTAAGAAACAACAAAAATCTTTAAATATTAAAGTGGAATTTTTTAAAATGGTTTTCTTGTTATATATAAATCTAAAAAGATATAACTAAACCATATTTAATTTTTAAAATAAAGCTGCTTTAGGTCAAAGTTCTGTATTAATATTTATTTATCGATGATTTATTTATAAATAATATAAATAACATTTACAGTAAATAACAAAACATAGAAACAAATTACTAGGTAACAAATAAGTAACTAGATTACAACAATTTATAATTTTTTTAATTAATGAAAATCAAATTTTATTTAACTCAGTGTCTTTACAGACCAATCAATATTAGCAGCAGATTGATAAGAGAAGCAATAGAAATTTATAAAGAAAAAGATAATATCAATAACTGTGAAGGTACTAAGGTAAATGAAATTTGGCTTCCATTAATTAAAAATCTATAAATTATATGATTTAGTTAATTATTTTGTTACCTAGTAACTTGTTACTAAGTTCTGATATTTACTGTAATGTCATTTGTATCATTTATCCTGATAAAGATAAACATTGAGTTTCGTCGAAACGTCGATTTTAAATAAATATTAATACAAAACTTTAATCTAAGGCAGTTTTATTTTAATATAACAAGTTCTGAAAGATTTTGTAATGTTATATTAAATATTTAATTAAGGGATATTATGCCAAATAAAATATTTTTGTACAGGGCGCATAAATTTAATATAATTTCCAACAGCGTAAAACTTGACAAAACATTTTCAAATACCATATTTATCTATTTTTAAAAAAGCCAATACTAATACATACCACAGTACAACAGGGTATACCTATCCGCTAACTGATCGAAAAAATTTAAAATTTAAAACATTTGTATAATAATTGTGTAAACAATGCATAATGCATAAGCGTAAAGCTTCATTCACAATACAGGGATTCATTAATCCATCCAGTTAACGATATCACTGATAATTTTTCGTTCTTACGCCTGACATAAGCATTCCTTTCTATTTGATTTGAACGATTTTATTACAGTGCCTTTTGGATAGTTTTCAAAATTAAGTTTCTTTTCTTGCATGTAAATTATCACAACAATTCAAAATAAAATGTTAGTCTGATCTAGTGATAAGAATGAATATCAGAAATATTATATTAAATCGTAATATTTTATACACAATATTTAAATGCATTTTTTAATATCTGAAAATTACAATAATAAAAATAGTAGGAATAGAAGAGCATGTATGAGAGGAATTATGAATGTGAATGAAGCTAAAGTTGCTTGTTTGGATAAAAATGTTTAGAGGAGGCTGATTTCGGGATAATGGAAAGAGTGATTATGTATGTATGTATGTATTTAGAATCGCCTACATAAAAACAAATTTTTGCAAATATTTTGTTACAAAATAAAATTGCCATTATTATAGCATCTTCAAATTTTACATCTAACGCATGTTGTAGACTTATATTAACAGTAAAAGAAATGCTACAAATAAAGTTCAATATATTATCGGATGGGCCCACTGGACACTTGCCCGGGGCCCCACGAACATAAGGGCCCCATGCTAATCTATGTCAATTGACTTACCATTAATAAAAATATTTAAATTAATTCTACATAATATAGAGTAATTTACATTACATTTCTGTAATTGGTTATTGTTAGGGGCCCCAGCACACTGGTTTGCCCAGGGGCCCATAATGCTATTAAAAGTTGTGAATATAGAACGAATAATAAAATTATTATTATCTTGTATCAAGTATGTAGTGTTGTCTTCAACACTATATATTCTCAATGTGACTAAACCCTTAAAAACAAACAAATGAGCCCGTGAACGCAGTTATAAGAGAACAGAGACGCAGAGACCAAAAACCATTGACACTGTTTGTGTATGTGTGTGTGTGTGTGTGTGTATAATATAATGGTATTGTTACTTAACATGATGTGCTTGTATAAGTGAAGTGTAAATCACATGCGTTAAAATCAAAGTAACCTTGAACTGGTAATAGACAAAAATAGAAGTTCGTTATCTGTAAACTGTGTTTATGTGTATGCCAACATGCATGGATGTATGTATGTATAAAGTGAAACGATTTTAACTATTTATGTAGATAGTCTCCTTTTTTCGGACAATGTTTTGAAGAAAATATGTGGATTTTTAATGGTATCTTGGAATTTTTATAGAAAGATTGCTATGTAAAAATATGTAATCTTTTATAAGTTAAAATAAGTTTAACAAAAAATACACAAAAAAGGGAGTCAGAAACAATACGGCTAAATATTTTTTTTATAATTTTTCATATTTTTATTATATATAAAATTGTTATATTGATTCTTATTAACAAAATTACTCAGTTACTTTTATATATTTATTATTTTATTATCGACTTCATGAATAATTGTATATTCTGTAAATTTTATGATGCTGTACTATTTTTTATGTATTTGTTTCTGAATTTTCTACAAAGAACATGTAAGTTATAATAAGTTTTAAATTATATTGTTTATTAATTAATTAATATTAATATTGTTAATTATTCTTGCTGTATTGGTGTTGAGTTCATTAATAAATTTCAGGTCCTGAGGAAGGTAGAAAAAGTACTGAAAGCTTGACATAGAATCTTTAATGAGAGTTTGATTCGAACATCTACCTTTTGAACTACCTTCCCATCGAAATTTAATCTTTTATATATATTTAATTCTGTAAACAGATGACATATTTATGTCAAGACAGTTTCGTTTTTAGTTACCATGTCTACAGTAGTTGTTATACAAATTTTTATATTCTATAAATTTATTTAATGATGTTTTTGTATCTTTTAAATACACTATAAAAAGTGATATTTAAGCATCTATTTAGGTGATGGTTTTCGCTAACAAATCCATTTTTGTAAAAAAAAATATGTATGTAACTGAATATATATATTTTTATCGAATAATTGCATTATCAAACCGTATAACATGTCCGTTTTCATTAGTCATATCGATAATAATAATTTAGATAACTATCACAAAAGTATATATATATATATATATATATATATATATATAAATATATATATATATATATATATATATATATATATATTATAGTTATTATTTCATTGCAAAATGAAAATGAATACATTAAAAAATAAAACGTGGCAATCAATAATTGACACATAGATATACATTATTTATATAGCTTTCTCTCCTGCATTACATTTTTTTTAAAATTACATATTTTTTTTTGTATTCAATACCAATCTGATATTTTAGCTAGTACATCATTTAATGTTGGTAAGAAACTCTACCTGTGATATAAAATATACAAGCTACACCAGATTTATTTAAAGCCAGTGTCACACTATCACATTTCAAGTATACAAATATAGTATATAATATAATATTTAATGTATTTTTGTTTGAATAAAAAAAAACTAAAAAAGGTATTATTTAGCATAGTAAAAAATTTTTTCAGAACTCATTATATTAAAATAAAACGACTTTTGCTTATAGTTCTGATTTAATATTTATTAATAATTGACGTGTCGACAAACTCGACGTACGTCTTCAGATTAATAGAACAAGAGAAGTCACTACGTCTAAACCATCCAGATAAATCTGCTATTACTTAATATGCCTTAGAAAATCTTTATGATGTAAAATTCAAAATAATGTAATAATTGCAAGACACATCAGAGATGCAATAGAATTTAAATAGAATTTAAAAAAAGAACAATCAATGTGAAGGCATTAATTTAAACTAAATTTGGCTTTTTTTAATTAAAATTTTATAAATTTTATGTTCTAGTAACTTATTTTGTTACCCAGTAACTTGTTTCTATGTTCTGTTTATTTATTGTACTTATCTTTTTTTTTCTGATAAAGATGTACGTTGAGTTTATTGAAATATCGATTATTAATAAATATTAATACAGAACTATAACCTAAAGCTGTTTCATTTTTTAAAATATTTTTTATGCGTGTTAAAAAACAATGCAGGTACTTTATTTTACATAAAAACCATAGTAAAAAATTACATATTATTTCATAAATTTTTTCTACAAAGAATACAATTTATTAACTTTAAGTAAAATAATTAATTTACCATATTATATATGTTTTTTCTTACTGAAGAAGTAAGCAAACTTATATAAAATATACGTATTTTTTATTTATATTATGCGTAAAAGTTTTCCTGTGATGTCTGTAAATATAAATATTAAACTATTGCCTCGGGTTTTTATATAAAATTACCTAATTTTTTTTTTACAGTGCAAGCTTATCTGTAAGTTTAAAATTATATTAAATCTGTTTTGTCAGCACCAACTTATGATAATTTTAAAACTTTTTGCCAGTTTGCTTTTGCAAGAACCATTATTATTTCTATCGGAAGGACGCTTGTTTGTGTTCGTATACCTAATATCTGTATATGTCATAAGTCTTTTTACAGCAAGTCTTCATAAAAGTTCTATTGTATATTATTTTTAGAAAAAAAAATTAAATTTCAAAAAAATAAAAAAATATTTCTTTTTCATCTAGAAAAATCAGTAAAATCTATCGCAGCCTTTCTCAAATTTCCTGCTTTTAAAGCATTGGGAACAAAATGACTCGTCGCTGGAGATAGTCCAGGCCGTCGGGACGTATATAATACGACGTCGTTGTCACCCTCATAATACATAACCCGGGGGGCGATTTGTACTTGCCCCTCGCGCCTTCCTTGCAGGGGGTGGTTGTCGGCGGAATGAAGGGTGAAGGTACACAAGCTATCTCATACAGACACCCCACACGTTGCTATAGAACGGGACAGCTGGTAATAGCTCTATCTTTGTCTCTTGCATTATATATAGGTTGCGGTGTACTAACTAAGTATAGGTAGGTACATAGTTCAAGTTATAGTATTTGGTTTTTGCTTAAATCGCCATTAATTTATTATGATAAACTAATTAAATCATCAATACATCACAACGAGCAAAATCAAATTTGACATTCAACTTTAAAATTTATTTTCTTATTTATTATGAATATAATTTACGTAGTTTATTAATAAGGAAGGTTATTGAATATTCAGTCGTTTTAATTCGCAAGCAGCCATCAAATTTGATGGCTGCTTGCTTTGGATCGTTCAGTTTCAAATCTATAATAAAATCAATTTTTATAATATTTACAAAAACATATATAATATTATACATGAAGAGATTTGTTTCTCTCTCTTGAGGATTACTAATAAAGGTTATGCACGTGCTGTTTTTTAATGAAAGATTTTTTATTCGAATGACACCAGCTTATTATCAGCTTAGAACATTATTTACTATAAAAGCCAATTTAATAATTTATTTGAATATAAATTTCTCCTGAGAAAGTGCTCGGGTAAGCACGAAACGTCGAGATATTTATAATATTTAATAAATAATATCCGAATTAAAACGACTGAGTATTCCTTCTTTATTAAAAAACTATTTACAGTCGAAACAAACATTTCAAATTTTAAATATTTGAATGCATTCCTGAGATGCGGACTCCAAAAGATATTACTAATTTCAAATAAAGAAAAAAAAATTGAAATACGTCAGAAACAGTTGAACTAAAGTAAAATGTTATAATATGTCATATGTAAAATTTACTCTTAAATTCAGTAATAAAATGGAGTAGTATTCTATTTAAAATAAGGAAGTTATAAGAGTTGACTTTTGGTTAAACAGGAAGTTGCAGCTTATTGCTAATATTTTACTTCAACTAAGCATATCAGAATACTTTCTTATATACCAAATTTGTCGACATAATATTATATACAGATAGTGTAAGCTCGTCATTAATTAAAAAATCCATAAATTTCATGATCTAGTTACTTATTTGTTACCTATTAACTTGTTGCTATGTTCTGTTATTTACTGTAACGTCATTTGTATCATTTATCTTGATGAAGACGGACGTTAAGTTTTGTCAAAACGTCGTTTATAAATAAATTTTGATACAGAACTTGAACCTAAATCAGTTTTATTGTAATATAATGAGTTCTGAAAGATTTTTTACTACGTTATCCTATATATAATTTTAAGTAAGTGTTACAAAATTATTGTACTTTTGTACCCCTGAGAAGTTAGCAATAAAGTTCCAGCAATAAATCCTATACCTCGTCATACCAATGTTTTGCTTAATAACTAAAAAACTAATTAGCGGATTTCAATTCGGTTTGCAGCATTCATTAGTTTATATCTTTTTCTAGTTTTGTGCTAATTTTGTTTTACGAAATATTTATTAGAAATATTAAAAAAATGATTTTGAATAAAGTGCTCTGAAAATTTTACAATTATTTCTAAATATTTATATTACCATTCAATATTTTTCAAATCTGTTCTGGCACAAAACTCGTACTCAATAAAAGCTATCAATCGATATATAACTCATTATAATTACGTTTTTAATTAATTAGAAGTCGACGATTTAATTCCCTCGAAAATTAAACATTTATTGAAATACTTAAAATTTCGCAAATTTTTCTATGGACAAAAATTGTGTGAATACTAAATCATTTTACCTAGTTATGTTAAAAGAAATTATCAAAAAATCTTAATTAGATAAGAAGTTATTTAATAAAATTATATTTTTTTTTATAATTTCAAACTCCGTCAAAGTAACATAAGTATTGTTGAAATTTTGCATAGATAAAACTTGTATAGATAGAACGTAATATTATCTAATTATGGCAAAAAGAATTGTCAAATTATCTTGATTACACGGAGAAAAAGGTTTCTTAAAATGCGTATTCTTAAATTTATTTTTTTTAAATGTAATATATTTTTCTTTAAAATAAACTAATGAATATTAAGAAAAAGTTTACGAGGTTATTTGAAAATAATTTAATAATATATTAAAAATATGTATGTTTCATTTAAGTATATTTTTCACTTGTTAACACAATTAAATCTATAAAATTATTTAAATTAAATATATTTTATTCCTAGCAACAAATTTTAATGTATTATATGCTTAATATGAATATACAATATATTACTTGCGCTATGCCTGTTCCATCCAGTCTGTTATCTGTATGTCATACACCTTTGTGTGTTCGCGGTTATTGGATTACAAAGAAATGGATAATTTTGTTGTAAATATTTTAAAACAGTGGCAGTTAGAAAATTTAGAAGAAAAATTTAAAGGTAAGCAGATATTTAAGTACGTATACTATAAATAATTATAAGTAAATAAATAATACGTATAATATTTTTTGCAGGTTAGCTCAATAACCTGTACATGCACATATTGGTTGAGTTGTTAGTGCGTTCTTCTTTAATTACTTCTTTGTTATTAGAAACAAAGTAAAATATTTGAAACAACATTGAAAGATTGAAATGTTGACTTGAAATGCCGTAACGTAAGGTAACGTTCAATATAAATATATGATGGAATCATATACTTTTTTCAGATCCGCAAATTGATATTATTTTCAATTGTACAAGATGTTTCATATAAAGTTAGTTTTAATAGAATGGCATATTTGTTCTTATTTGATATTATTTGTTTTTTCATGGTCTATATAGAGAATAGAGTGATATATATTTATTATTTTTTTCTAAATTTTTAACTTTTTATAGATCTTAAAATTTCAAATTATAAAGGAGTAATTGAAAAAAACGCACTAAAAATACTAATATACTGTAAATTTACTATTTTTTTAATTTTACATTTTTGCAGATGAAGGAATTGATGAAACAAACTTTGAGATGCTTGATGAAAATATAATAAAAGAATTAATTCCAAAAATTGGAATTCGATTATTATTTTTAAAAAAAATTTAGAAAATATATACGTGACAAAGAAGTATGTATATTTTATTTTTTATTATTTCAATCTATAATATAAATAAATTATATTTTTATACAATAGGAAAATGATGGTGAATCATCAAGTTCGACTATAACTATCACTAGTTTAACATCCAGTGAAACCCAAGAATTTTTTAACAGTTCTTCCGAAATTTTGTATTCAGAAGACATTGATGGAGCGCAAGATATTGTAACAAAGAATTCTGAAAAAGTAGATGTTAATTTGTAGTTAGTAGTAGTTAATTTGTAGTACTTATAATTATGATAATCTATGTCAATTTGCCCAATTTGTATTGGATAATTTTTAATTATTTTCAAAATATTTTGTTATTTTTAAATCGATATATTTCTAATTAATAATGTATCAATGTATTTAGTTATTTTAAGTATACGCCGATACTAAATATTATCGACTAACATATTTATATCAAATATAATATTGTATTCATTGTAAAAAAAACTGATAATTTACTATAAAATATTTTTTTTTAAAATGAATACAATATTATATATGACATAAATATGTTACTAGATAAAATTTAGTATCAGCGTATACTTAAAATAAATATATTATTTTTTATTTTTATAATATAATTTATTCTTGTACCAAATATACTGTTTCTTTAAATTTAATAAAAACATATACATATGATAAATATTTCAGTTTATTTATTTTTACCATATTTATTTTCAATCCAATGAAATACTGTTTCTTATATTTAATATAATATCTAAGTATACAAATATTCTTTTATTGAAAATAATTTATACTTATCACTTTTTTCAAGAGAAATTATGTTTAATATAAAGAGAATTCTCTTTAATTTTAGCATACTTTTCTCTCCGTGTAGAAATAGTTATATCATAAAATATAAGTCATTGCAATTTCACTATGTAGATAAGAGTCTTATACAGGGTGTAACAGAATAACTATTCCTAATTTTAACTGGAGTATCCTGGGCTCAGAATATGAAGATTTAATGCAAATCACTGAGATAAAATGTGGCTCCTTACTGAGCTACTGGGTGTTTTATATAAAAATTTAAAAACGATTTTTGCTCAGTACTTTAAAACTATTTGACGTATCCTTATTATACTTGGCAGGAAATGTAGGTACCGTACACCATACTAAATTATGTTAAATAAAAGTTTCTGGCTACTGCCAGTAGCGTACAACAGGGGCAAGTGAGAGGTTGATCCTTCCTAAATTCTACGCCACTGGCGGAATTGTCATTTTAGCACAAGTTTTCGATTCTCCAATACTTGCTGTGTAAAAAACATACTCTTCCTTTGTAACGATAAAGTCACTGTTTTTCGAGATATTTAAAGTTAAACATAAGCTGCACCCTTGGAATTTTTTCAAAATTTGCTCAAAAAAATCTGAAAAAATTCAGTAAAATAGAGAAAAAAATTAGCTACATAATAACTAAGTAACTTTTTTTTCTAACTCATTCTGATTTGGCTGTAAAAATTATTGAAAATAAAAAAAATAAAATGCAAAAAATATTAATTTTCAATAATTTTTCCAGCCAAACCAGAATGAGTTAGAGAAAAAGTTACTTAGATATTATGTAGCTAATTTTTTTCTTTATTTTACTGAATTTTTTCAGATTTTTTAAGCAAATTTTGAAAAAATCCCAAGGGTGCAGCTTATGTTTAACTTTAAATATCTCGAAAAACAGTGACTTTATCGTTACAAAGGAAGAGTATGTTTTTTACACAGCAAGTATTGGAGAATCGAAAAATTGTGCTAAAATGACAATTCCGCCAGTGGCGTAGAATTTAGGAAGGATCAACCTCTCACTTGCCCCTGTTGTACGCCACTGGCAGTAGTCAGAAACTTTTATTTAAGATAATTTAGTATGGTGTACGGTACCTACATTTCCTGCCAAGTATGATAAGGATACGTCAAATAGTTTTAAAGTACTGGGCAAAAATCGTTTTTAAATTTTTATATAAAACACCCTGTAGCTCAGTAAGGAGCCACATTTTATCTCAGTGATTTGCATTAAATCTTCATATTCTGAGCCCAGGATACTCCAGTTAAAATTAGGAATAGTTATTCTGTTACACCCTGTATAAGACTCTTATCTACATAGTGAAATTGCAATGACTTATATTTTATGATATAACTATTTCTAATCAAGATAATTTGACAATTCTTTTTGCCATAATTAGATAATATTACGTTCTATCTATACAAGTTTTATCTATGCAAAATTTCAACAATACATATGTTACTTTGACGGAGTTTGAAATTATAAAAAAAAATATAATTTTATTAAATAACTTCTTATCTAATTAAGATTTTTTGATAATTTCTTTTAACATAACTAGGTAAAATGATTTAGTATTCACACAATTTTTGTCCATACAAAAATTTGAGAAATTTTAAGTATTTCAATAAATGTTTAATTTTCGAGGGAATTAAATCGTCAAATTCTAATTAATTAAAAACGTAATTATAATGAGTTATATATCAATTGATAGCTTTTATTGAGTACGAATTTTGTGCCAAAACAGATTTGAAAAATATTGAATGGTAATATAAATATTTAGAAAAAATTGTAAAATTTTCAGAGCACTTTATTCAAAATCATTTTTTTAATATTTCTAATAAATATTTCGTAAAACAAAATTAGCACAAAGCTAGAAATAGATATAAACTAATGAATGCTGCAAACCGAATTAAAATCGGCTAATTAGTTTTTTAGTTATTAAGCAAAACATTAGTATGGCGAGGTATAGGATTTATTGCTGGAACTTTATTGCTAACTTCTCACTAACTTATTGTTTGTATTTTTTTTCGCGGAGATTATCCTGGATTTTTTATTTGTTTTTTTTAAATTATTTTTTGTATTTAAAATATTTGTGCTTACCATTTAATTATAGTTCGATAGAAAACATTTCAAACAATTTATATCAAAATATCAAAAATTCAATATTTACCAAAGAAAGAACAAAGATATTAAAAAAATGAATTGTCAAGAATCCACTAGGCTATTTATTTACATAAGTCTTATATAAAGTAAATAACAACCATATATACTATATACTATATAGAAAGGCATCTTGTCTTTGCGTAGAACTTTCTATCCCATTCTAAAACGGTCTTCAGCTTTTCACATAGATTGATGGGGGAGCTGCAGACACAGAACACGTCTCTCTCTCTCCTTTCTCTCTTTTCTGTACTCTCTCTACCGTTCTCCGAATCTCTTCTCTCCCAGCACGAAACAAAGTCTCTCCTCGTGATCCCTCGTGAAAGACTTTCCAATTTTACGAATTGAACGGCACGGCACGTGAAACGTGTAAATACAAGAAAAAAAAATGAATTTCTCTTTATGTCATGTTTGAAGTTTTGATATTTGCACGAAACAGAAAGATAAAATCCTATTTTTTACCGAAATTGAAATGTAGTTTTTAGAGCTTGGTCTTATTTATATTCTGCTGCAATATTAGATTGGTAGCTATTGATTTCAGAGGGCTGTTGAATAAATGGTTATTTGAATTTGATTTTTTTGTGTGTTTATAAGTAAAATAAATTTAACAAGGTAAAAATCTTTCAGAATTCATTATATTAAAACAAATAAAGTTTTAGGATTAAGTTCTGTATATATTTTATTTAAAAATCGATATGTTCTACACGGAGAGTATATCGACATGTTGATTTTTTAAATAAAATATAGGTATTTTTGTAATATTGTTGTATGATCCTTGAAATTGTGTTTATTGTGTAAGGAGAGGCGGTAATGGATCTTATTTATTATAAATAAATAATTTTGAATTTTCCTGAACAAAATTCGTTTTATTTGGACGTTTCGGTCTCTTATAACGAGACCATCTTCAGCTATAATTTTTTTTTAAATATAGGTACAGAACTTAATCCTAACACTTTTTTGTTGTAAAATAAATTTATAATTAATGTATAAAAATTCGTTAAATTTAAAAAGCTAAATGATATTTTAAAAGCCTTAATTTTATTATTGTGTGCGACAAAATTATTTTTTGTAATTTTTTTCTGAAAAAAAATAGTTGCAAGAGATAAATATTGAAATTTTAATTAAATTCAGTACAACGAAATCTATATAATTCAATACAAAATTTTACATTAACAAAATTTTAATTTTTTTTGTCAAAATCTTAAAATCGTAGCGAAATTGTGCAGTTCGTAGATAGCTCAGTTTTGTCCACTGTATATTTTGTACTCAGTTTAGTTCGCAGTTAAATCATAAAATTAGGCATTCTAACGATTGATATTTTTCAATAAAAACTACAAAAATTTTCTAAATATTTTGCTATATAACTACATATTAATCACAAACTAATGATTATTGCATTCATGCAAATGTTAAAAGAATTACAAGAACCACACGCACAAGCCCTATTTTACACACGCTAAAACAAACTACTCAATTTCGGTCTGTGTAGTTAAAATATTGTTCAATAAACTGAGTCTTACTGCAAATGAGCCAGTGACAAAAAACTCTTTGACAAGATATATTTATAAAAGAAAATAATTTGACATAAAATAAAATGAGAAATAAGAATCATTTAATAATGGAAAGTTTCACCAGTTGCGAATACGCAGAACAAAACAGAAACATCGTGAACAAAGTAAAACTAGAGAAAATATAATTTATTTTATGTCAGAAATTTTCTGAAGTTTTCCTGTGCGCGCGAACAACTGCCGAAAGGGAGGAAATGAAATTTTTTCTTCTCACGAACTCGCTGCCATTTTAATCAATTTTCATTAATGTCATTCTAATTCTATTAATTGAGCCATTTTGTACTTTTTCAGAATTTAGAAAATTCCCATTTCCGACACATTTTCCCGTCATGTTTTCATCAACATTTTTTAATGGTTTCTATTAGATTATCATGTAATTTGTGGATTAAGTTTTTAAAGTCTGTTCAAGAATAATAAATATTTCAATTTTTTTATGAAGTTAATAATATGAAAAGTAATTTTATTTTATATTACAGCGATTATATAAGTTAATACTTATATTGCCCATATTTATTAACCAATTACATATATATATATATATATATATATATATATATATATATATATATATATATATATATATATATATATTTTAGCGTCCGTCACATATAGAAAGAGAAGTATCCTCTTCATACCAATTTTAACATAAATTAGACTTTTTTCTCTGTTAGTCTGTCTGTCTGCCTGTCGTTTAAACAGATTTTTTAAAACTTTATATTTAAGCTTCGCGTATACGGAGAAAAATAATTCTTTGGAGTAAATAATATCATGTTTATTCAAATAAATATTTTTTCCAATAGTGGCAACTAAATATCCATTTGATAACAAGATTTTTATTTATTACAAACAATTTTTTTAAATAAAGAGCTATATATATTTGCTCTTAATAAATTTATTTAAAATAAAGAAATATATGTTATTGAAATTTATTTATTAATATCAAAGATTGATCATCTTTTGATTTAATTTGATTTGATTTACTGGAAATTGTAGTTTATGTAAAATAAAACAACTTTAAATTCAAGTTCTGTATATTAAAATTTATTTATAATCAACATATTTATATCAGTTTTCCTGATGAAGACAAGCGTTAAGTTTCGTCGAAAAGTTCTGAAAGATTTTTACTATGGTATTTTGCAACAGAAAAATATTTCGAGAAAATTTATTTAACAAAAGTTGCAATACAAGTTATTGGCCCGTATTCATAGCCTTTTTTAGAGTACTTTTAGATAAAAGTGTGTATATTTTAAAGTATTTATTTAAAAAATATTAGAACTGTAAGATTATTTATATTTCAAAATGTTAAATGTAATAAAAAGTATTTAATTTATTAAAATATTTTATATTTGATACATAATAAAAGCAAAAATTAATATTGAAAACTTGACTGCTTTTATCTAAAAGTGCTATAAAAGGTGCTCTGAATACGGGCCATTGTAACTTTTATTTTAGACATTTTTTGGCACAACTTAATAATTTTTTATATTTTGACTATATTTTTTTTAAGTATTTATTTTGCTAAATATATAGGTATGTTTTCATGATTTGAGTAAATTATAAGTACTTATTATCAATGAACTTAATTTAACTTAACTCGTAGATAATAGTTTGTCAATATGGCCGTACCAAAGATGTTAGATTAAATAAACTTTACGTTGTAGTTATGTATGGTACTGCCACCAGTGGTGTATATAGTAACTAACTGCTGTATAGTAATGTCATTATTGTACTAGTAACTAACTGCTGCATAATATTGTTATTATTGTATTAGTAACATAATGATTTCTTTCCACATAGGCAATATGGTAACGTAATATTAATATTATAATACGCTGAAAGAAAAAAACGTTTAGAATATTTTGAACAGTACATACATACATACACAATCACGCCATGTACCCAAAAGGGTGTGGCACAAACTCTTTTCATCATCTCGAAATCAGTCGCTTCCAAACATTCCTATCAAAACAAGCAACTTTCGCTTCATCCACATTCATAAT
The DNA here is from genome assembly GCA_963966155.1 of Clivina fossor. Lineage (NCBI taxonomy): Eukaryota > Metazoa > Arthropoda > Insecta > Coleoptera > Carabidae > Clivina > Clivina fossor. Next base: position 24,450,871 of record OZ014554.1, read on the forward strand.
TCCTCTCATACATGCTTTTTTGTTCTTACTACTTGGAAACTTAAGCTCACGCAAGCCACTCCCTCAATCATAAAACTCCAACTACTCATCGAACGTCCGCGCAAACGTATACCATCAAAATTATTCAAATAAATCTTTTTAACCAAACGTTCATTAGACATTCGCTCAACATGTCCGAACCATCTTAACTGAGTAACGCCAAGTTTTGCTACAACATTTTTTTCAATTTCACACTCATCCTACACTAATCCATTTCGTACCCGATCTCTCCTATTTACACCACATACCCCACGTAAAAATCTCATTTCCACAGCGGTCATTTTCCGTTTATGCTTTTGGAACCAAACCCAACATTCACAATAATCCTCATATGCAGTCGTATCAAAAGAACTTAAAAAGCTCAAATGATCTCATGTATAATATTTTAAGTTTACTTTATTTTTTTTTGTATTTTCTAAATTCTTTTTATAAACAGCACATTAAATACGTTCTCCAACTCATACTCTATATATTTCAGGCCATAAATTTTTTATAAACAATCTAACAATAACAGCTAAATCTTATAACACCATCAATCCATAGTTTAAGTTTCCAAAACTCGTTCTCCGAAAAAATCTAACCTATAACCAAAACATATTGTAATAAAAATAGTCAATATTTCGCGAGCGCATACTTCGATTTGTTTTCGCAATAAATTAAAATCCATAGAGGTCGTTCCGTGCACCGTGCGACACATTTGGCATTGTTCGGATCGAGAAGAAAACTAAAATAAAAAGTCGCGATAGCTATATTTGCAATATCGGTGTGTGCGACAGAGAGGGACCTTACGAAACAAAAGGGACATTGAGCACGGATCAAGGAAGGCCTGTGCATGCATACAAAACAAGTGATAGTCGGTAGCCTAGGTTTTGCGAAATTAACTACCGAATCAAGTAGTCTATGGACTACACCAGGGGTGGGCATTAAGTCGATCGCGATCGACCGGTAGACCGCCAAGACATTTTGGGGTGACCGCCTTTAACTAAGACGCTATAATTTTAAAAAAAGTTGTATTTTCTTTAACATCGTTTTTTAGCTCTACCTACCTGTGTGAATCTGCATTTTCAACGATGAATATAATTAAGACAACATATCGTTCCCGTTTTATAGACGACCACTAGAATCCAGTGCAAGATTAGCAGTTAGTAATTATATACCGAGATATTTAAGATTGGCGGACAGTATGCAGACTAAGTCTTCTACTAACTATAAATACGAGAACTAACTTTAGATAAAAATGATTTATTTTTTATGTATTTTAAATTGTTTGATAAAGCATCATTTGATATTATTATATTTCTGGCTATTATTATTATGTTTATATCTTGCTTTTTGTTTTAAACGCAGTTTTAAAATAGTAAGTTTTTCTTATTGTAAGTACATATTCCGTATTTATTATTAAGTTATAATAAATATTGTAGACTTTTTTTTTTAGCTCACTACACCTACGCCACTGGGTGGACCGCAACACCTTGAAAAAATTAGAAGTGGCCCGTACCCTGGAAAAGTTTGCCCACCCCTGGACTACACTGTTAATTTGATTGGGGACAAATTGGGCGTTGCGGATGGAAAGTTAATGCGCACTCGGGAATATTTTTTCATTTGCGATTTTTAACTGGCATGGATTGTTTTTCAATTTTTTTTAAGTTAGGAGATATTTGAAATGGAAAAAGTTTGAGTTGTTAATGAGTTTTGATTGAATATTTGAGGTTAACAAATTGTCAAGTGACTTAATTATTTATGTTGATTGAATTTTATTGTTTTTTTATGCCAGAATAAAACACAATTTAGTTCATTTACTTTAAGAACAAAGCGTTATGAAAGATAGGAGAATCTTTCTCAGTTTGCGATTGGTTGAAATTTGCGGTTTACATTAGTAAAAAATATGCAAATTTTGCTGGCTAAAATTATGCTAAATTTGAAAATTTTTATTTTTATTTATCAATTTTGTCACAGCAACTTTTATGTTCACTAAAAATCAGTTCTTTTTAGATTTCTAATCTATTTATTATTATCCTTTTGTGATAAGTACGTAGATTGCAGCGCCAATTACATATTTCATTCTTAACATGAATGGAGTTTGATAATCTAACTAATTTCTGCAAAATTTATTATTTATTATTATTATGCATTTATGAAACAAATGCATAAAATAGTACTTTTTTTCACAAATAAGACATATGAAGGATTTTTAAAAAATATGTCAAAGACTTATATGATTTAAATCTATTAGTTTTAACATATATGAAATGGACATATTGAATTAGATATAAGCTTAATTCACTTGTTATACGTCTTAATTTACATAAAACAGGCTTAAAGTTAGTAAAAATGGTTAAATAATAAAAATATATATATATATATTTGAATTTATTTATCAAAAAGATTTGTCACATAGTAAAAAAAACCTTTTAGAACTCATTATATTAAAATAAAACTGCTGTAAATTCAAGTTCTGTATTAATATTTATTTAAAATCGACGTTTCGACGAAACTCAACGTCCGTGCTATTTAAATCTAACTGACAAGTTTACCGGAAATACAAGACAGTATGAACGGAAATTTTACCTATAACATCGTTTCATGTAAACTTAAGTGTACACTGTAAAAAAAACTGATGTAAATTTACATATTCTATAAATGTATTTTTTCAGAAAAAATGTAATATTACGAGTATATCAATTATCATAGCAAAAATTTCAAAATGCTACTACTTTACTGTTTTAGCACTATTTGCTAGGAAACTATGCAAATTTCATATTATAATTATTTTTAAATTTTGTTCATGTCAGATCAAAAAGTAAGATTTTCTATTTTACTGTTGTAGAAAAAGTGTATGTAACCGAAAACTCGTACAAAATGTTTATTTTCCACTTGTATAAATTTGCTGCACGAGGTAAATTGCGTGGCTATAAACTTTTGTACTCGTGGGAAATTATTACCATGAATATAGATTCAAATGTAATTGAGAACATGATTATTATATTAATTTATTATTTAACAATAACTAAACTGTTTTATTCCCGGTTTTATTAACACTGGTTAAATTTACTTTAGAAGTAACTGTATTTACTCAGTATAGATTTTCGTATTAAAAATAAGGATTAAGTTTAATCTAATGGTATTATAAAATAGTTATTATTAATAATAATGATCTATTAAAATAAAAACTGTTTTAGGATAAAATTCTGTTTAATTATTTTATAAAAACGACGTTTCGACGAAACTAAACGCTCCTCTTCGTCAGTTTCGTCTAAACGTCGTTTTCATGAAACAATTAAACAGAATTTCATCTTAAAACAGTTTTTATTTTATTACAATGAGTTCTGAAAAATATTTTACTATGATAATAATCCATTAGTAAATTCTTGAAATAATATTTGTTTTTAAGATTATTTAATAACAGAATAAAATTTACTTGTGAGGTAAATTTATTTACTGTTTATGCAGCCGTACCTGAGAACAAATAAAATAAAAATATGTTATTTTTGCAATTTTTAATGTTTATTTCAGTTACGAAATATTTATTTAATAAATTAAATTATTTAGATATGTATTTGATATTTTTGTTTATCTTCAGAGAAATAGTGAATCAAATAAACAATTAAGAGCCTAGTTGTATAAAACAGTATTAACTGATTATATGGTTAACTACGCAATTATCGCACTTTCTTCGAAATATTTCTTTGATAGGTTAAAGTTATTTTCAATTTTATTTATTTTTAAGTTAAATACAAAAATCATTTGTGATTGGCGAAAAATATATCCCTAAATGACAACATTTTATTGGTTAATTTTAAAATTATATTATACCAAGATAAATTGATTCTAACATTTAAAAATACTAGGCCCAGTTTGGCATTTTTGTAATTATTTTCAGAATTATAGAAAAAAATATGTAACACATTTTTAATTATTTTTAATTTAATTAAGGCTTATCTTTTCTTCATATATTTATTTCTAAATCAGATGTACATTTCGACCACACTGTGGTCATCTTCAGTTAAGACTGACAATTTCTTATTTTTGGTGGTTTTACAATGTTCCATAAAAATATTGCTAGACTTATAGAAATTTCAAAAAACGGTTTTCTAATGGTGAAAGATCAGTGTTTAATAAATTTATTTTATTTTTATGCATTTGTATTGCTTCTAATATATTTAATTTTTTCTTATTGTTACAAGATGTTAAGCAATTTAAATTCTCTACTGCAAAGTCATGTTCTGTTTCGTGTTTATGAAATGCAAGTGATGATTTGAAAATGTTTTTGTTTTTTATGTGGTATTGGTGTTTTTTGAATCTGGTAATAAACTACCGCTTTGTCTGCCTTACGTACACTTTTGGACAATTATAATAATAATAATAATAATAATAATATATGTATTTTTATTTCCACAATGTCAATTGAATGACAGGAATAAGTCACAATACAGAATACAGAGTACAGAATCAGAATACAGAATACAGAATACAGAATATAGAATACAGAATACAGGATACAAAAACTACAAAAACAGTGTCATTAAAATAAATACAATTACAGTGCAAAAATATGATATTAAAAAATAGCCAATTAAAAAGGTGCATACATAAAATATTCCTCAACGGAATAAAACGTATTTTTAAGCAAAAAATTAAAGAGTTTTTTTACGAAATAATCTTATACTAGCAACACATTTAATGTCCGCAGGAAGTACATTGTACATAGACCATTTTATACTGTAAATACCTGATTTTTTATTTAATAAAGTACATAATTTAAATTTGTTTCTGAAAGCTATTTTTATGTTATGGTTTTTGGTCATGTACTCAACAATAAATAATAATTTAATTAAGGCTTATTAAATAATTAATATTACAAATATAACTGGCAGTATTATTTAACACACATCTGTTTAATGAAATTTATTGTTTAATTTATACAAATTTTACTGATAGAAATAAGAATATTTTATACAAAATTATTATGCATATATTCTAGCTGAATATATATTATATATGTATATATAAGGCGTCCCCTTCAGCAGGTAAACTTGTTATATAATAGAAGTTGCTTGAGTACTACGCAGCTTGCTTCGAAGTATATAAGCCTTATATATACCTCAAACCTCAGTATATAATATTTTATATAAGTATAAATATACATCGATTCATCTGGAAAAGGTTTATGTCGTAATGCAAGAGGACAATGAAAAAAGATAAAAAAAGCAGATTATAAAAATTCAAATAACGTAATATGTTAATAAATTTGTTTGTAATAAGTTAGTTTTACTAATTTTATGTTAAAATATCTGATTAATAACCTAAAGTTAATACATGATTAGATTTCTTTTTCAAAATGTCAAATTGATTTGATATATTATGATGTAACTGGCTCTAATATGAATTTTTTTTTTATATATAGATTAATCTTTAACCAGTCGTTAACTACTTGATTAGATTTTTATTTGTTTGCTTAATTATTTGATTAATTTACCAATGTTTTACGCAATTGACTCTAAGTCCTGGTTGCACAAAGCATTGCTAACTTAATAACGGGTGAATTCTGTATCATTTCTGTTAAAAATAACAATTCGTTAAGTTAGAAATTCTGATATTCCTTAAGAAATTACTTTGTTTGATTAATTGATTAATTATCAATGTTTTATGCAATTAACTCTAAAGCCCGGTTGCACAAAGTATTGATAACTTAATAACGGGTGTATTCTGTATTATTTCTGTTAAAAATAACAATCCGTTTAGTTGAAAATTCTGATATTCCTTAAGAAATTACTTTGTTTGATTAATTGGTTAATTATCAATGTTTTATGCAATTAACTCTAAGGCCCGGTTGCCCAAAGTATTGTTAACTTAATAACGGGTGTATTCTGTATCATTTCTGTTAAAAATAACAATTCGTTAAGTTGTAAATTCTTATATTCCGTAAGAAATCACTTTGCTCTATAGCAAGATTGACATCTGTTAATAAGTTAATTAGGCAACTAGATTGTCAACTATTTTTGAACTACCACATGAATTTTTTTAGTTGACAAGTTAACGAAATGATTAAGTATTTAACAATGCTTTGTGCAACCAGTCCTTATAATATCATAAAATATATACTGCGAATTATTCTTAATAATTTTGTTATATATTTTCACATAATTTATTATTATTTTAAACAAAACACAAATGATATCTGCGACATAAGAAATTTAAATAAATGTGTAAAATAATTATAATTTCGTTAAGTTATAGGCTGGATAAGACAAAGTAAATAACAAAATAATTCTAAATAATTAAACAGCTAAAAAATTAAATAAGTAGCTGATTCATTCTTATTTTAAAAATAATAATGGCAGTTCATAGATCAGTGATTCTCAACGTTTTTTTTTGGTACGGTCCACTTTTAATAATTTCAAAATTTGGCGGCACACTAACAATAAGATAAGTTTAAAAGAATTTGATTTACTTATAAAAATACTAAAAAATTGTTAAAAAAGACGAATCATATATTACCTTTGAATACGTTTTATTTAAGTTTGAGAACACAATACTGCATAGCAAATATATAAATTCAAGAAATTGCTGTATAAAAGTATATACAAAATAATTTTTATTGTTTACATTTCTAAAATTTGGCGGCACATTTCAAGAATTTCGCGGCACACAAAAGTGCCGCGTCACAGTGTTTGAGAATCACTGTCCTAGATAAAGAATTCAAATAAATATATAAAATAATCATAATTTAAAATTCCAACAATGGGAATTTTGAGAAACGATTTATATCAGAATACAGGGTTGCCAACCATATGATTACATTAAATATTCCATTGCGATTAAAATCCCATTTTAGCGCGCAAAACAAACTATAAAATTTCTCAATAACCAAAAAAAAAACCAAGCACCCAAAAACCCTACTGTACAAAAAAATATACGGGGCGCACCAAGAATTCTTTCTAAAATACCGCTAAAGACCCATGCCTGTACCCTCTTGTGTACACTGCGAAAAATCGCATTCGAAAACACCATTTAAATCGGAGAGCCATCCGAAACTGTAAACATTCAGTTGTAACAGCGTAGATTCTGAGGTATATAATACGTTATGTATGTACTGGAAAAGCAACGAAACATAGTAAATAGGGGGGATCAGCTAAGTATATAGGGGCTTATATACAATCGGAAAGTATGGGTGAGGGGTCGTGGAACGACAGAGGAATCCGGACTCACAACGTACAACAGTCAGTCAGAGACCAGCGTTGAATGAGTGTAACACGGCTACGGGAATATGTTAGAATAAAATTGTTTTTAACAATTGTTGTCATCTAATTTCGTTAATTTTCAATTTACGAAACGTATTCGCTTCATTATTATTAATCAGAATTATCGTATTTTGTTTGTTTTTTAAAGTGTTTTGTGTTGAAAATTTGTTAGGTTAGTTTGCATTGTAAATACGGTGTTCCGTCGCGAAAAAGTGGAAAATATGTCGAATTATAAATATTGTACACGTGACTCTGTTGGGCGTGAATACACTGCTAACTAACAAGTGACTTTTAAAATGTATTCACGATAAATGTGTTGTGATCGTTCGTATATCTAGTGGATTACAAATTACCTTGTTTTTGGATTATATATCAAGCTAGGTTTTGGGCCCGTTCTTGGAAGGTAAGCGAAGCGTTTTTCTCTCGTTTAATGGCCTCACTTGCCCGGGTAGTGTCATTGTAAAACCCGAGAGCGAAACTTTTCAAACACGATTACGATGTTTGTTGAATTTCGTTTTTGTTTAACGCGAAACGGTAACTGTAAATCTCGTTTCACGAGTTATAAGTAAGGTTTGAAATATTTTGTAAATAGCCGCGGTACGGTTAATTGTTTTCGAGTTAAAATATTTTTGTTGTACTTATTCGAAACAGAAGTGGAATGCTTGCTTGCTGTGTATTTTTAATGCTTTGTTTTGTTTGCCCCGCTCTGATTGGCTCCGTTTATATACTCCGTAACATCTGACGATTTATTCGTTTTTATGTTTGTTTATTTCAACAAGTTTTGACAGCAAATACTTCTTTATCATTTCTAGGTTATATATAGATATATATATACACACACACATACACATATATATATATATATATATATATATATATATATATATATATATATATATATATATAATGTTTAATTAATATTATCTTTGAAATTAAACTATGGTGAATTTACCAATATGCAAGTTATTATTTTGACAATCGTAATGTGATGTTAGGTTAGGTTAGTGAATTAAGGTTGACATATTTTATGATATATATATTATTCAAAATAAACAGTATTTTTTAAATACTAATACTAATATTTTGATTAATAACCTAATAAATAATTTAGCATTGAATCAAGGGCGGATCCACGGGGGGGGGGGGCATGGGGCCATACCCCTCCTTGGGCTTAATTATTATTATTGTTTTTAGTGTTTATTGGTTTTATTTTTATTTGAGTTTGATAACCCTTATAAAAATATTATATGGCTGTAATAGTGTCTAATAATCATACGTTTTAATAGGCTTAAAATTTCTTAATAATTATGTACCTTTATTCTAGAAAAAAAAGGCAAAATGCCTCCCCCCCCTTTGAAAATTTTCTAGATCCGCCCTTGCATTGAATTAATATTAATTTCTTGAAGAAATTTAACTAATGCACGTTTTTTTTAACAAATTTTAGTTACTTATAGTTAGTTTTAGTTATAAATAAAATATGATGAACTTTCTAGCTTTTTATACTAATTTCAATTTTTATGTGTAATTAGTGGTAGATTAACCAACTGGCATTACTAGGCAGTTGCCTAGGATCCCCGACTGACAGGGGTCTCGACAAAATGATAAAAGTAATTAAAGAAGTTAGACATTTTATTTTTGCAATCAAATAAAATTTTATTAATTTTTGAGACATTGTTTAGGCCCATAAATGCAACTATCAAATTCAGTAAATATAGCAAATCACAAAAGCGAAAAGTAAGTACATTTTGAATCGTGCAAATTCGACATTTTTAATTATTGAACAAAAACTCATCATTTGTTTAATGTTTAGACGTTTTCGGGTGCAAAATGGGGGGCTTCTCGTTCGCAATCGCCTAGGGCCCCCGTTGAGTGTTAATCCACCACTGAATATTATGTTTTTGATGCATGTTTTTTGTACTAATTTCAATTTTTATGTGCGATGGTTGTCTTACACTTTCGAATGATGTATAAAATAGTTTTTATAGGTAGTAAATTTAACGATGATTCATCAAAAATTTAGAACCTATTAGTAGTCTGATCAAGATAGCTTAAAGACTTATAAAAAATCTTGTTATAAACAATTGCCGATAGTATACTTATTATATAATTTTTAACCAGACAAGCAGATGGCTCAATGTTTGTGGCAATAATTTCAAAAAAAATACTTAAAAATTACATATCCTGCATGTCTAATAACATATAGGTACATACTCAGAAAAAAAACCTATATTTAATTTTTCTCAAACCGAACTAAATCTATCTCCTTTTTCTTTACAAATAACCATCGTTCCGTCTTTCTTCAATGCCGTTACAAAACCTATTGTGTCGTTCCATCTTCGTCTAACCTACGACAAGCTGTCGCTTATCAATCCTACCATCCTTGTCTCGTATACGGGGTGTTTTTAAAGTGAACGCGAAATAAGGAATAAAATCGCGAATTTCGGACCTATCCACCCGGAGTACATGCTATCTGCGTCTGACCTGTGGAAGGATGCATTAGGTTGGTCTTCGTTTAAACCGGATATAAAATAACCATAGGGGTTGTTGGATGTATTAGCTGAACGAAAAACATTGACTGCAATGTGGTATCGCTAGGCTGTTAGACGTATTTGGTTCATGTTTTTCGAAATGGGAATATGGCCCTAGCTACGGAGTGGTTATTCAAGAAATGAGTATCTATACGTTCGGGTAGGCACAATTTTATTATTGTTTTCTGGAAAAATTGTGCTGTAATATTTTTTCGACCCTTAACAATATGCTTAACAACTGTTGTTAAAAGCATGCAAACGTTTAAATGGTGAATTTTGGTAGCAAAACTTTTTTCATAACCTTAAACAGTTAACAACTTTTTTTTTTCAAATTTAGTACAATTGCACGCCGCTTAATGTGATTAAATTGGAGCTTGCAGTTTTGATAACAATAACCGATAAATAATAATATAGAAATTTTTACTAGAAATACACTGCAAAAAAAATCTATGTAAATTTACATTGGTAATTATAGTAGGTTTACTATATTTTTTGTTGTAATTTTCATAAATTATTTCAAATTTATCAAAAAATTATAGTTACATTGAAAAATATGGTAAATTACTATGATTATCAATGTAAATTTACGTTGATTTTTTGCAGTGTATGTAAAAATCGCTGAGTAAACCATTTATTTTTGCTACGATATATATCTATACTCGTCAAAAAAAAATAGAAACGCGCCACTCGAAAATTCAGAAAAATGACCGACTTTTAAAATCGGTATAACTTAGCCGATTTTGAACGAAATTGATTGAAATTTTGCGTCTTTAAGATCATGCAAGATGATGGACCATTTGAACCATTCCGCTCTCCATCACACCCATAGCAGAAAGAAACATGTATTGACTTAAAAAATTGTCAAACTTTGACAACATGTATAGTATACAAAAAAAATATTTTCAATTCAATTTACCAAGAGGGCGTAATAATTCAAACAATTCGACTTAAATTTTGCTTAATTTCAAGGACTTACGATGCTTTGGCGCGAAGTTTTTGCTTTGATATATATTTTTTGGATACGATATATATTATTTAATATATATTTCTAAAAAATACAAATTTCGAATAGTAATAAAAATATTTAAATAACATCAACAACAATAATATAAGTTTTGTTTTGTTAGTAAGTAAATAAATAATTAAATTACAAAATAGATAAAATAGATAACTTACAGTAAATAATATATTTTATTGAATGCAGAACAAATTAATGAATGTGTGTATTTAAATTTTAAATATTAATTATATTTAGATAGGTATTCAATTTTAATAATTCTACTACTATATTACTACTATTTTTGAGAAGAATGCACTTTTTTTATGAGATTATTATTTTGTTTTATGTATTCATAAAATTCTAAACAATTCATATTGTAATAATTGTACTTGACGTAAACACAAGTTTTTTAATGTTTCCATTTTTAATTGATTTTTTCATTTGTCCAAAAGTTATTGATAAGAGAAAAAACTCTCTCAATTATTATTATCTTTGATAAAACTAAAATAAAAAGCATACAAATTAATTATTTAACCGACAATTTATAGGACAAAATTAAGTTTGTACGAACAAAATAAATCTAAAAGGACAGTGCTTCTAAATAAAGAGCCTGTCCTTTACAATAAAGGACGTATGGTCACCGTATAGATAGGTATAGATTTTAGTATCGTTTTATAAATATAAAATGAGACACACTGTATATAAATATGCTATGTAATTGGTATATAAAAACACCTGGCTCAAATAGGGGTGGTCATTATTTTTCCTTTTATTTGCCTATGACACATTTTTAATCAAATATGAATAAAGTACATATAATGAAAAAAAATAATAGTTGTTTTATTTAATTCAAATTAGATGACAAAATTTCAGATAATTTGTCTATTTAATTAGATGATATCTGCAATAACATTAGTTATTTTATCTAAATATTAAATTATTTGAATAAAAATTATTATTTCAAATGAAATAAAAACTGTTTTATTCTGTTTAACTAAACGCTCGTCTTCATCAGATCAAAATAAATTTTAAGTTTTCTCGAAACGTCGTTTTTATAAAATAATTAAACAGAATTTTATCCGGAAACAGTTTTTATTTTAATACAATGAGTTCTAAAAAATATTTTACTATATTATTTCAAATAAGTTTAAATAAACATAGGAGAAACTGGATAAATTAAAATAATTTCCCTTAAACCACAAATAATAATTAAAAAAAAAAAACTATATGTATTTCGAAAGCTAAGCTTTCATCATCAGTAGCAATTGATAAGACTAAAGTCCTAATCAGTGATCTAAGGTTATACAAATATTCAACGTACCCAAGATCAGTGATCTTTAACTACAGAGTAAACTTTTTTGCGTAAATAAATTTTAAGAACCCGCTTATTACATAAAACTATGTTAAATATATTATCAGATAACACTGTGTTAAATTTATTGACCAATTAATCAAGCATTTAGCAAATAATTGACAATGCTTTTGTTATCTTAATCAATGGCGATTGTAGATTGTTTTCGAAACTCCTGATTGATTGGCCAATTGATAATTTAATCCACGTTTGTTAGTTGTCAATGTATTTAATATACAGTTTTATTGAATTTGCCTTGCAACTTTTTATTTTATCATGGTAAAAAATCTTTCAGAACTCGTTATATTAAAATAAAAAGCTTTAGGATTAAGTTCTGTATATATTTTATTTCAATATTGACGTTTCTATATACTCTAATTTTTATTTTGCTTTGTAAACATTAGCTGTGTTCTTTTTATCTAAAATTTACTGAGATCTCACCTCTCTTCAGATAAACTCAGATAACTCTTATTCTTTTTATCTTAACTGATCTACGACAAACTGAGTTGGATACCTTCTCCCCTTACCGATTCTGCTGCACCCGCAAAATAATCTCAAAATGAAGTGAAGTGAGATACTCAGATGATACTGAATTTAGTAGTAGAGGTTAAGTTTGTGTCAATCTGCTGTTTTTAAGGTTAACGACGAAAAATTTCATACGAAATTGAATGATTGAATAATATTGGACCTTTAAATTTACAAATTAATGTAAAATTTATCAAAGATGTATTTCTTGATTCACAAATTTATGATTGATTAGAATAACAAACGTCAAAAAAGGTGTCAAAGTATTTCGATCTTTGTCAGTTATTCGTGTTCTTTTGCTAGAGTTTGAATATCTTGTTCTTTTATGAAGCAACTCAACTCACTTCACTTCGTTTCACCTCACTTCACTTGCCAACTGAGCTGAGTCAATTTTTTGATAAAAAGAATACAGCTATTAAAATGTGTGTGACCAGAAATTATAAATGTAACTATGAATAGCAGGTTGCATAAATATATGTTGCAGATTGTCTATATGTTATAGAATATTTGTGGAATAATAAAATTACTTACAGATTTTTTATAGTAAAATTTTACCATTATTTTTCTGTAATTTCGCTTTTTTTTTTTAGAGTACATTTAAAAAAATAACGTCAAAGAATAAAATATAATTTCTGACTGACAATATTTATAATAACCAAACTTTTACCCACTATTATTATTGTAATAAATAATTCACGCAATGCATATATATAGAAAAAAAAAATATTGAAAAATCAATGAAAACCAAATTAAAATGACCTATAGGCTTCCACCGCCTATAACACTGGCTATTGGAATATAAATAATAAATTCTTAATATGAACTTTATTATTTGACCAGGCTATATATGTATATGCAATACAATGCAGTCGACGTTCTACTACGTTTACATACTATAAGCCAATCGGTAAACATGGCAGATGGTTTGCTGGGGCTAAAGCAGTCACACACTCAGCAGTCACTATTAATGCCGTAAATATTTTAATTCCAGTCATCTGTTGCATGATTTGAATAATATTAATCGCTGTCGTACAATCAAAACTCTGTAGGATGTGTTATAGGAAACGTTTTGGATTTTAAAGAATATATTTTTATCTATTAACGAGTTACTAATTAGTTATCAGTAGATCTTAGGATGGTATTTAGGGGAATGTTAGAGTTTGTTTTTTTTTGTTTAATTATAATAATGAGTTTTTGTAATTCCTGATGGAACATCGGAATGTATGCTCGAAAATTTGATCATATAGTTTTATTAAACACATACACATACACATGTCATGTACCCGAAAGGGTGTGGCACAAACTCTTTCCACTATTTCGAAATCAGTTTCCTCCAAACATCCCAATCTACACGAGCAACTTTAGTATTATCCATATTCATAATTCCTCTCATACATGCTCTTCTATTCCTATTACTTGGAAACTTTCGCTCACGCAAAACACTCAACCATACCACTTCAACTATTTATCGGACGTCCACGCAAACGTATAGTTTCAAAATCATTCATATACATTTTTTTAACCAAACGTTCATTAGATGTCTGCTCAAGATGTCCGAACCATCTTAACTGACTAACACGAACTTTTGCTACAACATTTTTTCAATTTCACACTCTTCATACACTAATCTATTTCGTACCCGATTCCTCCTAGTTATACCATAACATATTTTATTTACATTGTCAATGTTGCGGGTCGTTAATTCATAGCGTAGCAAAGAATAAATAGCTTATAGTGGATTGCAAATCATTCAGAACTATTGCAGTACAAATTATCGGAATTTTAAACATAATTAAAATGTGAGTTCCAATTTATTCTCAATTTGTATATACAGGGTGTAACAGAATAACTATTCCTAATTTTCAGAAATGATAGAGGGCACATAAAGAAACATTTTTTATTAATAAACTAGTGTCCGGAAATTTTTTTTTTTTTTCGGCAGTCGATTGTACATCGTTACAACTTGTGTATCGAAAATGGTGGTCGTAACTTTGAACAATTTTTATAAAGTTTAATGCACTATATTTCTAATAAAATGTTCCTTAACTTAACTACTGTTTGATGCTGTAATAATTAAAATTGTTTTTAACGATATCTAGTGTAGCTTGACACTGAGAAATTTCCGGACACTAGTTTATTATTAAAAAATTTTCTCTAAGTGAACTCTATCATTTCTGAAAATTAGGAATAGTTATTCTGTTACACCCTGTATATACACAATCGCGCCATGTACCCAAAAGGGTGTGGCACAACGCACAAACTCTTTCTTTGCAATTCTGTTGGTATCTCGTAAGACTTGTAGCGTTACGAGATATTCTTGTCTTTTCCTACCAAAAAAAAAATTATTAAAAGAAAAAGACAGAATATTTTGTACTGTTACAAGTCTTACGAAATGTGAACAGAATTACAGCATAAATTAAAATATTAATAGAACACTAAATTTATTGAATTTTCTGGGCTAGTATGCCTTGATCGGTCTATCTTCGTCGGAGACGTTTTGCCATAAATCGTAGATGACAAACTTGGTGACTGAATAACAGTTTCTGCTTTGCAATCTGGTATATATATATATATATATGTATAATTTCAGTGGATACCGGCCGTGAAATTAATAAAATATATTTTTAAGTACAATTCTGAATGAGACAAAAAATTTTCTTACATTTTTCGTAAACTGTACATCACATGTATCAAACGCAAAGTAGATATTCCACAAACTTGGTAAAGAAAAAATTGCAGTACGTTTCATTTCAGTTTCCCCCAAATCCGCTGTCAATCAAACGGGTTTCGAACCGGGTGCTTTTAGCATTCGAGACACGCATCATCTTATACTCTCCGCATACACACGCGCACGACACTCTCTCTCTCTCTAGCTCTATAGCATGTTAAAGAGAAATTTTAATACACTTTAAATACCTACATCACGGTCTTTTTATATTGCGCGTAGGCGGATCTCGAATCACCCTGTATATTATATACGCTACATGTTCGATAAAGGCACCGCCAAATTGATAGATTAGTTTTTTATTCGGTAGATGTTGAGAGAAAAAAAGAGGAAAATTTAACCTCTCTGAATTTTGCAAAACCGCTTGCCCAAAATACAATCTTAGAATATGTCACAATCGCGAATTAGAAATAATTTTTTTTGTCGTACTTTATTTAAAAAAATTATGCATGGCTTTGCCAACTTCCGAAAAAAGTTAGCAAAGCCATTAATATAAAATGCATAAATATATCAACATAATGACAATAATTTATCGTTTTATCGTAAACATTTATTTAAAAATTATTATTACTTACAAATATATCAATAATAAACTAAATTTACTAATAATTTATTTCGATTATTGCTAACACTGTGCAGAAATAAAATTATAAAATTTTTGTGGAAAGTAGTAGAAAATTTATGTATTTTTGAAAATTGAAGTGTTGCAAAAATAAAATTTTGAAAACATTAACCTTTTTTGTCCGCAAAGCATTATACAAGTTATATACGTAAACAAAGTTAGTCTACTGATGTCATCTGTGATGAACACATCTGAGTTTTTATCACAAATTTTAACAGTTTTTCTAATGAACTGTAAATCTTTTTGATTTGAAAATATACATAATTATTTTAATGTTTATTTAAACACTAGGAATTTTGCGTTTATTTAGTTTTTATAACTTTAAAGAAATTATAAAAACCGTGTATAATAAATCTGCATAAAATACATTCTTTGAATCGTACATAAAATAAAATTGTTAAATACCTCATTAAACATTTCAAACGTTTTTAATTTATGCTGCAATTCTGTTCGTATTCAATACAACTCATAGCATTACTAGATATTTTTTCTTTTTCTATAAAAAAAAAAAAAATGTTTTTTTTATGCGTATTAAAATATTGATATTTCGATACAATATTGCCTATGTAGAAAGAGATCACATTATTGAATTTATAGAATTTTATACCTTCCTCAGGACGAGAATAGATTGACTACGGCATACATACATACTTACATACACAATCACGTCATGTATCCAAAAGGGTGTGGCACAAACTCTTTTCATCATCCCGAAATCAATCGCCTCCAAACATTCCTATCCAAACAAGTAACTTTCGCTTCATCCATATTTATAATTCCTCTCATATGCTCTTTTATTCCTACTACTTGGAAACTTTCGCTCACGCAAGCCACTCTCTCAATCATATCACTCCAACTACTCATCGGACGTCCACGCAAACGTATACCATCAAAATCATTCAAATAAATCTTTTTAACCAAACGTTCATTAGACATTCGCTCAACATATCCGATCCATCTTAACTGACTAACACCAACTTTTGCTACAACATTTTTTCAATTTTACACTCATCGTTCACTAATCTATTTCGTACCCGATCTCTCCTATTTACACCACATACCCCACGTAAAAATCTCATTTCCACAGCAGTCATTTTCCGTTTATGCTTTTACAACCAAACCCAACATTCACTACCATACATCATCGTAGGCACCAAAACTGCATTGCGTATACTCAAACGGGCTTCTTTGGAAACATTTACATTCCTATCAAAAGTTCCCAAAGCACCTAAAACCAGAAGATTCTATAAATTCAATGGATACCGGCCGTGAAAGCCTAAAAATATAAATAAATATAAAACGTCGATTTAAAATAAATATTACTACATATAAAAATAGAACTGTTTTAGGTTAAAGTTCTGTATTAATATTTATTTATAATAATTTATTTCGACGAAACTCAAAAGTCTGTTTTCATCAGGATAAATGATATAAACCATTTATATCATTTATTCTGATTAAGACGGACATTGAGTTTCGTCGAAATGTCGATTATAAATAACTATTAATACAGAACTTTAACCTAAAGCAGTTTTATTTTAATATAATGAGTTCTGAAAGATTTTTTACTATGATAGAAATAGATGTTAAACTATATCAAAAAACCTTATAAATAAGTTAAGTAACTCTGCTGTTTATTTCTGCGAGAACATTTTTTTTCTCGCGTGAATCACAAGTTGTTTTGGCGTTGCAATCAATTATTCAAAAAAAAAGATTTTCACTTTTCACGAACGAGTAAGTTCTAAGATTTCGCTATAAAAGGTAGGGAGAGAACTTTGTTAGAGAATGTTTTACTTAAATTGGAGTTTTGTTTTAGAATTTCAGTGATTCATTAATTAAAAATATATGATATTTCTCTGTTGGTAAATTTAAGATATTACCATTGTTTGATTGAACTTTATACACTTTTGCGAAATTTAAATTGCAAAATTTTGTTTATTTAATTAGAAATATATATATAAATATATTAATTTTAAATATAAATTGACCATTCAACTTACTCTACGTACATCATCATCATCAGGAAATATGAAACAAATGACATGTACAATAAATAAACAGAACATAGAAACAAGTTACTAGGTAACAAAATAAATAAATATATTATAAAAATTTATAAATTATTAATTAATGGAAGCCAAATTTTATTTAATTGAGTGTTTTCTATTTACTTCTGTTATTATTACACAATGGAGTGTAATAATAACAGAACTGAATTTTCTTGACCAAAATTTTACATGACCCTTAATTTGACCTAATATGTGTATTAAATTTACTTTTTGTAATAGAATCTAAAGTATTAATAAACAAAAATAATAGTGGATAGTTTTATCATGGGATGTAATATAACAAATATGGTAATAATATTAACAGAGAGGAAAAAACGTTTTCTGCAGAGAAATCTCAGCCAAATTCAAATAAAAATATCAGTTGTTAACATCCATCAAACATTTTATCGACGTAGGTGTGTATCTTCTTCATCGAATACCAAATCGTAGAAGTGCTAGATTGATGTGCCTCCGATATATATATTTCGGAAGATATTTTATTTTGCTACACTGTAAAAAAATAGCGAAATTATAGAAAAATATTAGTAAAATTTTACTACAAAAAAAATCCGTAATTTTATTGTACTATAAATATTCGGTATTTCTACATTAAAATTCTGTAATTTTTACATAATTTATAATAATCACATAAAGTAAGTAAAAATGACCTAATAAGTATGTAAAATTGCTTACTTTCTGCAAATTGCACATACTTAATGTAGAATTAAATTATATAAAATTACAGCATGCATATTAATATCTGTATAATAATTCATCAAAATAATGAGAATTAGTACATATTTTGTATAATAATACAAATAAAATATTTTAAGTGGAATTCTTTCATTTCAAAATACATTTTTTATATTAATTTAGAAATGTATGTAATTATACCAACAATAATATTACAGAACTAAACAAATTTTACCTATTTATGGAAAATTCCTGACAGAAAATTTACTGAAGTTGTACTTTTTGCTCGTACTAATTTACTCGTTGCTAATATCATTACATAAATGTTTTTAATACATATTTGTGATATTATCCCTGGTAATAATAAACAGAGGTTAACTACTAATTCGAGAATACATTTGGGTTAATTAACTTCATCAATGTTAACACAATAGAGTTAATCCTAGAATAACTAATCTGAGAATATTAAAATATCTATTATTACCAGAGTATATGTATTTTGAAGCAATTATAAATAAAATTACAGCAGTTGAGTAATTATACCTATAGAAATATTGGGCATCATAGTGTCTCATGACTTGTAGGTAAAATTATATATTTTTTTTTAAGAGTGTAGTGTTTTCCGGCCACCAACGCATATGTGTGTGTGCAGTCGCGGTAAAATGACAGGGGAGGCTCTCGACTCGTTGAGATTTAAAACGAATTGAACTGTTTTCTTCTAAAGGGCGAACACACGGCGGAGAGCGATGCAATGTGTTTGTACTGGCGGCTGTTGCCGCTTACGGGGGTGTTATCATTTCTCGTTTCGGTTATAAATTTTTGTCTTGTTAGAGATATTTTTTTTGTCTCTGTATAAGTGTCTTGTTTGGATTGATTTGTTGGTGAGATGTTGTAAGTGATGAAGTGTTGTTTACAATATTAAGGTTAATTTATTTTTTTTGGAAGAATTTGTATAAGTACATGGTTATGTAGGAGAAATGCGGTAAAATATGACAGATAAATAAAGAAAAACTATAGAAATCAATAGGGTTTTTATTAGGACTTTGATGTAGTTCAAATTTTTAGCTACGATATTTTATTTATACAATTACTTTGGCTTTGCTCTGTGCATAAATAAATTAATTACGCTTAAAATAATTTATTAGTATTATTACACAAAATATGTACTAAGTCTCATTATTTTGATGAATTATTATACAGATATTAATATGCAAGCTGTAATTTTATATAATTTAAGAAGTTATACCAACAATATGTAATTCTACATTAAGTATGTGATGCAATTTGCAGAAAGTAAGCAATTTTAAGTACTTATTACGTCATTTTTACTTACTTTATGTGATTATTATAAATTATGTAAAAATTACAGAATTTTAATGTAGAAATACCGAATATTTATAGTAAAATGAAATTACAGATTTTTTTTGTGGTAAAATTTTACTAATATTTTTCTGTAATTTCGCTATTTTTTTTACAGTGCATATATAATTTTATATGTTTTGTGAATGTAATTTTTCATAAAAAATATAATATTACGTAAATTATCACAGTAAAATTAAAAAATGTTGTTATTTTTACTGTTAAAATCTATGTAAAATTACATAAATTTAAGATGTATTTCTTACAGTGTATCTACATACTCGATCACGTCATGTATTCAAAATTTATTGTGTGGCACAAACTCTTTCCACTATTCTGAAAAAGACAACAATCTGTAACGCTATAGATCTATGCAGAATTCTAGTATTAAATTTAAATTCATATTTAAAACATTTTATTTTACGAAATAAAAATAATGTTTTTTAAAATGAATATTAATATGTATTTTTTTTTATGAAACTAACATATTTATTATTATATATTCGTGATATTAAATAAACAGTTGAAAATAGAAAATTTTATTTATGAAAATTTTTAAATTAAAATTAATATCGCTCGCAGCTTATAATTAAAATGAATATTTGAACTATTCCTGGTGTTGTTTGCATTTTGTGTGCATATATGTTATAAAATATTTTCGTAAATTTATATTATTTAAAAATTCAAAACAACTTATATAATATTTATTATCTGCAATACATAATATATAAAATATAATGAGAATTTAAGTATTTTTTCAACAGTAGGAAACCATTTTCTCTAATTTTGTAGACTATAGATTGTATACAAATTTTAAGTATAATTGTTGGGATTGTAATGGTTTTCCATTGATTTTACGGATTTTATACTAAATTTTTAAGATTATACAGATTGTACTCGAAATTTTACTTGTGAAGAAAATCAGATTGTACACTGCAAAAAAGTTTATTATTTATTATTATTTCAGCAACACGACGGTTTACATAAATTTTCTGTAAAAATAATATTATTTTGTAATTTTAAGTATTTCATTTCAAGTAGTATTTGTATTTAAATAATTTTTTTTTAAGTATTTAATATTTTTTTTTTAGCCAGCTCTGAAACATCCTAATGAATTTTATCTCCAAACTTTTTCGTCATTCTGTGTATATTTAAATTTGCAAATTATGCAAGACCTATACTGTGTGTACTACTGCATATACATAAATATCTAAAGGTATATAATATAAATTTGCATATAACTCTCTCACAGTCTGTCTGTTTAAGCCGTCAAATGTATTTTTAATTTGTCTAATACGGGTCTGATATATATAGAGTACACAGCCAGCAACCAATGAATAATAATTTTTCTTGCTTGTGAAAATTTTTGCATGGCTACACCGATTATATAATGCTTATTTATTTCACATAATTTAGTGTGTGCGGTTTTGTATTTTTATTATTCTACATCGCTATGCAATCACCGAAATTTAAATTAAAGAAAAATAGTAATTTATATTTTAATACAATAACATAAAATGGTTTTTGGATTTAGTTCTGTATTAATTTGTATTAATAATCGACGTTTCGACGTGATCAGGAAAAATGATACAAATTACATACAATAAATAAATAAATAGAACATAGAGACAAGTTACTAGGTAACAAAATAAGTAAGTAACTAATATTTATAAATTATTAATTAAAGGAAATCAAATTTGATTTACATCAGTGCTCTCACATTGATTGATGTTATCGATTTATTTATGAATTGCTATTGCTTCTCTTATCAATCTACTGCAATAAGACCCTTCAATATAATTAATAGACAGTTGACAATCTAGTTGCCTAGTTAACTCACTGATTAAGTTAACAATGTATTGTGCAACTGGATCATAATGTTTTTAAAGATATTATAAACTTGATTATAACTTTTTCAATTTGTTTTTTCTTCTAACCTGGAAATCATATAACCAAAACCAGAATAAGTTAAAATGGTCACTTGGGATTAAGTTGTAATTTTGTAGCATCCATTATATTTTCAAAGGTTTCATTTCTTTTAAACCACTAAAATACATGGTAGAGTAAAATGATATCTGGCTTTATTGATGTATATTAAGCGGACCTTACACGGTTAATCAGGAATGAGAGTCTGACTGAAAAATCAGACTATCATATCTGACTTCAATCACGAAGTCCCTACACTTCTCTTGTCTTTGGCACTTGTTTTGATTTTTTACCTTTAATCAGACTGTCAAATTCGGTCTAAATGTCATTCCGAATGATCGTGTGAGGCCCGCTTTACTCATTGCGTTTACTGTTACAATTCTAAATTTTATATAGGTATTATTTCAGGTATAGTGCTAGTCACTTTATTTGGAATTGACATGACTGCAAAGATTGGTATCATAAACTCCCACAGTAGGGAGTCGTTTGCCAGTTGCTCAAGGATAGAACAGGTCCATAATCTTCCTTTTAACGGAATTTATCTATTTATAAGTACATGAAATGTTATTTCTAAGAAAATTATTTTTATTTTTAAATATTGATATTGTACTGTAACATTTTTATTTACCTATGTATTTTTGTTATCTTGTGAGTATATTAATTCTTATTTAATTTTTGTACATTAATTATTATGCATCTATTTGTTATTTTGACAGATTTTGTTTCAATAAACATTTTATTATTATTGGCATTATATTTTTTATATTGATAATTAATATTTTGTTTCAATCTTTTTATTTGACTTTTTAATGTTAAAACACTTTTTAAATACAAAAAATGAAAACAAACTCTTATGATAGTTCTTGTCCCAAGTATTCAAGAGCTTTAAAATGTATATTTATGTAAAAATGCGAAATACGTCTCTGTAATTTTAAGCTTGTTTTTCTAAAAGTGTTGTAAATCGTCCTTTTTCTAATAGCATGCTGTAAAATAGTCAACGAAGTCAATTCCAAATAATTTGAATGGCACTGTATACCTCTACCCAGATAGTGTTTACTGTATTATAGTGTAACAGGAATTATATATATATATTATATATATATATATATATATATATATATATATATATATATATATATATATATATATATATACGGCAGCAAATAGCTCACGATATGTAAATGTCCGTCTGAATCAGCAGTTCTCAACAATTTTTTGTTTTCACTGGAACTGCTGTTTCTATTTATAGAATATAATTTACTATAATTGTTGCTTATATCTAAATGGTGTATTTAAAATATTCTAGGTACTATAATTTTATTTATTTTTACTATTTATGGCAATGTTAAGTTGTAATAAAAATTTAGAATTTGTTTTTGTCTTTTTTTTTCTATTTATGATATTTATTTGATTATTATTTAAATTTATTATTTATTACAAAACAGAGCAGTACCACACACATACACGTAAAATTCTAGAAACGTTTATTTGTATATATATATATATATATATATATATATATATATATACAGGGTGTAACAGAATAACTATTCCTAATTTTCAGAAATGATAGAGTGCACTTAGAGAAACATTTTTTATTAATAAACTAGTGTCCGTAAATTTCTCGGTGCCAAGATACACTAGATATCGTTAAAAACAATCTTAATCAAAACATCAAAGAGTAGTTAAGTTAAGGAACATTTTATTAGAAATAATAGCGCATTAAACTTTATAAAAATTGTTCGAATTGTTCGATTATTCTGATCACTCTGTATATTTGTTTTAATATTTATTTTGTACTAGATATATCTAAATATTTTAATTAAACAATTATTAGAAATCAAATTTAGTTAAAAAAGTAATTAATTAAAAATAATTTAAATTATTGATCAATATTTAAAAAATCAAATGATTAAAATCACCCCAACTTCGATTTTAACTAATTTGTATGTAGATGTATGTTGAAAATGTCGTCTAATTAAAAATTTGACAAATAATTTATAATTTCGTCATAAAATAACTTATTTTTTATTGTTTCCGTGTAAAATCGAAAATATGCAACTATACTCTGCTGTTCAAACAATCATTTCTTGACTAACTATTCACTTATTTTAAATATTCCATATACTAGATAAATAATAAATTTCTTAATTATGTCAGCATTGAACTACCGTCGTATTTTTTTTTCTAAAACTGGATGAATTAATGATTGCATAATAAATGAAAGAACAAAAAAAAATATGTGTGTGCATGCATATGAATTTTGTCCCATGTTATAGATTTTCGTTTGTGCTGTTATAGGTCAAATTGAACGGGGTGCCCGTATTTTTATTTTTTTGCGTTACTTTTAATGGTTAATGAACATCAATTTTTATCACCGTAGTTATAGTTAATGACCATCGGTAACTAACTATATTAATCAATATAACAACTTCATTTAGTTACACTACCTGTTTTGCTTACACACTGCAGGACATGTTGGTTTTCTTTCTTCAGTTTTATTAAAAATATTCTGTATTTGTTGTTAAAAAATAACTTAACTTTGGATCTTTAGCTAAAATATGGAATATTTAAAATAATAAAAAATATTTCGGAATTCATTGTATTAAAATAAAATTACTTAAAATTAAAGTTTTATATTAATTTTCATTTATAATCGACGTTTCGACGAACTCAATATTCGTCTTCTAAAGGAAAAAATGATACAAATGACAGTAAATAACAGAACATATGTTCTGTTATTTACTGTAATGTCATTTGTTATCAGTTTTCCTGATGAAGACGGACGTTGAGTTCGTCGAAACGTCGATTATAAATAAATATTAATACAGAACTTTAACCTAAAGCAGTTTTATTTTAATATGGAATATTTAGTCATAGCATAAATGCAATGTAATATAGAAAAATCATTCTTAACTTGAAGGTACATCATTAATTTTTGTTTACATGAGCTTTCGAATTGGAATCAAATTGTTTTTTCATTATACCTAACCTAGTCTCCACCTTAATAGAAATAACGCCCAATATAAACAAAATGTATCACCTATTGGACTTTGAGGCGAAAAAAATATAAGTATTGTATTCAATAAAAAAATTTGTAAATTTTAATATTCTTTCTAGATAAAATTCTGTCTATTTTATCGCTAACATTTTCCACAAAAAACAAAGAAACTATTTATTTCATTATTATTTGTTTTTATTGATTTTTTTAAAAATTAATCAAATTATTATTTATTTCATAAAAAATATTTTTTAATAGTTTTATTAGTGGTCTGAATTAAGGATATATTAGTCATTAAAAGTATTTTTTTAAAATTATATATTGCACATTAAAGTTTTTTGTTAATGTTTTAAATCTAAGATTTTTAAATCTTATGTATATAATATAATGGATATTATTTTTTGTGCTAAGTAGAAGTACAGTATATTTTTATTATTATTATTAGAACCAAACCGTTTTTATGAATGTACTAATTAAAAATAAATGTTTGATGTAGATTTTCAAAAGTATCAGATACTTTTGTCTTTTGTTAGTTTTTATTATATTTGAAAGAGCAAAAGTTAACGACGATAGATGGCTGATTACGGAAACATTTCGGTCAATCACTGTAATAATTGGGATTATTTTAACCCTTTTCCGAACATGAGGGGTTCGTCGAATACACAGATTATTTTTATCTTTTGTTGAAATATTTTTATATCGTTTTGTGATTCCATCTATATAAGGTAAAGGAGGCTAACATTGACAGTAGGGTAACATTGACACATCTTTGAAAATGGCTTTTAAAATTTTCATAGTAAGTCACAGAACGCTGTTGATTAGCTCTAAAAATAATGTATATGACTACTGTAGATAATATCACCATCCATCGCTCGTTGCTCGAAGCTTAGGGCTTATGGCGTATGGATACCGACGTGTTGTTTTTTATATGGTGACAATTCGTGTTGGAAACTTCCATTCTAAGAGGTTTTTACCTGCAATTCGCGTATCATTTCATGCACAATTCGTTTTTTTTAAGAAAGCGAGGAGGTCATTTTACTTTTCCGGACATTACAGACAAAAGTTACGTCCTTGCTACAGATATAGTACGCGTGCTGCCTCAACCACGAATTCGTCGTGACATGTATTTTTTTCAAACAAATTTTTTCGATGCGGAGTAAAATTCTTTAATTGTTAATTAATTGCATGTATATTATAAATTTTCTTAAAATTACAATAAAGTTCACTCTTATGTTATTATTCCTTTATTTACTACCTAGTATTTACTTATAATAAGAATAGAAGAATTATTTATCACTAAAGAAATAATTGGTTTCATAAAAATGCACTTTTGACCAATTTTTTTAAATAAATTTAAAATTGTCAAATTATAAAAAGAAAGTTCTATGTCAAAATTAAATTCCTATATTGTAACATTGCCATTTCAATGCATAAAGCAAGAAAAAACAAGGCATGTCAATGTTACCCACATGTAGGGTAACATTGACTAATTATGGTATATACATATATATTAAATATTTTCAATACCGTTTATGATAATCAATAAATTACTTTACATTTTAGAAACTAATATATGAAGCTAATTTTTCTGCTAAGAAAAAATAAATTATAAATCTTAATAAAATTTAAAAAAATTAATAACTAAAGATGTGTCAATGTTTGACGGTTTTACCTTAGTTATTTGTATTAAAAAAAAAAATATGTCGAAGAAAATCTACTCTGTAAAAAATGTAATTTTAATTTATGTAATTTTACATAATTTTTAATAGTAAAATAACAGTATTTTGTAATTTTTACTGTAATCATTTGTGTAATATTACATTTTTATTAAAAATTACATTTATAACATAGTGAAAAATTTTTCGGAACTCATTATATTAAAATAAAACAGCTTTCGGATATAGTTCTGTATTAATTTTTATTAATAATCGAACGTTTCGTACATCATTATGATGATGTACGTAGAGTACGTCGAAACATCGATTATTAATAAAATTAATACAGATCTATATCCTAAAGCCTTTTTATGTTATTACATTTATAGAATACTTACGTTATTTTTTTACAGTGTAATTAAATGATTTTCTTTTATAGTCAAAAGTGGAAATAATTTCGTTTTTATGTTAAAATTGCAACAACAAAAAGAAAAACTATCTGACGTATTTAAAATTTGATATTTTTTTTTAAATTGAAGTTATTGCTTTATAGAACTCAAAATTAAATTGAAATATCAAGAAATTTTCAAGACTAAAATCTAGTTGTCAAGACAAGATATTTTGATTTGTACACCACTAAAACTCTCCTATACATAACAAATTTCTAATAATAATAATAATAATACTTTTATTTCCATTTAAACCAATACAAATGGTATGGGAAAACGTCAACAAATATATATATATATATAAAATAAAAAAATAAGTCAAAACGTAGATTTGTTAATACCTTCCTAAAATACCTAGAAAAAAATATATATATTTGGTAGAAAAAAGAACATAAACCTCGTTATATCTAAGAATATATAATGGTTTCCTTTCGTAATGTAATAAGAAACTTTGATATCATATTTCTGGTTTATTCAACATTTGGTTTTGTGTATCATAGTAAATATACTATCACAAAGCATATTGTAGTAAAAACTTGTTACTTTCAACGACAAAAAAAATATACTATTTATTCGTTATTTGATTTTTTCGCCTACACCTATTATTATAAACAAGATTAAAAGCATATGGGTAAACTCATATGTACAAAGTAAAATTTTTGCCCGAAAAATAAAGTAATAATTGGTACTTATACAAAAAATGGACATCATTTCATAAATACTAACAAAATTTAAATAAAATATTTTTTTACTCAACACTCTGTTTTAGTAAAATTATGTAATTTATGTTGGCATTAAGAAAATCTTTTGTGAAAATTTGGTTAATCAAGGATAAATTATAATAATGCAACACTGAACTTTAGTAAAATTATATAATTTATGTGGGCACCAAAAACAAATTACAAATATAATATAAGTAGTCATAATATTTTTTTTATTTTAGTATTTTTTCTCGGAAAGTTAGCAACATTGAAAAAAAATATAAAACTACACGATCATGTTGGACACCAAATAATTTCATTAAAATTGGTTGAACCGTCTAGGAGGATCACAAAATTCACTGACGATGCTCACACATACACTCTCATAAATTAAATCCAGATTTGTCATCTCTATGAAGGATTTCTATATTATATATATATATATATATATATATATATTTATTTTTGAAAATGTTACAGACACCATACCGAACACTATAATACCACTTTTTCGAGCAATTAAAGTGGTAAAACTATACACATACCACTTTTCCGTGCAATTAAAGTGGTAAAACTATACACGTCAAACATGATTAATTTTTATCAAACAAGAATAGGTTTCAATTTAATAATTCGTGTTAACTACAAAACTGAAATTGCAATAAGAACTAATGTATGTACACTTATTAATTTCGTTAAATGATTAACAAAAAATATTTGTAAATTAAAACTTAAAAATTCAGTACAAATTTCTAACAAAGAAATAAGTAAAATGTAAAAATTTATAACACAATTCAATTGTGATATGAATGAATCTTACAGTACTGAAATTTACTTAAACAGTTTTGTTTTCTTTATATAGAATTTGTATATTCTCAGACAAATTAGCACTTGCTGACGAGAAAGTAAACATTTTTATATTTTATGATTAAATATTTATTTAATAATTTTCTCCGTAGATATATTTTTTTGCATGTATCCCTTTCACTATATGTGTATTAATTTAATAAAATTGTGTGTGTGTGTGTGTGTGTTCAATAAGGATATTTCTTGAGAGATATGTACAGATTTGAATGATTACGAAATTGGCTTTATTATCCAATATTTATATTTACACAATATTTCTTATTTATTGCAAATATAACGTACATTTTTTAATTTAAATATTTATTTCAATAAATATTAAAAATAAATAAATAAATATATTTTCGCTATGAAATGATTGAAACTTTATTAATTGTAATCACAAAATAGAGGCAATATTAACTACTAAGTTAACTAGAGACTTAAGTTTCCGAAAGAGTGGAAAGTCTGTCATTTTATATAATTTTATCTATTTTCTTGGTCTATTCGGTTCACTTGTATAAGATCTGTAGTGTTTCATCTTTTGCTAGTAAATTAAATACTTCTATTGATTGAAAAAGACAAAATATCTTGTAAAGCTACAGGTCTCACTGGTGTGAACTGAATAGACCCATTATTTATTTTAGAGAATAACGAGATATACTAAGAAGAAAAATAATAAAAACAATGACCCGTATTCCCACCTACATATTTTGTTTATGAATAAGTTCTATTATTATTTTTGCTTTAAAATAAATGTTTACTTCTACATCTTTTAAAATATGAATAGTAGTTCTATGTTTGATATATACAAAAATTTTAAAATAATTATACTTATTGCGTACTATTATTTATTTTTATTAAATAGTAATTTATATTATGAAAACCCAATTTTACATATCAAAAGTATGTTTAATTTTAAATAATAATAAAAACGATGGTTTTAAAGTATTATTTTTGCAGTGTATCTAATATATTCAACATATTATATAAACCGAAATTCATGCTAAAGATAAATTATAGAAGAAGGCATATACGGTAGATCCTCGAAAATTACAAATTACCACGCGGCCACATCAAACCCAAAACAACACATTCACAAAGCATCGATACAGACACAACCAAACCCACGTTGCGTTCAGTTAAAAAATCACGGCACGCCGGCAATCGTATATAATCACACTCACACACACACACACTACACACCACAACAAAAATTCATTGCTAGTCAGTCACGCAAATACACATACACTCTCTCGCTCACACACACACACACATACACACGCATACTCTGCTGCCGGCTTTTGACGATCAGCTGATCCCCGAGGAGAACGGCGGGCGTTGCCATGGAAACGCTGTCGAACTGCCGTCGCACGAGAGTGTGTGAGAGAGAGAGAGAATCACAGAATGAGTACAGCGAGAGAGAAGAGAGAGACTGCGACTTTACTCTCGTCGACTAGAAACGTAGAATGTCAGAGAACGACGGAGTAAGGAGAGGAGAGAATTGTGTGTACTGAGAGATAAAAAGGAGAGCGAGAGAGGTAAGAGGTGACGTAGTCGCGAGAGTTGTTCTGCGTCATCCGGAGTGTACGAGAGATTGTAATATAATGCACGGATGCCAAGTGGATTTGGATTCTCAACTTCTGGATGCTACTCCGTTTCGAGTGTTGTACTGGTATGAAACATATATATGCAATATCTTATGGGTATTTATGGGTACGTGAATGTTGTTACAGATGGGATTGGGTAATCTGTGTAATATTTATTCTAGTATACGGAGATTAGTCTGGTATATATCGCAGGTGTTGTAAGAGATAAGCGTTGTAGCTGGTATAGATGTGACAAAGAAAGTCTTGGCTATAAGTGGAGGGATGGCCAAGTTGCTACAAGCTGTGTTTGAGTTAAAAATTGAAATCTAACCATGAGTATGATCGAGCAAGATTATTCAATTCTTAGAAAACTATGAACATTTAATAAAGCTAAGTAATTGAAATTATAAATAGGGATACACTGGATATCCGCCAAAACCGGATAATTCGGTCTATTCGTTTTATTTTGGCCGCATAATGACTATCCAGCCGGATAATAGATAAATTATAAAGTTTGTATTAAACTATATTTTTACATGGAAAAATAAAAAAAATTATTTAAATAAATAATAAACACATATAATATTATTAAATAAAATACATTTTTTTAACATTTTAACTGCCATACGTCGCGCTGGTTGTCGTACGTATTACTGTAAAAATGCGCCATACGACTGCCGGTCGTCGTAATATGACTTGTAGTTTCAGCAACTTAAAATTATGGTAGCTCTACATTTATCTTATATATAACAAACTAAATTAATACTAGGACCTTGAACAAATAAATGTTCGTATTGTCATTGTGAAATTTAATATAATAATACTTAAAAATATTGAGATTTTCAATTTTTTCCAAAATTTCTGAATTTTAATATAATAATACTCAAAAATATTGAGATTTTTGAGTATTATTAAACTAAATTAAATTGATTTAATTGAATAAATATTTGAAAGAATGAACGTCAGTTTTTATTCATGATTTTTTATAAAACAATTAGCACACATTTTCGGTTTTTTTAATAAAAATATTAAATGTTTATGTTATTTGCTTTGGCCCCATGGTTTGCAACGAATCAATGTATGTATGACAGTTAAAGTGTTAAAGAGGTAATACGTAAAATATAGCGTATTTGAGTCCCGCTTGATGTGTTTGGGGTTTGTAATATCATTTGTGTATTCTAAAGTTAAAATATTTCCTGACCAATAAATGAAAGTCTTAAGGCCTATAATAAATTGAAAAAATATAAATGTATATAATCCAAAAAAATACATAAGCCAAATTAATCATCTTAGAAAATTGCTAAGGACCACTATTTCCAATTTTATTTATTCTTAAGATAATTAAAAATTTATTTGTGATTGGCTATTAAATGTATCTTTAGAATAAATGACAACATTTCATTGGTTAATTTTAAAGATATTTCAAGGATTTTTATTCCAACATTTGAAGAAAATACTGAACCTAATATAAAATGTATAATTAAATAATATGTTTAATTATTAATAACGGAAATAAATGCCCTATTCTGGCAATAATTTCTTTTATCTTCAAAAAATAATCCAACTAAATTTACTGTTAAAACTTGTTTTTTATATTTTTTTTTATTAATAAATTTATTATCCAACCTGATAATTTATTATCCGGCTTTTAAATTAAGCTGAATATTCGTTATGCGATATTTTGAAAAGGGTGGAATTTTTATGCACTCTAAAAAAAGGGGAATTAACACCAATATAGGACAATGTAACAACCATTAATAGAAATTCACAACTGTTATTTAATATGCACATATACTTACTAACGTGTATTTATTACATCTGGCGTTAATTTGAATAACCTGACGTGCAAATGGCCTAAATTGAAATTTCTATTATTCTGCGTTTATTGACATTTTGAAAAATTATTATCTGTTGCATCTCTATTAATTATGCTAGTAAAATTTAAAATCGATACTTTTTTACCAGCTTCAAGCTGACTTGTGTTTATTATAAAACCGACCTTAAGAGTATGTATATTCAAATTTTCTAAATTCAAATTGGTCCCAAATAAAAAGCATTAACCATTATTGAAAATTTCAACACTCCGATAGCAATAACACACACACACACACACACAATACAATCTCATTAACACTCATAATATCACTCCGTCCATCGTGTTAAATCCTTAAACACTATCGTGTTAAACAAAACACTAAAGCCCATATAATTTTAAATTCACCCCTATCATCAGTCGGAGGTACTACAGTACAATAGGCATCAAGAACCAATAACAATCGGATCATTACCCAAAATTAACCACGCGGACAAACGCAAAATACGTAAATTCGCATTCGAGGAAACATGATGCAGCCAGGGTTCGTCTCGCGAGCGTTTAAATCATTACAACCCCCCCTTACTTATACTTCTGCAAAGGACGGAAACCCATAAGGGCGGAAATTTAAATGACATTCCACTAAGTTATCAGTTGTACTGGAGGTAAAGTGTTGGTGAAATTTGTGGTTGCGCCGAAATAAAAGTGGATGATATTTTGTGGTGATGCACGAATTATTGAAGGAATATTATAGTATATTATGTGACGAAGAGTAGAAAGCGATCTTTATTGTGTTGAGCCCACACTGTAAAAAAATCCGGTAATTTTATATAAAAACCTGGGGCAACTGATTTACATCAGTTTAATATTTACAGATGTCGCTGGAAAATTTTTACATTATGTATATAAATATAAAATACGTATACTTTGTTTTACTTACTTCTTAAGTAAAAACATATATAATATGGTAATACAAAATTATAACATTTTTACAGAAAATTTATCGTTTTGCTGAAATAATATGTACTTTTTTTTGCTATTATTTATGTAAAATTTTTACAGTGCAGATACTTACGGCAGTGGCAGAGCCGAGACCAAGCAATCTGGGCGAAAAATAGAAAGAGCATTCTGATATATGACATTCTTCAAGTGTTTTAAACGAAACAAAACTAAAAATAAATAAAAGAACTTACCAAGTAATCTTATCCTTACTAACAGTTGAGTAACAGTTGTAGAATATAATATTTGTTACATGATTTGTGAGAATTCATGTTTCTTTTATCGAATATACAATTTCTGACAAATCTGACGGTGCATATTGTATTTCTTCAAACATTTTCAGTAATTAAATTCAAATTCAAGCAAAAATAAACACTTCAATTTATTGTCACTGTATAATTTTCAATATGGCTGGCGGAGGTGTAGTATTTGGTACTAGGTTAGACAAAAAGGTTAGTATCTTATTTAATTATTGTCGACAAATTTATTTTCTTATTTGATTTATTACTTAGTCTATAATGTTTACATTGAAGAATGTATGTATTCTACATTTCTTTAATGTGTTCTCTAATGTATTCTGGTTATTGATTAGAAAAAGTAAGGCAAATTTTAAAAAAGTGATTTTTTTTATTTGCACAACTATTAGTTATAAATTAGTCATAGTAGGTATACAACGTTTGAAGTTATATACGAAAAATATAAATTTTATTAATAAATACTTTCAAGAGAAAGTGAGATCGACATTTTATTACGATTTCTACATTTAATTAATTTATGAAGTTTTACTAAATTATAAGGTGTTAAGTAGGTATTTGGTTTTTCTTATATTTTATTTTAAATTTGTTTTATTTTCATATGATACCATCAGGGATATGAAGCAGTACAAACTTTTAACTTCTTTTTCGGTATTTATATAATTGTTCCGTGCCCCCACACTCCAATTTAAATTGTAAAAAGATCTTTTTTTTCAATAATTTGTAAAAAAAAATTATAGAACTTACAAATTTAAAAAATTATTATATCTGAATGAAATACTTAATTTTTGAAAATGCATTGTAAAATAAAAAATAAAAAAACTGATTTTCTAACCAGTGCATAGCTCTGAGCTCCAACTCCGAATTCAACATCTCCGACGGCTTTATTAAAAATTATTAAGTTAAGTTAAGTTACTTGACAATTGCATTGTTTATTTTTGCCAGAATATAAATTTGAATATTGAAAATGTGTGGAAAAAATTCAAGAAATACAATGTATATCGCCCAGGGTGGTCAGAAATTATATATTCAACCAAAGAGAGATTAATTCTCACCATTCACCTGACATATATAAATAATATATACCTATACATACTATTCTACAACTATTAGAAGTTTAGTTTTTCGTTTAGAACGCTTGAAGAAAAAATCGTATATGTCAATATTTTTGTATTTCGCCCAGACTGCTTGGCTTTGGTTTTACTTTGGCCACATATAACTAAACTCAACACAAAAATCATCGCTTTTTACACCTCGTAACATAATATATTAAATAAAGTTTGCATCTTCTAGCCTTAATTCTCATATTCAAATACAGTGAAAAATAATTACATTAACTGACAATATAAATAATTATGTCTATACTATAAGAATTTAAATTTCAATACTGTCAATCTTTTTTCTAAAACACCGATTGAATCAAGTTAATGAAAATCGTGTAAGAGTTTGTGGGTGCTGTTGATCAAGTGAGCAACGAAACAGATTCTTTTGATTGTCAGTTCCAATCCGTAACGTCACTAGGAATGATTGAATGAATCACTCGATAGGGAATTGCTGCGTACGGGTAGCAGCTCGCGAGAGCAGAAGGCTTTCGGCTGCACCCGAGGGTCGTTTCCAACTGTGTCACGGAGAGAATTTATCAAATTCCATTTCAAAACATTACATCTACGGGTCTTTCGGTTCATGGTTTGTTTTCTTCAATATATTATATTGATGATATACACAGATCAAAATTCTTTAGATGATTTTACTATTATTTTTGTTGTTTTATCTAAATAAAAAATGGTATAACATATATGTTAAGATTAAACACTCGGTGACGACGTTATAAAGAACCGTTTAGAAACGTTGGATTGTTAACTATAATTCTAGTATAACATAGTAAAAAATCTTTTAGAATTCATTATATTAAAATAAAATTACTTTAGGTTAAAGTTCTGTATTAATATTTATTTATAATCGACATTTCGACGAAACTCAACTTCCGTCTTCAACAGGTTAAATGATTATTTAATATGAATTAAATAAAAATATGTTTTTTTTATATATAAATGCTTTTTAGTTTACGAGAATATCAAATTTTATTTTTACCTGATAATTACAAATTTTATTACCAATTCAACAAAAATAGCTAGCGCACAAAAAAAATACAGCACAATGTAATTTAAACAAATTGAATTTTATGTGAACAATAAGTACATTTTTTTTTCATCAGGAAATAATTGCCAATAAATTCTCATCAGTTTTAAATCAATTAGCTAATTCAGTATTGCCAACCTATTCTTTGTATTCATTTCCCTATTTCTCCATCACTAATACATGAGGAACCCACTAGAATAATGGCGAATACGTGACTTTATGAGATTGAGATATTGCCGTTTAAAGATTTTTTTTGTAAATGTTATTTGTATAATTTTTCCTTATGAAGATGTACGTTGAGTACATCGAAATGTCGATTATTAATAAATGCTAATACAGAACTACAACCTAAAGCCGTTTTATTTTAATATAATGAGTTCTGAAATAGTTTTTACTAAGTATGTTAATTTAATATATATTTGTGTAATTTTATGTAAAAATCACACAAAAAATCATAAACTGTAAAAAATGTAATGTATATTTATGTAATTTTACATAACTTGTAAAATAGCAGCATTTTATCTGTAAAAATACATTTATAGCATATGTAAATTTACAAAAAAAAAAATGACAGTGTAGTTATGTAACTATTAACAGTAAAATAGCAGCATTTTTTAAATTTTCACTGTGATAATTGACCTAATATTTACAATTTTACTATAGAAATACATTTATAGAATATGTAAATTTACATTAATTTTTTATTATGTAGTTTTGTAATTTTGTATCTTTTTTATGAGTGAAACACAAAATTAAAAAAATCTCAATTTCAATTACGGTAGCGTATTTGTCACTCTGCCAGTGAGCTCCCCAATTATACGTGGGAAGCGGTATCACCTGTGCGTAGTAGTAGTTGTGCCTTGTGTCACACACTGTATCTATATAGAATTTCCCCGGCAATATGTCTTGCGCACCAGGCGGTCGTATGACGTCATCGCTGTGCACTCTCTGCGTCATCTCTCGTCCCTCGTTCACCACACCGCACACCGGAGAGCATAGCCACCGAAACGGAAATTCTGTATTCGTATTTTCGTACAGTTTTGTAATGTACTTACTAGTGATCGGACCGAAACCGAATAATTATTCGATATTCGTTCATATTTTTACACTGTAAAAAATGTAATATAAATTTATGTAATTTTACATAACTATTAATAGCAGCGTTTTGCAAATTTTCCTAAGATAATTGACGTAATATTACAAAATACATTCATGGAATATGTATATTTACATCCATTTTTTACAGTGTACTATTCGGCATTTGGTCTAATATTTAAAAAATAATAAGTAAAGTATTACACTTTTTTTATTGTTTTAAACCGTAAAAAACAAATTCGAACAAAAGTAATATAAGTAATTAACTTAGAAATATGTCACCTTACATTTAACTATAATTATATGATTAATAAGTTTTACACAGAAAGTTAACATATTTATAAGTTGTAATAAATTAGTTATAAATATGTAAACCTTCTGTATAAAACTTATTTCCTAATAAAGGAAGATTTAAAGGCAATAATGGACGATGTAATTATTCATATTCTA
This sequence comes from Clivina fossor, assembly GCA_963966155.1. Classification (NCBI taxonomy): domain Eukaryota; kingdom Metazoa; phylum Arthropoda; class Insecta; order Coleoptera; family Carabidae; genus Clivina; species Clivina fossor. Next base: position 24,487,916 of record OZ014554.1, read on the forward strand.
TAAATTCATTGGATGGATATCGGCCATGAAAGATTAATAAAACATACATGTCAAATTTTTAATAAAATTGGCATTTTGACAATAATTTCGTTTTTTTTTTATCTTCAAAAAAATGTTCCAACAAAATTTGATTAGTATAACTATAGGTACTTAATGACTTTTACCTGTAAACCGACGATATGCCAGCATGCAGTCGTAGGTAAATTTGGATTGTAGCTAAATTCTGAAGTTGAAAAAATGATAAACTTACTTAATTTGTTTTTAATTTTTTTATTATTTAAAATTGAATTGGTTAATGATTGCATACAGGGTGATTCATTGAGTATTGTAAAGCTTAAAACTGTATAAATTATAGTTCAAAATATAACGAGCCCGATATACAAATGTTGCTTTAGATAGTTTTCATAGTACCAACTTCAAAACTGGCAGCATTACATTTTTCTGACTGATTTGATAAAATTTTTAAATATTAAAATAAAATTAATTTGAATAAACTCTTAATTTGATATAGTAATCTTCAGGCTTTCACGACGGTATCCATTAAATTTATAGAATTTTCTGGGCTGGTATGCTGTACTCGAGCCATCCTCATCGTAAACGTTTCGCCATACATCTTAGATGATTTTTGTTAAAAGTACTTTGACGTTTACTTAACATTACGTATTAAGTAATTTGAATTAGTTTATTTGAATTTTATAATATTAGATATAAAAAATTTGTATCAAAAATAGAAATACTATTCATAATAATTATTGATAAGAGGGTAGCAGGTAGAAGTAAAAATTTATTTTAAAGTGAAAAATAAAAGCACTTTTATAAACAAAATAGATGGGAATACGGGACAATAAATTCTTAATTCGTTTTTTAAATTAAAAATGTAATATAATTTTGTGTATTATATACTATATATAATACAAAGTGTTAAATTGTTTATGTAACTGGGCTTCATACGGTAATCTCAAATCTGCTACCTACTGTCTATACTAGGCAATATATAGTAAAATCGATAATCAATCAATATACAATAACTATATTAATACTATATTATTCATTATTTCGACATTACCAAAATAAAATATTTAAAAGCTAAAGCAATTTTGTGTTTCAATTAAGCCAAAGTTAAATAAAATTTGGCTTCCATTAATTAAAAAATCTATAAATTTTATGATCTAGTTATTTATTTGTTACCTAGTAACTTATTTCTATGTTCCTACTATTTACTGTAATGTCATTTGTATCATTTATCTTGATGAAGACGAACGTTGAGTTTTGTCGAAACGTTGATTTTTAAATAAATATTAATACAGAACTTTAAACTAAAGCAGTTTTATTATTATCATTATTATTATTTAAAATTTTTATTAAACCCACAAACACTTTTAAGTTCTTGAATCTAAATAATTTCTTTTATTAAATCTGAAACTAAGGTGCTAATTCTGTTCACATCTCGTAAGAGTCGTAGCGTTATGAATTTTTTTTTTCTAGTAACTGAAATTCTAATATTGACAGAAATAGACAGACTATCTTGTTAAGCTACGAGTCTTACGAAATTTCTTTTTTTTCCTAATTAAATAAGAAAGTAACTATTGTATAATTGCGATATCTCTATCTATTGTGTTATATCGCCGCGGTTGTTCGCGGGTCGGTTTTCCACTCCGCAACCTCACGTAATATTAGGTTGGTGCTTAATTATCAAGCGTTTTTTTTGTTTTTTGAAATTAAAAAAAGTGAACAAAACAGCAATTTTTATTAACAAATAACCCGCCTACAAAAACTATTGATTATTATGCACCAACCAAATAATAATCGCGGTATCTACTGTATTTTGAAATAAGCCGGGTTATAGATCGTGCTGCTTAATATAATACCGGATAAAACAGCTTTTACTCTACCTCTATCATCATCATTATCATCATTCATTACGATAATTCGTCACACTTAAACCATCTACCAATTCATCCTCAATCATAACCATCTATAGTCGAGAGCCGAAACAACGTTTGCTGTGTGAACGGACACAGTTGAAGAAGAGGTGAGACTTGACGGCATTGAGCGTGACACGCGTGCGAGCCGTGTGGTGTATTTGTCGGGTGGGGTGAGGGGCGGGGGGAGGGTTGTAAGAGACGCCGGCGGCTGCTAGTGGCACTCTCTGCCGTACTGCCGGGTGTCCCGAAATAACTGTATACTGTTATCTTTGTCTGACTGGACTGGCTGGTGCTTACTGCTTGGCTTGCCTGTGTTTCGCCTGGTGATGCGTCGGCGCTATATACTAAAAAGCCCAATTCAACTAGACGCATTTTTCGAGAACGCAAAGCTGGACTTACACTGCACTAAATATAGAGAAATTTATTTCACATTTTGTTTTGGTTTCATATTGAAACTATGTAAATAATGTTTTTTGGAAAACCTGATAACGGATATTCGGCCAAATTAGAAAGCTGAATACCGAATTATCCGGCTAGATAATAAATTTATTAATAAAGAAATCGTAAATAACGAGTTTTAATAGGAAACTTTGTAGGAATATTTTTTGAAGATAAAAAAAGAAGATATTATTGCCAAAATGCTAATTTTATGAAAAATTTAACATGTATGTTTTAGTAATCTTTAGGCTTGCACGGCCGATATCCAATGAATTTATAGAAATTTCCGAGCTGGTATACCGTGGTTGAGCTATTCTCGTTGCAACGATGATAGATTGACCACGGGAAATTCTATAAACTCAATGTATGTTTTATTTCATATTATAATAGAATATGATTTTTTTATTGTATGTATTTTTTGGAAAATATGTATATTTATAACATATAGTAAAATATTTTTCAGAACTTATTGTATTAAATAAAAACTGTTTTAGGATTAGATTCTGTTTAATTATTTTATAAAAACGACGTTTTGACGGAACTGAACACTTGTCTTCATCAGATCAAAATTTATTAATTTATTGATAAATTTTAACCTGATGAAGACGAGCGTTTAGTTTCGTCGAAATGTCGTTTTTTACAATAATTAAACTGAATCTAATCCTAAAACAGTTTTTATTAAATATATGTTTATAATTTTTTAATTTGATTTTTTCAATTTATTTTAAACTTTAAGACATATTAATTTACATACCTGTAGTTTAGAGTTTAGATGACACAAAATCTATTAGTTATTATTCGGCCAAAACGATTATTCAGAGAAATTGATCAAATAAATAATAAATAAAAATAAAATACATAGATATAATCAAAATTACATAAACTATTCAGAATTTTTTATAAATTATTTTAATAGGTACGTTATATTATCAATATTATTCATCTATTTTATTTTTAATTATACTGAGGGAAATTCTAAACATCGAGTTTCAAATTTCATTGATATGCAGCGCTGCAAAACTGGTGAAAAAAGGGCTGTAAAAAAAGGAACAAAATCGATCAAAAAACTTGTACAAACTTTACACTTTTCGATTAAACTTTGACAAATTCTATTACGAATATTGAATTGAGACAACATACAGTTTCAAACTGATCTAATATATCAGATATTCTCATATGTTTTCAACTTTTATTTATCTATTTAAAGAAAAAAAAAAAAACGTAGTTTGTAGAGAGTACCTAATCTGGACGAGTGAGGAAATTGATGACTTCACCAAGATAAATGAACATTTAAATATGACAATGAACGGCAGATAATAGAAATTACAATTTAGGTTATTTGCACATCAGGTTATGCAAATTAACGCCAGATGTAATAAATTCATGTCAGTAAGGTTAGGTTAGGTTTCATTTATTTTATTTATTGTTTCATTTTATAAATTGATGTTTATTATGCTATTTTAATGTGTATATCAAATAACGGTTGCAAATTTCTATTAATGATTGTTACATTGTCCTATTCTGGCGTTAATTCATCTTTTTTTCAGCGTGCATAAAAATCCCATTCATATTGAATTAGCTTATCTGTCAAATATGTAACAGAAATTATAAATATAATTATGAATACCGGGTTGCATATATATTATAAACGTTGTATTGGAGATTGTTTATATGTAATTTGTATCATACATCAACAAATATGGTTAACGAAATGATGGTATTTAAGTCTTGGGTCACCTTGAACACTCACAAACTATCTTGAAAAAGTAAGCTATGACAACATGCATAATTTTTGCTATTAACTCAACGAAACTTTGAAAAACAAGAGAATATAAGAGAAAATTATTCATATTTGTCAAATATAACGTCAATATTATTGTTATAACTAATAGCGACTACTATATTTAGAATTATAACATATTTTGCTTTATATTCAAAAGTAATATATTAAAATTTAAAATATATGTTGTAATAATGATTTTTTTGTAAATTTTTTGTTACAGATATTCTTTATAATCGTTGAATCAAAATGGAGGTTCGACCTCCGAATATCAAACCGAAGTTAACGGAGGTTAATTCCTATTTAACTTGTTATCTGTGTAAAGGCTATTACATAGATGCAACAACCATTGTGGAATGCCTCCATTCGTGTAAGTAGATATGTTTAATTCATTATTTTTTGGCCAAACTTTACGGTTACCAAATGTAATTACTTTAAACTTTGGGTAAATATCAAATTATAGAATATACTTAACAATTTCTAAAAGAGATTTTTAAAAACGTTAACGATAAAAATAGGACTGTTTTGTCAAAAGAAAATTAAAATTGAAAAGTAACATCGTGATCTGATCAAAAAAATTTAAGTCTTGTATTGATCTGGTTTTGAAATTCAAAATTTTTAATTATTGTGTTATTGTGATAATATGTATTGTGCATTAATTTGATTTCAGATTGCAAAAGCTGTATAATTCAACATCTACAATTGAACAACTATTGTCCAATATGCGATCTTATGATAAATACAGCGAAGCCAAATATAAAGTAAGTTTTTTTTATGTTAATAACAATAGATTACTAAGAGAAATAATAGATTAATTATAGATAAGATTACATCAATCAGTATAGAGTATGTCGAAACGTCGATTTATAATTAAAGGTAATACAGAGAACTAAATTGAAAAGCCTTTTAATTTAAAAAAAATAATTATGAAATATTTAAATTATTAAAAAATATCTTAGCATCTTTCAGAGTTGAACAAGAAAATAATAGAAATATTCATTAAAAATGCTCATGAAAATAAAACTAAACCTAACACATCTAAACCCACACAGACTCACACACGAAAATGCTCGATCGTAAATCCAATTTAATCCCGGCACGACGTCATCAAACGATTCATTACCTAAAACGTCATCGCATCTTTAAAGAGCTAAAACCCTCATTAAGACGCCTTCCCCTCTTGCCCTTTCCCCCTTCTCCGCCTCTCTCTCTCTCTCTTTCTCTTTCCGAACCTTATCTTTGCGCAATTCTCTACGAGCAACACATTGACATCGCTTCGCGTGAAACGACGCATCGTAAAACTTCCGCGCAACAAGTTACGAGAAACTACGAACGTTGTACGATCGCGACCCGATGCCCAACCGTCCTGAAACACAAACAACGTGACGCTATGACGACCGAGTAGCGTCGGCCAGCATGGGCGTCTGTAGAAAGAGAAAATGTATGTTTACAAAATACATAAAAAAAAATGTTAAAAAAAATTATCATAATTAAAATTAATAAAAATTAAAAAATAACTTTCATAAAATTTAAGGTACACTAACATGTCGAAAAATACACTTATTGATGTTACCAACGTAATTAATACTGATTGCGAAGTGTAATCTGTACATAAAATTAATACCACTTTTTGTACAGAACTATTTTGTTGTTTTTTGAAACATCAAATTTAATAGATTTTTTACTGTGTATACTAATATAAAATCAAGATCGATTTTAATCATTTCAAATTAGTTTTAATTTTAATAAATCCGATTTTGCATAGTTTTGATTCACGTTGTACTTTCCTTTGCGGTTTTATTCACATTTTATATGTCAACATCCGGAAAGAAAATTAGTGCACGCCTATGTGTTGGAGCCTAGTGTTGGTAAATGCGTCTGTGTCCATGTTTAGCTGCGTTTACGATGTTGATAGAAGTGTGTAGTTTGGCTACAGGGAGAAACTTAAACTTACCGTATATATAGTAAGACTTACTTAAACTTAGTTTGTGAGTTTTGGGGTGAGCTAAATTTTGGGCTATGTACACATTAGCCGAGTTGCAACATGGTTTGGTTGTTTATCTTTTAGTGGGGCATATAAGTAGCGGATTGCCAAGATATACAGAAAATGTCTAGGTGTATACTGAACAATTAAATAAATTTAATTTGAGACATATTTCAGTATGAGATTTGTATAGATTTATATCAAGCATGTCAAACTCGTAAATTCCTCATAATAATGGAATGAATTTATTTTAAATAGTGTAAAAATTAACAAAACAAAATTAATTATACTTTTTTCTCGATATTTGACACCTCTTTGCTGTTAATAATTTTCCAATTTCGGCGTATGTACTTTGTTTGTTGACTTTCTTATGCGATAATTTTAAATCAAAGACAATTGTTTATTTATTACAAATGTTATATTATATCACCAAGATGAAAAACGTAAAATCTTTAAATCTTTGTCAGGCCTAATATTAACGTAAAATTAATTTCAATTTGAAAATAAGTCTCAGTTTCATTTCACAAAAGTTTACCTTATTATTATTTTTTATTGTGTCCGCCGCTTATTCATTGTGTCCGGGCCGCAAGTTTGACATGCTTGATTTATATTATTTCGTTTGAAATATTTCTAAAACTTGCTTCTGTAGAAACTGTATTTCTGTCCTTTTGACTTTTGACAAAAATCAGTTTTATTAGTGAGGTGAGAATCTGGAGTCAAAACAATAAATTCGATAAAATAATATGTAATTACACAACCTGACTTAAAAATATATATCTATTGATAACTCACAATATGTAAAATCGTTTAATATACATAAGGGTGAACAGATTTTTTTTTGTTACCCTCAATATGTATAATTGGAGCGCGTGAATAGAGGGTAGCTGTCTCAGTGTATAGTGTACATATTACAGACAACATGCAAGCATCTAATTTCACATTACACAGCATCACATATCGGTGACGTCATGCACAAACGATGCACACACACACACACACACACTTCGTCTGTAATTTCTGTTCTAAATTGCACCTACACATACATACATATATATTTTATGATATTTATGTTATACACGGAGGAAAGACATTCTTTGGAGTAAAGAAAATCATTTTCATTCCAATAAATATTTTTTTCAATAGTGGCAAATAAATATCTATTTGATTTAAAGGTATTTATTTATTAGAAACAAATAATTATTTTAAATAAAGAGCTTGTATATTTACTCTAAATAAATTTATTTAAAATAAAAAAAAATATATGTGTTATTGAAATTTATTTATTAATATCAAAGAAACGTTTTTCTCCGTGTATGTAGTGAGTTATGTAGTAAAAATTTTATGCAAATCATTTAAAATAGTTATACTGTAACTTACTAAAGTGTGTAAAAATTTGACACCAATCAGCGAATCCACATTTATACGATTCTAGTTTTTCTTGTAATAAATTTACCAAAATCTCTTATACAACAGAAGACGAAAAAATACTGTTTCTCTTTCAAACTAAACCACATCGTATGGCGAAATTTACACTGTAAAAAAATTTAGCGAAATTACAAAAAATAGTAGTAAAATTTTACTATTAAAAATCTGTAATTTCATTTTATCATAAATATTCTGTATTTCTACCTAAAAATTCTGTAATTTTTACATAATTCATAATAATCACATAAGGTAAGTGAAAAATAACTTAATAAGTATGTAAAATTGCTTACTTTCTGCAAATTGCATCACATATTTAATGTAGAATTACATATTGTTGATATACCTTCTTAAATTATGTAAAATTACAGTTTGCATATTAATATCTGTAATACTTCATCTTAATAATGAGACTTAGTACATGTTTTGTGTAATAATACTAATAAAATATTTTATGTGTAATTCATTCATTTCAAAATGCATTCTTTATGTCAATTTAGAAATGTATGTAATTATACCAACAATAATATTACAGAACTAAGCAAATTTTAGCTATTTATGGAAAATTTCTCACAACAAATTTATTGAAATTCTGAAAAATTAAAAGAGACTTTACTAAAAAAAAAATATGTAATATTACATACTTATGTACATTTCCATTCCGTTGATGGTAATATCATATTACATAATGTTTGTAATAGTTCCGATATTATTTATTTTTAAACAATTATATTAAAAATACAGCAGTTGAGTAATTATACCTAGAAAGACTGGGCATCGTAGTGTCTCATGGTTTTGTTGGTAGAATTATATAATTTTTATTTAGAGTGTATAATAGAAACGTGAGTTAGTGCTGCATCATCATTTAGCTGGGCTGTTGCAGCAGCCTTATGTACAAAGTAAATCTACCGCAAAAGTGTACGATGCTATTTCGTTGGCGTCCTCGTGTTGTGAACGTGTGCTTTGTGGCTGTGTGTGTGTGTATGTGTGTGTGTGTGTGCACCACGCGAACCGAAACAAATGAATGAAGGCACCGGTTACCTAGCAACGGCGCGTCCAACACACGCGCCACACCGAAATTGTCAGCTTACAAAACGCAACAAGACGATGCCGGTGATTCCATATCAGACTTAGTCGCGCGCGAATTTTCAATCAAAATTATGCTGAAGAATTTATTTTTTTTTGTTTATTTATGTGTAGTGGTGTCTTATACGGATAAATGTTGAAAATGGATTGAAAACTTTATCGGTAAAAAATTAACCTTTGTTATTAAACATTTCGAATTTTCAAAATCAATGATTTTTTTTAAATTAATTTATGTCCAATTCTGATTGTCAGTTGTTTCGCCATCGATACAATACTCGACAAAAAAATAATTTTCACCTACCACATCACAGATTAAACAAAACCCAACACGGAATAGATTACTGGGGCGTTTATCTGTATAATAAATTACCAGAAATTATAAAAACACTGCCACCAAATGAATTTTCAAACTGGATAAAAAATTACTACTAAATGAGTGCTTCTATTCCATAGAAGAATATTTAATGTACATATTCTGAATTTGTAAAGATATTTTATTCTTTTTACACATTGTGAGTAAATATCTGAATTATTATTTTACTTTATTCTATTCTATATGTATTATATCAAAATTGTGACTTGTTTATTGTATGCTAGTGCAATTATTATTATTGAAATGGCAAATATACGAACTATAATTAATATTTGGAGCAAAATTTCTATATTGACATTCATAACTATTTTTAAACTAACAAAATTTGAAATAGAAAATAAATTGACTACTGGTCACATCATGGTAACTAAAAACAAAATTGTCTGGACATAAAAAATAAGCCACTTATTTACAGAATTATATATATGATAAAAATAAATTATTAAAAAAAATATATTTAGTTGTATCAAAAAGTGTTCCAAATAAAAGTTGTTAATTATAACTTGTTTAGCAATTTTTGTTAAATAAGTGTTTTCAATATATATCTCTGTTTCGAATTATTCGTAAACCACACATACAAGTGACATCAGTAAATTACCCTATACACGTGTCCACAGACCGATAGACGCTAAAAACAATTGATTCGTATTTATCATGATGCAGTATCTTCCTTATCATATGTGATATGACGGCCGGTAAAAAATATTGATATTTCTGTACTAAAATATTTAACTAGAAAATTATACCATGCAACACATACATACACGCAATTTTTCAATATTTTAATAAATGTGCCGAACGTAATACCTACTACTTCGTAAATATGTTGCAAGTTAAGTATAAAACGATTTTCAGCAGCGTTGCTGAAACATTCCCCTATCGAGCAAAATATATATATTGGGTGAGGGTGAAATGAAATGAGATTATCACATACCGTATCGTTATGGCTGTACACTTACAGATAGGATAGAGAATATTATTTACTATACCACATTCGTGCTATGTATTCGGTTGTACATAAATAAAAAACTATATGTACATCATGCACATATATATATATACCGGGTGTCTACTTTTTTTTTGTTACATAGGGAATACAATGCTAAAATTTTCATTTGGTGATAAATTTTCCCCTAATTATTATAGAACAAAAGTACAAATACAAAAGTTGTTTAGAATTCAAAAATGCATCAAATGATGCCAAATTTATCAATATAGGATGTTCCGATCAAGAATTAGAAGCAAATTAAAATTTCCATTTTTGCGCTCTTTACATCAAAGTGCCATGGAAATTAAACAAATAATTTCATTTCTTCTGGAGTTTGAGTTTGACAGATCGTATTTATTTTATTGTTACGTTCTGTATTATTATCATTATTATTGAAAATAATGAATAAACTTAAGGTAAATGAAAAAGTTCAGTGCGTAAAATGGTATTTTACTGGAAATTCGATACGACGAGTAAGAGATTTATTCAGCGCTTTCTTTGAAAACCGTCCCATACCTTCCGCTATGACTATTCGTAGGATAATTAAACAATTCGAAGAAACTGGAAGTGTGTTAAAACGTTGTAAAAATTGTAGAAAAATCAACGCAGAAGATCAGGAGGAGAATTTAAATCAAAATGCAATTAAAGAAAATACATTGAATATACTTTTGTGTGTAACGGAAAACCCAAATGTTAGTGTGCGTCAACTTGGTGCTGAATTAAATTTGCATCCTTCAACAATACATAAGGTACTAAAAAATGAAAAATATCATTCTTATAAATATTCCACGCACCAAGAGATATTTGAAGCGGATAAAATGGCTAGAAGCGAATTTAGTAACATTATTATGGAAAAATCCAATTTAGACAGAAACTTCTTGAAATCTATTTGTTTTACTGACGAGTCTACGTTTACTTTACACGGCGAACCTAATACACAAAACTTTAGAATATGGAGCCAAACAAATCCTCATTTAATGGTAGCAACACGTACCCAATATCCAGAAAAAGTTAATGTATGGGCTGGAATTTTTGGCAGGTGTATAATTGGGCCATTTTTTATTGAAAATAATTTAAACAACGAAAAATATTTGGATATGTTGCAAAATCATATTGGTCCGCAGTTAGAAGAGTGTGCAACTCAAGATAATGTTGTCTGGTATCAACAAGACGGATGTCCGGCACATTACAGCTGCAACATTAAATTATATTTGGATCAATGTTTTCCAAATTCATGGATTGGTAGAGGTGGTCCAATTAATTGGCCAGCTAGATCGCCCGATTTAGCACCGTGCGATTTCTTTTTATGGCCATATTTGAAGGAGAAAATTTATAAACGACAGATCAAAAATCTTGTTGATTTGAAAAATGCCATTGTTGAAGAGTGCAATAATATAACACAAACACAATTAAGCTCTGTACGTCACGAATTTTATAACAGATTAGATTATTGTTTGGCAGTTAATGGCGATTTATTTGAACATTTAATTTAAATTGTTAGTTTCGTTTTTGTTCTCCTATATCTTGTATTCATGAATTTTTCTGTTTTATAGGTATATTGAATATTGTAATAAATAAAGAAAGTTTTACGGAGTTCAGCTATTTACTATTTATTAAACTCTTATCCGACGTTTCACTGCACAACTTACAGCATCCTCAGGGATAAGTTTAAATTATTATAATAAATATATTAGGCATAATGCCAGTCATCTAATTCAAATGTATTGTTTTTATAACTTGAAGTTAATAAATAAATTAAACAATTACTTAAAATTATAATGGAGACATTCACAATTTAAAACCACAGCTAGTACGTAGTGTACAGCCGAGTAAAATACCCTTTCATTGTAATAAATAATAAATACTTAATACTTTTTATACTTAATAGCTTTTCATTTACATTAAGTTTATTCATTATTTTCAATAATAATAATAATAATAATAATAATAATAATGATAATAATACAGAACGTAACAATAAAATAAATACGATCTGTCAAACTCAAACTCCAGAAGAAATGAAATTATTTGTTTAATTTCCATGGCACTTTGATGTAAAGAGCGCAAAAATGGAAATTTTAATTTGCTTCTAATTCTTGATCGGAACATCCTATATTGATAAATTTGGCATCATTTGATGCATTTTTGAATTCTAAACAACTTTTGTATTTGTACTTTTGTTCTATAATAATTAGGGGAAAATTTATCACCAAATGAAAATTTTAGCATTGTATTCCCTATGTAACAAAAAAAAAGTAGACACCCGGTATATATATATATATATATATATATATATATATATATATATATATATATATATATATATATTATAGACAGTGTTCGTTCGATTAACAATATTCCAAATATTTTATTCCCGAGTTGAATTACTATTAGAATCATTTAGATATTAAAAAATAACATTGATAAAATACAATAAAACCATTTAATTTATTTATCATTATTTAAAAAATACTTTTTAAATAAGTTTATTACTATTTATTACGGCTGTCAAAATATGAAAAAAGATTCGAATATTCGATTCTCGAATAATTTGAAATCCGAATCTAATTGTAAGATCAAATAATAATGATACATATTTGAATGGTTTTATTGTATTTAATCATTTTTGTTTTATAATATATAAATGTTTCTAATGATAGTTTCTCAAAATTGAACTCGAGAAAGAATTATTACATAATTACTTCTATTTTTTTTTTTTGTTAATCTGCTATGTTAACTTTTAAATGAACATTCTGTATATATATTTTGTGGTTATTTTTTTTTTACATGTATAAAATTTGTGTTTGTCTATTTTGTAATTAAAATTGACAGGTATTAATTTTCTTTATACAAATGTGTGATTTGATATATACAATAATAAAAACAGTTTGTAAAAAATTGTTTTTTGTATGCTTACTTACATTTGCCATATTTTTTGTTTAGTATGTTAGTGTAAGACACAAAAAATATAGTGTTACGTATTATTAAGGTGACCAATCGTCCTTCTTTAGGGAGGACAGTCCTTCTTTTATAGGTTCTGTCCTTCCTCGAAAAGTGTCCTCCTACCTGTCCTCCTTTTCGATATTTTAAAACTAATCTGTTAATATCTGTATTCAGAGATGCTGCTTACCGTAAAATTCAATATGAAGAATATTTCTAGCTCTAAAATTTCCAATATATTGTTAAAAAATATTCATTCAATGGAAAAATACTTGTTTAATTAAATAATTAAAAGGGATGTAAGCATAATTAGTGTGTTTTTGTTTGAATTAATAAAATGTTTTATTTATTTACGTTGTAGTTTTTTCTACAATTTTTATTATTATAATCACGTAATGTGCACATAAGGTTGTGGCTAGCACAAACTCTTTTCATTCAAGCAAAAATTAGTTTCTGCTAAACATTCCTATCCGGGCAAACAGTTTATGTCTTATTAATATCATATAATTATGTTCTTTTATTTTTACCACTTGGAAACATTCCCTTATTCAAGACATTCTCAATTATACCTTTCTATTTAAGCCTTCCTTATTCAGACAGCCGTATAAGATTTAGTTTTAGACACAAGCACAAGAATTTGGCCAATCCAAATACACCAATACCTCGCTTTGCGTCGTTTCGTTTTGCGTTTTTTCGATGTTGCGTCGCTGCTGAATTAGTACTAATTTTCACTGTGCGTCGTTAGATTTTCGAAGTTGCGTTGTTTTGGGTTCGAGTCTTTAATTTTTTTTTAAAATTTTTGACGACTTACGACAGCAGCCACTATGGACTCATCAGACAGTGATTAATTTTTATTAATTAATTGAATATTTTATTTTGTTTTAATTGAATTTGTTTTTTTTTTTGTTTTTTGTATGTATGTAATAAAATTTTATATTATTTTTGTTTTTTAAATGTTTACTTTGTTCAATTTTCTTTTTAAAAAGTAGTATTTTTGTAACCTTGGAACCTATCTTCGATCTTTACATGGTTTGCTATAGAAAATCATAATTCACTTTGCGTCGTTTCAATTTGCGTCGTGTTTTTTTGGAACGTAACCACGACGCAAAGTGAGGTCTTGGTGTACTCGACACACTTTTAGTTTTAATACCCAGCGTTTGGATTGGTCAAATTGTTGTGCTTGTGCATAAAACGGCAGTCTGACTAAGGCTTTACTCATCGGACTTTAGCGCAGATCTACATCAAATGTTTTTTAAACATTTGTTTAACACTGTAAAAAATACATAGATTTTAACAGTAAAAATAGCAGTAAATTGTAATAATTTACGTAATATTATATTTTTATGAAAAATTACATTCACAAAACATGTAAAATTACATAAATTTAATTTCAGTAAAGATGGCCGAATTATGCTTAAAGTTTACTATACACATATTCTAGGCGAATTCATCCAGATCTGTTATTGACAAACATTTAATATTTTTTTACAAATTTGAACTTAATTATAATATTTTTTTCTAATAATATTTATTTGAGACTATTTTTATATTTTACATATTTATAACAAATTCTTTAAATAATTTTGTCTATAATATGATTTTATTTAAATTTATAAATACAAAAATGTTTTGTTTAAGTTGGAAAAAAATAGATATTTAAAACAAAGCAATAAAACCTTATCTAGAATTTTTTCCTATAAATATTATTTCAAGTTATAAGTTTGTTTGACCGTTTCTTATAGTTAATCAAAACTGCGATTATAAACTAAAAAACAATAATTATGTAGCAATGCCTAAACAATTCCATTGTTTTGCGTTTGATATAAATTTCCTTAAATTTTAAATAAGAATGAGTTTGTTAAAGTTTCAAATATAACTTTCGGCCTCTTTCGTAATAAACACTTTAAACTAAAATTAACTTTTAACCCGACAAAAAAATCGTCAATTTAAATTTATCTCATTGGAAAGACTAAATATTGTTACGCTGCAGGTTTATTCAGAATATCATCATACTAATTTCTACGTTCTAAATTTTTCTTTTCAGACCCGACAAAACCCTACAAGATATTGTCTACAAGCTCGTTCCCGGTCTGTACGCCTCTGAAATGTGTCGTAGGCGACTTTTCTGGACGAAACATCCTGAAGAATCCCAAAAGGTGTCTTGTCCAGAAGCACGCGGTCACATGACAGAACGTATTATCTTTAGTCCTCAAGATGCAATCAGTTTAAGCATTGAATACACAAGGTAAGACCAAGTTTAATATATTGTAAATTGTGCATTACATAAAATAAAAATACGCATTGAAATTGGGGATAATTTTAATACTCGGATATTGTTATCACTATCAAAAGGAATGGGCCGAACGTATACAACCACATAGAAAAAAAAACATCGTTTATAGTAATCATGATTATTATTTTGATTTCGTTCTGAAATATTTATTTATAAAACTTACCATTTTCGAGAAAATGCTGGCACATGAAATGGCAAAATGTTGGTTTTTTTAAATTATTGTTAACTATGCAGAGGTAATAATGAATTTATTGTTATGAATTTTATTTTCGAATGTGTCATATGCATATGCATAATTTTGTTTCTGTTATGAATAGTTTATTTTTAGTTTAAAATTAATATGTGCAATAATGTAACAACATTAGCATTTATTATTCAAATTGTTTATGTTTTGCGGCGATATTATCAATTATCGAATAAGGAAATTGCGGAAAAATAAATATAACAGAGGCGTATTAGCATTTTATTATACTTACTAGAAATTAAAATAGGATAAAAGTTTTTCTTGTTATTTGAAAATGCACTTTGAATTTGAAATTTTTGAAGCAAATTTTTGCATACAAGTTTGTTGTATGCATTCAATTACTATATTTTATTCTATTACCTAAAAAAACGAATATTTATTGAGATAAAAAATCGATTTGAAAAAGACTTGAAAACTCATGCTTTTAAAACCTCGACTGCAAAATATAGATTACGTCATAAAATAATCGTACGATTGAAAATATTTGTAATCCTTTTGATTTACAAATTTGAAATTTAACCAATTTCTACATCGTATTTATCATAAGAAAACTTTCAGAATCATATCAAAAAAATTCTAAAAATTCCACTCGAAGCTCGAAATATCTTTGCCATCATCCTGTATATATCTCAATCATCAATCCATCCCTTTGTATTCCATATCTCGTTCTCCTCTCTCTTCCATTCTCTCCAGCGCACCGTTTCCTGTTTCATTTATTGGCCCCCGTTGTTCCCAGTCGTGTACCGCGCACGACTAACCCCTCTTTGCGTTCAACCCCCGGTTATACGCGCGCGTTCCATGCCGTTAGTTTTCCACTGTCTCGAACCTCGGCGCTTTGATGATGACTGATTTGCTCGCGCGACCAAACTTGAGGTTAGCTTTACCCATAGTCTTCAAAATCGTTATCGCGCTATTTCTAGTGGATATTTTCGAAAGATCTATCTGTCGCTATCAAGGTTCAAAGTTTAGTCGTAAGTTTGGTGTTTGTTTAAGGATGTGTTGATTTTGTTTTTGATCTTATGAGGGGTGGAGGTGAGGGGATGGTTTTATAAAGAGTTGGTAAGTGATGGCGTTTTGTTTAAAGGATGTGTTAAATATTTGAAAAATGAATCAATTTGTGTTTAATTCTTAGTTTATTACAATTAAATTTTTACAATTAACAGATTTATTACCTTCGATAAAACTTAATTATCATAGCTAGATTACTAGAAATTAAATTACATAAAAAAATATTTGACACGATTTTATGAAAAACTGCATTATAATTTTTATACTTTTTAGTGTAGTTTTGAATGAAATCTTATCACTTAAAAATTCTTTTTTTAATTTGTTAGAGATGTAGCGTAGATGCGGAGCACATAAATTGCACACTGTCCTCAGAAATTCCAAATTTGAATAACGAAATTGCACACCGGTCAACCGTTGGACGACCCAAACGGATTATCAGTTTATTAGGGTCTTCAACCTTTACGCAGGTACTTTTTACAATGAGCGTTCGTTTATTCTAAGCATATTTTTACGCCGGTCATCCGCCACTGTTGGCTTAGAATAGGTTAAGTTATAGGTTTTAGGAAAATTTGCGTGAAAAGATTCGCAGGCGTTTGTCGTACGTTCTAGAGAGGAACTATTTTTGATTCTACTAGGTTTTAGGTTGAAATCTGAATCCCTTAATCTGTTTATTATTACCGGTGTGCAATTTCGCTATTCAAAATTTCGGTAAGGGATTAAAACCCAACGGCCGTGTGCAATTCTTATGTACCCGCGTAGATGTATGCTAAAAAATCGAAACGCATTCATATGTATAGACCTTACAACCGTGGTTATAAGGTCTATACAATTGAATACGTATTGGTAGTGTAAGATGCTAATGTATAGGGCCTCTTAAAACTTTCGATATTGTTACAGACACAATGCACAATTAATACTGTGATTAAACATACATACATACATACACAATCACGCCATGTACCCAAAAGAGTGTGGCACAAACTCTTTTCATCATCCCGAAATCAGTCGCCTCCAAACATTCCTATCCAAACAAGCAACTTTTGCTTCATCCACATTCATAATTCCTCTCATATATGCTCTTTTATTCCTACTACTTGGAAACTTTCGCTCACGCAAAACACTCTCAATCATACCACTCCAACTACTCATCGGACGTCCACGCAAACGTATACCATCAAAATCATTTAAATTAAAGTATCTTTAAAAATAAAATGTAAGTAAAAACAAATTAGGAATTACATTAGTTTTTATTATTAATCAATTTATGATAATTATCATCACATAATAACAAATATTTTGATAAAATTAATGCACTATCCGAAATATGAAGGTAGCGAAATATTTGTTTTAATCCAAATTAATCTTGCGTAACTTCTGGCACGTCTTTTCATAATCTCATACTGCTTTTAGTAACAATCCGACTAACTCACTATGTACACAATCACCCTGTATAAGCGCGTATGTCTGCCTTGCTGCATAGCGTTTCATATGGTATACGTAATACACATGAGTGCGTGGCGCGTGCGAATGCGCACATGCGGTTACATACGTGTGCGTGTGTGAGTGTGTGTGTGTGTTCTGGTCGGATAGCGCCGATAACGTTATCTCTCTTTGATAGCTCTGTCTCTGTCGTACTTATGTTCGGAATATCACGGTTGGCGCATTTTCTATATTTATCTCTCTCTTTCTCTTGTTTATTTGTGTGGTTGAATTGTGGCGTGGTGTATTTTCAAAAAATATTTTTTTTTTGTGTTGAATGTGGAAGTACATACATGGTGGATTAAAGTATTGTAAAATGTAAGTAATGTTTGTTTTACAATTGTATAATGTTTTTATAATAATTAAAAATAGGTATACATATAGATACTACGAAGAAAAAATGTTTTTATATTTAGTTTTGAGGATATATTTTAATAATTGTTTTTTTTTTTTAGTTTGTGTTTATAATAAAATGTAGCATTGATTAAATTTTAATTATTTTGATTTAATTAACTTTTTTGTTTTAATGCAAAAGATTGCTAATTATCTAGAATTTGTATCAAATTTTTAGTTTTTATTATGTGAATTATTTTATTCATTCTTTTACCTAAAATATAAATATATTCCAACTATTACGATATAAAAATAAATATTTATTGAGATAAATTGATTTGAAAAAATGCTTGAAAAATCATACTATGTATAACTACGCTGTAACAACTACCCTGTAATTTATTATTCGAAACTTATATAATTTGTATATATGTTTTAATTATATAATAATAAAATAACATATATTAACGTAACAAATTCTTGTATACAGGATTTTTATTTATTTATAATTAGAAAAAATGAAAATTACTTATAATTATTAAAATATTTTCCAATGTATTTTCATTTAAACTATTTAAAGATTATTAAATGCAAAGTTATTATACAAAAATACATCTTCCTCAAAATGATTCCTAGTTTTATTTTCAATTTCAATAACTGAGTATTCATTCACAAAAAAACAAATCAAATACTTTTTTGCGTAGGACGAGTTGCAACTACGATACGAGAGGGAAAAAAAACTGACGTGGAAAGTAAGATTGTGTTAACGCGTGTGTTTCAACATGTATCGAACCAAAATAAATCCATATTTTTTCCGATTCAGTTCCGGTTTTCGTTCCAGCAAAAATAAAGGTTTTTTTTCGGTTTTCGGTTCAGTTCCGGTTCGAAGCCCTGGTAAAAACTAAAAGAATTATTATCTCGCTTATGAGACGACTTTTAAGGTTTATCGACTGCTTTTGAGATGTACTATCACCCTCTAAAACTAAAAGAATATAGAGAAAATCGTAAACACCTGTATATTACTTTAACTTCAATTCTCTACTGTCATTTTTTATTTCGATAATCATTTGTTTCTATATGTTTATTTTTTTTATTTTCGTCTACACATATATAACTCTTATTTGATTTTCTCATCAATATATTCAATCAATTGATCGTATTAATTAATCATATAAGATGATTAGTTCTATAATTCTTTCGATTGTTTATACAACAAATCATATCAACAACGTGATTACTCAATTTTTTTATTTAACCCTTAATTACAGAGGTGCATTTTCACTAGTAGTATTTTTGTTTTTACCACTTTGACTGCAAGGAAAAAGTGGTATAGCGTTTGGTACAGTGTCTGTAACATTTTCAAAAAAAATAAAATTGTATAGAAATCCTTCATATAGCCTGTAGATGACGAATCTGAACTTAGTTTATGTGGGTGTATGGATGTGCGTCGTAAACTCGCTCGCTCGCTCGCTCGGTCGTAAGTCAAAATTTTGTTTCCGCAACTCCTCCTAGACGGTTCAACCGATTTTAATGAAATTTTCAGGATAAATTTGTCTAGTGCCCAAGATGGTCATGTGGTTTTGGTTTTTTTCAGTGATGCCAACTTTCCGAGAAAAAATTACTAAAGTTTTTAAAAATTTATTGTGGCTACATTATTTATCCGATTTTGATCAAATTTTTAGAAAAGTTTCTCCTAGTGCTCACATAAATTATAATTTTATTAAAATACGATGTTGCCAACTTTCCGAAAAAAAAAATTTAATAATTTTCTAAAAATTTGTTATGCCCGCATTATTTATCCGATTTTAATGAAATTTTTACAGAAGATACCCTTAGCGCCTTTAATATTATATATTAGCAAAATACAATGTTACCAACTTTCGGTGAACAAAATTTTTATTCCTATTTCTTATCATTTATGTGATAATGTCAAAGTGGTCTATATATTTCTAATCTTGTTTAAACTTATGTTTAGTAAGTTATTGATATATTTTTAATCTTTGAAATTACACTCATGGAAACATAACCAAACTCTCTATATATACGATACGCAAAGCTGAATAACTAAACAAAGAGAGAAATAACATTGAAAAGAGACACAAAAGAGATGATACCGACCAAGTGCGAGCGGCCACACCACGTGATCATCTTCTGTTCTTCGTCGTACTCATTTGGCGTGCGTCTATGTCCCGTATTTCTTGCACATAATGATCATGACGACACAACACGTACAGAGACGCATCAACGTGTTAAAGTATAACACTATATATATATATATATATATATATATATATATATATATATATATATACAGGGTGTAACAGAATAACTATTCCTAATTTTAACTGGAGTATCCTGGGCTCAGAATATGAAGATTTAATGCAAATCACTGAGATAAAATGTGGCTCCTTACTGAGCTACAGGGTGTTTTATATAAAAATTTAAAAACGATTTTTGCCCAGTACTTTAAAACTATTTGACGTATCCTTATCATACTTGGCAGGAAATGTAGGTACCGTACACCATACTAAATTATGTTAAATAAAAGTTTCTAGCTACTGCCAGTGGCGTACAACAGGGGCAAGTGAGAGGTTGATCCTTCCTAAATTCTACGCCACTGGCGGAATTGTTATTTTAGCACAATTTTTCGATTCTCCAATACTTGCTGTGTAAAAAACATACTCTTCCTTTGTAACGATAAAGTCACTGTTTTTCGAGATATTTAAAGTTAAACATAAGCTGCACCCTTGGGATTTTTTCAAAATTTGCTCAAAAAAATCTGAAAAAATTCAATAAAATAGAGAAAAAAATTAGCTACATAATAATTAAGTAACTTTTTTCTCTAACTCATTCTGATTTAGCTGTAAAAATTATTGAAAATAAAAAAAATAAAATGCAAAAAATATTAATTTTCAATCATTTTTCCAGCCAAACCAGAATGAGTTAGAGAAAAAGTTACTTAGATATTATGTAGCTAATTTTTTTCTCTATTTTACTGAATTTTTTCAGATTTTTTTAGCAAATTTTGAAAAAATCCCAAGGGTGCAGCTTATGTTTAACTTTAAATATCTCGAAAAACAGTGACTTTATCGTTACAAAGGAAGAGTATGTTTTTTACACAGCAAGTATTGGAGAATCGAAAAATTGTGCTAAAATGACAATTCCGCCAGTGGCGTAGAATTTAGGAAGGATCAACCTCGCACTTGCCCCTGTTGTACGCCACTGGCAGTAGCCAGAAACTTTTATTTAACATAATTTAGTATGGTGTACGGTACCTACATTTCCTGCTAAGTATGATAAGGATACGTCAAATAGTTTTAAAGTACTGGGCAAAAATCGTTTTTAAATTTTTATATAAAACACCCTGTAGCTCAGTAAGGAGCCACATTTTATCTAAGTGATTTGCGTTAAATCTTCATATTCCGAGCCCAGGATACTCCAGTTAAAATTAGGAATAGTTATTCTGTTACATCCTGTATATATATATATATATATAAACGTAGTATGGTGTGTATGAAACGGAACACTCTGTGTACATAGGCCTGCTGATAATGAACTCTGGATGAGGAGAAGGGCGGGTGGAGGTAAAGGAGATGCGATTGTAAGAATTGTGAGAAGAAATGTTAGTGGAGGCTACGTTCACATGATGAGATTTTTATGGAATCTTTTTAATATTAATTTAAAATGGGAAAGGGTAAAGTGTAACCACAGAACATAAACTCATTGAACAATACTTAGAGAGTTATGCGAAAAAATTTGTTTTTACAAAATATTTTTAAGGACAAATTCCATTTAAACAATACAATACAAAGAATGGACAAACTTAATTAATATTCTTTATACTTAAAAATAAAATAATCCATATTTTGAAATAATTCCTGAAACTATAAAACAAATTTTCTTTTTTCTGTCACCAGAACAAAAATTAATTTTCCTGAACAATATTGAACAGTGAACCAGTTTAATAACAAAAATTTTCAATTAACATGTATTTATTATATATATAGGATATGGTCAGTGAAATAGGCTGACCTATATTTACATTTGTTTGTGCATTGGGTGTATGTATGTGTGCACATACGTATGAAGTCAGATATAGAAACTATGGTCGTATTCGATTGAAAGTCAGCGAGAACCGTAACGTGATACACCGTGAACGGTAAACTTTACACGCAAAACAGCGTACAAGATACCAATAAAACACACTCGTTTGCTTATGCGATACAAGCGCCAATGTTACAATACGCATGATTGTAAACTGATTCTGTTGTCGAGTTGGGACACATTCTTTTCCCAAGAAAACGCAAATTTCAATTTCAATCTAAACTACAACTATATACAGTGTGTAAAGTGATGAGGTTTCCTATAGGGAAACAAATTTTAATATGAGTTTTATGAGAAAAACTTATTCTTTATAAAAAATTTTGCTTCTATCAAAATCCCTTATAGTCAAAGAAAAATCCAGTAATCACTTAAGATAAGATCAAAAACTTGATATTATGTCGAGTTGTTGATTTTAAATATGACTAAGTCCGAATGTTACATCAGTATCGTGTTACCCATGGATTACTTGTTAATAATAATAATAATTATATTTTGGCAAATTAGTAATAATAATAATAATTAAAAAGTAAGTCTTTTGTATGACAAATATTTTTAACATTTTTCACATGATACTGATGTAATATTCGGACTTGGTCATATTTAAAATCAACAACTCGACATAATATCAAGTTTTTGATCTTATCTTAAGTGATTACTGGATTTTTCTTTAACTATTAGGGGTTTTGATAGAAGCAAATTTTTGTATAAAGAATAAGTTTTTCTCCTAAAACTCATATTAAAATTTATCACTTTATCATTTTTCATCACTTTACACACTGTATATTATATATAAGATACTAAATATTCAAGGTTGTTTTATCTAATTTTCTTTAAGTTAAAGTCTCAGTGAAGCTAAAGATCTATAAATTTATTTGTGACGAACAGAATAGCGGCAATAGTAATGCATATTTATTTCTTAGGCGAAATTGTAGTTGTAGTTTAGATTGAAGTTGAAATTAGTCTGCATGAGAGTTAGCGTTCATAGTGTACCAAGTTACGGTGTTTGATTCCTTCCAATCGAATAGAACCTGTAGTTCGATGTATAGCCTCTGTTTGACACAAATACAATCAAAATGACATTAGTATACAATACATAGAGCGGGACATTTATAAATATTGAATAGCAATTGTACGACGTGTGTCCTGTATATGTTTTCCCATCAACTTGCAGAGTATTGAAATATTAATTAAAGAAAAGTAAATATATAAAAGGAATATAAATTGTGAGGTTAGTTTTTTACTTTATAGTTTGTGTTAAAAATTAAAAACAGATTTAAGCACAAATTAGGCTTATAGTAACACGAATCAACTGTTTTTTTAGCGTGATTTCCGTCTGACGGTCTGAGGATATATGTAAAGCAAATTCGGCAAAACGGATTGTTATAAAATTTCATATTTAAGCTTCGGAGTGGTAATTTACTGGTCGTTTTCATGTGTTTTACAAATATATTTTGCAACAGAGATATATATTTCGAAAAAATTATTTAACAACAGCTGCTGAACAAATTATAACGAACAACTTTTATTTGAAACATTTTTCGATACAGCTAGAATAATTTTTTTATATTTTTATGTAAATCGATGGCATATTTATGTTAAGACAGTTTTGTTTTTAATTACCATGCTTACAGTAGTAGTTGTTATACAAATTTTTATATTCCATAAATTTATTTAATACTATGACATAGCAGATTTTTCTAAATTAATCTAGGCATTTTATTAAACAAACACATGTATGCTTTTAAGAAAATTTTGTTATATTTTGAACTCTAAATACTAATTTAATGACATACTTATAATGTAAATTTAATACATTTACCTTTGATGTCGTTTGACAACGTCATGTCGATATACCACAATGAATATGACGGTTCTAGACGTCATAAACTTACAACTACTGGCGCATAAAAGTTTATCCGTGACATGTTTAGATGTTAGATGTTTATATGATCTAATTACTTATTTTGTTATCTAGTAAATTGTTTCTATATTCTGTTTATTTAATGTAAATCTCATTTCTAACATTTTTTTCTGATGAAGATGTACGTTGAGTACGTCGAAACATCGATTATTAATAAATATTAATACAAAACTACAACCTAAAGCTGTTTTATTTTAATATAAATTTACATTAATTTTTACACGCTAGTAAATGTGTTACACTAGAATGTTTGAAAACTATTCAGTATCCTAAAAACATACATTATTCAATCTAAGAATCCATAAAATTTATAATCACAACCCGAAAAACATCGATAAAATCTCCCACAATATCTATAACAACTAGTTACACAACAAGTTTTCAAATCGATCCCGCGATTAAACCAAAAATCTCTTAACAACCCCCAAAGCACAATCAACCCTGGTATATAATAATGTCAGTATATAGCAGCGCGGGAGTTTCACCGCATAGGCCAATGGTGGGCAACCGGCATCGATATTTCTCTAGCAACCAACGCAAGACTGTACACGACCGTATTTTACATCAGCATGTGAACGTAGCAAAACACACCGTTTTCTGTCCGTCGTCGTGTCTACCGCTCGCTGACTGCAAACGAACGAATGAAACGGGGCATAGACGCAGGAGAAACAGCTGTGTAGGAAAAGAGACTTAGCTAGGCTATACTCCGTTCACGATAAAGATTCCAGTTTTATAACAGAATGGGGTTGTTCCGTTTTTTCTAACACTATTATTTTTATTATTTTTTTCTGAGAGTTGAAGGCTTAAGTAATTAAAATATATCATACATATTTTTTAATTTTGTTTCATTATAGAGAAAAAAAATATTAAAAAATATTCGCAAATTCAAATTGCTTCTGTATGACGTACATTACATTGAAGCAGAACACTGGCGCTGTCTGCTGGATGTTGCCGTTAATCACAAATTTCAATTATAATTATTTTATTTAAATAATGTATTTAAGTAAAAAATACAACAAAAACTATTTATAATAGTTTAATAAAAATGAAGTATAAAATAATTATGCATCAGTTTCTTGTAAAAATTGAAATTGTTTTCTTTAACAGTATGCATAATTTATTACAAATGTGGCAACGCTGTTACGTATGTACATGCAAAGAATGTAAACAGTTATCAACTGTCACTCAACAATGTCAGTGATGTATGTGACGTCATAACACCAATGGTGGGTAAAAATATGATATTTTAATAATTAATATCTACGAAATTAGAAGGTATTTTATAATAATATTTTTTTTCTATAAGATATTTAAACATAAATAATCGTTTTCTGCACTTACATTGTACACTTCAAAAAAACGGGACAACACCATTGAAGAAATAAAAATATTTTCCTTTTTAAAAAATGTTTTACGTATCATGATAATAAATTTTACTGTAGAAGTAATTAAGTCATAACTTACAAATTTTATTTCAGAATTATGTCCAGCATAACATCTATTTATATCAAATTCTTTGTGTCAGATTCTGTGTAGTTTTTGCCTCTGTCACTATTTTTATCCATTTTTTGAGTGCTTTTAAACAAATTGTCAATCGGTAAATTTCGCAAATATTAATTGTAAATTAGTAAAAAGAGTAATTTACTAATTTAATTTCTGCTATAATATGGATGCAGGCTATTACGTGATCATTGGAATCTTCATCGGCAATAAACTATAGCTAAGTTCTCTTGAAAACTGGAAGAGAGTGAGAGAGACTCCAGTTGGGCCAGCAAGCTATGGCGCGGGGGTTTCGTTAAAAGGACTGACTGCTTCGCTGCTTAGGCGCTCTTTTGCTGTGTAGTTTAGTTTGTGTGTGTGTGTGTGTGTTTGTGTGTGTGGATGTTGGGTAAGTGTAGTGGTAGGTATGTTTGTCTTTGTCCAACAACAAGGTTTGAAGGAACACGGTTTGTGTTTCGTTACTTGGTTGACACTGTTTTCCGTATGTGCTGTGCTGATTCTTGAATTGTGTGTTATGAAAGAAGTGCACATGCTTCATTTTTATATAAGAAGTACACTAGAATTATCTAAAATGTATGATATATTTTGATTACTTGAGCCTTCAACTTTCAGAAAAAAAATAAAAATAATAGTGTTAGAAAAAACGGGACAACCCCATTAAGGTGATGCCGAAAGTCTGCTGCAACGGAGTTAGTGTCTTTGTTAATAAAAAATGAACAAATAATAATTTTACTATAAACCGACCTTTCCGACATTCTATGAATGTTGGAGAATATGTGTGGCTGACAAATCAAAGCTTTTATTAACGCATTATCGAGAAAAACGTTTTTTCGCGATCTTTCGTAGCAGACGACAAAAATTCGCGAACAAACGTTTTTCTAGATCATGTGTTAATAAAAGTTATGATTTGTCAGTCACACATATTCTCCAACATTCATAAAATGTCGGAAAGGTCGGTTTATAGTAAAATTATTATTAGTTCATTTTTTATTAACAAAGACACTAACTTTCGACATCACCATAAGAAGACGTACTAATGGTGTCAATATTCATTTACTTATTTTCCTGGCAATAACCTTCTCTACGAATCAGAGAATTTGATTACTCTACAAAATTCTTTATTCTATAATAAAATTTGTACAAAAAGGGGGGGGGAGGGCCCCCCAAAATCTTTTGTGCTTAGGGCCCCTCATAGTGTTAATCCGGCCCTGCCTACAGTATCTTCGAATTTTACATCATGAAGATATTCTAACGCATGTTGAGCAATAGCAGATTTATCTGGATGGTTTAAACGTAATATAATGAGTTCTGAAAGATTTTTGACTATGTTTAATTTAATACCAATTTGAAGAAAATAAATTTCTTAAGCTGGTTCTGTCTCTGATCACCAGTCCCTAACTTTAGTTGCATTCATGAAATCTCTTGTAGAATTTTTTACTAAAAATTGTTTGTCTGATTTTTATCGAACTAATTAATAATTTATTTTTTAATTTATATAATCTATATAATTTTGTCATTTCTTTCATTGAATGAACTATTCGTATACAAAAAGAACTAAGCTTGCGTGCAAAGTAGACAAAAATTCACTGAACAAGAAGAAAAAGGAAAAAAACTACAAAAACTTCGATTAGGAATGAAAACGTGACCGTGAGGTCCCCCTTTCTAGTTTCTACATACACAATAAAGTTGAAATCAAATTGACCAAAAATTGAACGGTCCCGTCAGGCAAAGTCCATCAAATTTTCTCCTTGCACTACAATGCACAGAAAGCCAGGCAGGCGCATTTGATGCTCATTTCGTTTCGAATAAATTATTCATTTTGTAGACGAACTTCACGTTGAACTCGAATAAAGTTTAGTAAATGTAACATTACAATTTATTGAGAAACCTGAATGTAATGCTTAATCTTTATAAAACTTCAAAGCATAGAGAATGTTTCTTCTTCCATTAAAAATTTTCATATGTAGACCCCCCAACTCTTCAATTTTTTTTCTTTTTTAGCTATTTACTTTTACTTACAATATTATAAATCTATCTACAGAAAAAATATAATACCTATTTCTTTTAATTTCAATTAGATGACTAAATTTTAGACCAGGGATGGGTAAACTATTAAAATTATTATTAGGCATTTCGTTCGGTAGAAAGTGACTAATATTATGTTGGCGCACTTTAAACTGTAGCTAAGCATACCCCCTAATCGGAATGGTATTTTCATCATTTTCATAACTTCAGTACTTCGAAAACAAATCATGTTGCATTTTAAATATAAAAAAATCTCAAATTTGATTTAAAATAGAATTCTTGATATAAAATAACATACATTATTAGAGAAGTAAATTTTTATTTTCCTTATTTTATTTTCTATAAAATTCTTTTCTATGCATACGTTAGATTGAAAAGTAATAACTTATCTTTTAAGTAAATGGTTATAATGTTTATATATACCTATAATTTACTTGTTACTTTATCAACTGTACATTAATTAAAGTTCAAATTAATTAATCAAACCGATAATTGCAATTAAATTAAAGTTGTCTTGAATTATTATTTCTTATTATGAATTATAATTCGTGAAGATTAAAAATCTAGATTTGAATTTTTTTAATTTTACATTTTTTATTTTTGGTTTTACACACGATATAAAACGAAAGGTTTCACATGACATTTAAAATTTTTGCTTGTCAATTTGTTTAATGTTTTATAACAAATTTAGGTTAATTTATTTATGATAAATGATACAGAGTTTAGTAGTTGTATAAGATTATTTAAATTGTTTAATATATAGTTATGTTATAAAAAAAAATCTTTCTTAATGATAGTGTTTGTATATACACGTAATATTATGCGGTTTTTTTAGTGATTGGTTGTAAATGTACAAAAAAATTAAAAATAATTGAATGACGACCACAATTTATAAAAAAAAAAACATATATTAAACATCTTTCGTTAATATAATTTATTCTGATACATAAAATATGTATATTACCTAGCTATAAACACACACATACATAAACACTCTTATACACATAAAATATATATATATATATATATATATATATATATATATATATATATATATATATATATATATGTATATGCCACCGCAAATACGAAGTCGATTTCCGAATATAGCCGATTGAAAACCGAATATCCAAAACATTTTATCTTTTTTTCTCTTATATTTCATTCACATTGCTTCTATCTAACCATCATTATTTTTTTATTTGTTTTATTTCTGTAGCTTTATGTTCTTTCATTTAACTCGCTTGGTGTACTATACGAGTATATTTCAAGAGATTCTCTTTACAATATGTTCTTAAAATTATATTTTGATAGCTTGGGAAGAAATTTTTAAGTAAAATAAATGTTAAGTCCGATTGCACATAGTATTGTTAATTGCTTTGTAAGATAATCAATTTGTTAACTTGCTAACTGATCAATCAATGAGACGATTCGAAGACAGTTGACAATCTAATTGCCTAGTTAATTTATTAATTAAGGTAACAATGCTTTGTGCAATCGGACTTATATGTTACATAAACTTAGCTATTTTGTTAAGTTAAAAAATCTTCAGACTTTTACGGCCGGTTTGAATTTATAGAAATACTATTTATATTTGATAATAGGTAGAAGTAAAAATTTATTTTAAAACAAAAACTAAAAGCATTTTGTCATAAGCAAAAGGAATGGAATATGGGCCTTTATTTTTGAACTAAATATTAACTAATTTTTTAAAAGGCTTTGAAAATTGTTATACTGTTATTTTTTTCTATTAAATATTTTAGTTTTATTAGAAAAACATAAGTTTAAATTTCATAAACATGTTTACTCTTAAGTTAAAAGTAAAAACTTCGGATCTTAAGTAAAAATTTACAGTTTCAAAAAGTTCTACTGTAATTGAAATGAAACCTAAGTTTATGTAATATATTTTACATAAAATGTTTTGCACAACAAGTTTTTCTCTTATTATAAATCACCCTGTATAAATTTTAACAATTTTACCTGGCGAATTCGTAACATGTATTCACGTAAATATTAACAGGTTGTTTTTGATTGTATACATATGTATTTATTGCGAATAGCCATGTAGGAAGTTTAAACATGTGTTAATGTCTAGGGACTTGCACTGCTGTTGTTATATTGGCAGAACGCATTTTGACTCCGTGTTTCCAATCTGATTGTTATTGATATTGCGTCAATATTAATTTTCGTACGTTTATAATTGATTGTATTCATTAAATATTTATGTTTGAATGCGTTTCGTGCGATATACGCTGATATAAATTTATATATTCTATGATTGTATATTTTTGTCATAAAAATGTAATACCGCATTTGCCCGAATATAACACGATATTTTTTGACTAATTATTTCGCGTTCAAAAATTGAGTCGCGCTAAATTCAAGGTCTAGATAATGGAATTTAACAACTCTTGAATTTTATTTTCTTTGAATTCTTTTATGAAAAATGAATAGATCGCGTTAAATTCGGATTTTAATTTTTTACCACTTTGACTGCAAGGAAAAAGTGGTATAGCGTTTGGTACGGTGTCTGTAACATTTTCAAAAAAAAAAAAAAAAATTGTGTATAGAAATCCTTCATATAGCCTCTAGATGACGAATCCGAACTTAGTTTATGTGCGTGTACGAATGTGCGTTGTCAGCTCGCTCACTCGCTCGGTCGTAAGTCAAAATTTTGTGGCCGCAACTCCTCCTAGACGGTTCAACCGATTTTAATGAAATTTTCAGGATAAATTTGTCTAGTACCCAAGATGGTCATGTGATTTTATTTTTTCCCAGTGATGCCAACTTTCCGAGAAAAAAATTACTAAAGTTTTTTAAAATTCATATTGGTTACGTTATTTATCCGATTTTGATCAAATTTTCAGAAAAGATTTCCCTAATGCTCTCATTAATTACATAATTTTATTAATATCCAGTGTTGCCAACTTTTCGAAAATAAAATTACTAAAGTTTTTAAAAGTTTATTATGGCCATGTTATTTAACCGATTTTACTCAAATTTTCAAAAAAGATTCTCCTAGTATTCATATAATTTATGTAATTTTAACAAAATACAGTGTTGCCCACTTATCGAGAAAAAAATCACAAAATTTTTTTAAAAATTATTGTGGCTACATTATTTATTCGATTTTGATCAAATTTTCAGAAAAGTTTCTCGCTAGTGTCCACAAATTATAATATTATTAAAATACTGTGTTGCCAACTTTCCGAGAAATGTCAAAGTGGTCTATATATGGGTTTACCCATATACTTCTAATCTTGTTTCTAAATATCTTATCTATAATTTTATCAATATCTGGGAAAGATTTAAATTAGAATGTTGCTACTGTAATATAAATGTATTAACTTTCTCAACATAATTTTAGTTATACGCGGTCTGCTTGAAATAATTTTACATCTGTATAATAATTATGGTGTGAACATGAATACAATGGAACTTGCTTCTAATTTTGTTTATTTTATTTCTTTATTAATCTATAAAATTCTAGTTAATAGTTTTCAAATTTAAATATAAACATTATACCTCATAATAAAATCTTATAGTTTTATTATCAAATTTCACATATATGTAAAATTTATATTTGGGTATATTTTTAACTATCATTATAACATAGTAAAAAATCTTTCAGAATTTATTATATTAAAATAAAACAACCTCTGGATTTAGTTCTGTATTAATTTTTATTAAATTAACACAGAACTAAATCCTAAAGCCTTTTTATTTTAACTATTATTATATTTTCTATAGTAACTTTGACAAAACTCTGTACAATTTATATTATGATTGAAAATTGCTAATCAATTTGTTTGGATGTGTTTGTGTTGCAGTGACGAACAGCAAAATTGGCCCCAGCAAACGCAGCAGCGGCAACAGCGCATTATTGGAGGCGTTTGTGTAGGTGGTGTTGGTGTTGGGACGGGAGGTGAAGGCGGAACGGATTCGGAAGTGGAAGTGCCCCTGCGTCGCTATCTCCAATGTCCGGCTATGCTACGGGTCGAACACCTCAAGAAGTTCATATGCACCAAGTATAGTGTTGATAGTCAACACTATCATGTAAGTGCGCGCATACATATACAACTATTTCTTACATATTTTTTCACTTTATTTTAATCATAATAACTTTATTTAGCTTAAAAAAGACTATACAATGAATATATACAGTCGTGAAAACTACTTAAATCTATGTTTATAATCTAGTACATTATTGGTAACCTAAAATTTGTACTTATTTTACATATAATTTATTTCAGTTTTTATTTTTTTATTCTAATTTTGAAATTTCTTAATTCTAAATTTTTATAATTATCAGTTAACTTATTGTATATTTGTATTCTTTTAAATTAGGGATGCAATGGATATTCGGCCAGGCCGGATAATCCGGCCTTTGCGGCCAATTTGGTCGAATATCCGTTTTGGCCGGATATTGACTACTATCCGGCCGGATAATAATGGTGTACACTTTCATTCAAAACGAATAGAAATATGTTCACACTGATAGATTTATTTACGAAATTGAAGCCAGTCAAATTATCTACAATGTTTCTTTCAGTAAATAACTAATATTTGTTTATTAATTTTAATACGATGAAAGTGGAATAGTTATTAATGAAGCTAAAACTTTTTGCATATTTATGAAAAGCTTTCTGTGAAACAACGTTACTTTATTAGTATTAACATTATAAGTTATCTTATTAAGTAATTAACATGTAACCTTATTTTTCATATTATAAAAACATATATTTTTTATAAAAATTTGCAGAATATATGTAAGTGATACCTATTGAAGGTACGTCAGTGCAGGCTTTCGA
Source organism: Clivina fossor (assembly GCA_963966155.1). Taxonomy (NCBI): domain Eukaryota; kingdom Metazoa; phylum Arthropoda; class Insecta; order Coleoptera; family Carabidae; genus Clivina; species Clivina fossor. Next base: position 24,520,570 of record OZ014554.1, read on the forward strand.
TGAGTAAATGGGATTTGTTTTGATTATACATGTATATACAAATGTAATAATTGAAAATGTTGCATACTATAACCACATGTGAATTGTAAATACGAAAATTTGATGTTAAAACTTGATATTTATGATTTTTTTATTAATATTTATTATTCGGCCGGATAATCCGTTATCCGGTTTTAAAATTTGGTCGAATATCCGTTATCCGGTTTTTTTAAAAATCGCTATCCGTTGCATCACTACTTTAAATAGCTATGCCCTTGCGTAATATAAATTTTTTTTATTGCCTAGTGTCATGATTATGCACATTTTCAATTTTTATTAGTTTATTTTCAAAATAATCTGGCTGAAATCCTAATTTTATTTTGTGTATCAATATAATTAATTGCATTTGCATAAATCTTTTATATTGTACCATTTTAATTCTTCTAGTATTGTTTATATACTTGTGTACTTATTGCATTTTATGCATATGCATATTATGTATGAAATACAGGTATTTTTCGACTTACAACTTTCTACACATCGATCGTAAGTCGAGTTTCATAAAAAAAAACAAAAATCATTCATATATCTTAACTGATTAATACCAACTTTTGCTACAACATTGTTTTCAATTTCACACTCATCATACAATAATCTATTCTGCGTTTTCTCTTAGTTACACCATATACCCCATGTAAAAATCTTATTTGCACAGCAGTCGTTTTTCTTTTATGCTTTTGCAGTCAAACCCAACATTCACTACCATACATCAACGTAGACACTAAAACAGCATTGTATATATATACTCAAACGGTCTTTTTTGAAAACATTTACATTCCTAGCAAAAGTATCCAAAGCACCCAAAACTGTACAACTAGCATTAACTCAAAACAATCATCCTTAGATAATAAACTACCGAAATACTCAAATTTATCATTCTAGGATATTAATCTTTAAAACTATCGGAACTGTATTTCTTAAATTTATTTTATCTGTAAAATTTGCACAAGTAACTTCAAAGAATTTTATATTATCTACTTAATTATTCAAAGCCGTACATATGAAAATTAAAAAAAAAAACAAACAAACAAACAATGATAAGAAAAAATTTTAATTTGCTTTATCACTGATAAGTTTTTTTTTTGCAAATTAAAAATTTTATTCACACGATTTTAATTTACAATTTTATTTTTAATCATAAGCATACGAAGTTTTTAAATATATAAAATGAATTGGAATTATGGAATTATAAATAAGGTTTATTCACATTATGAAGACTTATGGTGATATTCTGAACAGGAATATAGCATAACAGCATGTTTTGTCCTTTTCTAGTAAATATGATTTTTCATTCGACAGAAAGAAACAAAACACGCCGTTACATCGCTGTTCAGAATATCATCATTAATTCGCAATAAAGGCATAATATACGTGAAAAACGCATTTAAAAAAATAATTAATTTTAAAATTACAATTTCTTTTTGAAATTGTGAATTTATTTTTTATTGTAAATTATGAATTAATTCTTTTTGTAAGTAAATTAAATTTATTTGCTCAGTTTTCTAAAAACATTAAAAAAACACTATTAATATAAAAAGCTAACATCAATCAATGTTAAGGCACTGATTTAAATAAAATTTGACTTATTAATTAAAATTTTATGATCTAGTTACTTATTTTGTTATCTAGTAACTTGTTTCTATGTTTTATTTATTTACTGTTTATATCATTTCTATCATTTTACCTTGATGAAGACATACATTGAGTACGTCGAAACGTCGATTATTAATAAAAATGTACAGAGAACTACAACCTGAAGCCGTTTTATTTTAAAATAATGTTTTCTGAAAGATTTTTTTACTATACTATTAATTACTTTTGTCAGCGCGATAGCCGAACGTGTTTAAACATCAGATATTACCGAATTTAATACTGTGAACTATGGATTAAATCTTCTGGTTCGTCGTAAAATATAAAAAAAAATGCCACAAGGTCAGGCATTAATTAAACAAAATCAGACAAAACAAGTTGATTTTGTCTTTAAAAAAATATCAGTAGTTTAGATTACTATCCGGATCTCGTCATTACTTTACACGAACGCACGACTTGCAGTTTCAAAAAAGTGTCTAAATTAAAGATCACGAAACAAGTATTTCGATACTTGCGGCCCAGGCCCGATTTTGGCTGTAGTGTCGTTGGAGAAAGAAAGTGATATTAATATACTTTATTTAATATAATTCATTTCGTTTTTCATAGAAACTTAAGAGAAATATTATCAATAAATAATTTCAAATATATTTTACAATATTTATATCATGCATTAATCGATAAATCAATACGTGATTAAAACATATAAAGCAAATATAAAAACAGTATAAATACTTATAAAACTAGCTGTACGTATGCTGGCTGTATAACTGTATACAGCTAAGTTTAGTTAAAGTAGAAGAAGTGCGTTTTTTGTTCACTTCTCATGCATTTATAGCCGGATAATGTATGAGTATATAATCGTAATGGTATAATGTAAACGGTATAAAAATGTTCTCCGGTAGAGGGACCGGTAGTTAGTCTACCCATACCATCCGTTATTGCTACTAACTTTAACTTCACTTTATTTTTCACTTCCAATTTTACATCACAGAAACGACATCTGTATGTGCTGTTACGCAGTGATTGCTGAGAGATTTGCCCAGTACCGGATTTAGGAAAGATGATTTTTATTTATAATTGATGATATATTGACAGGAGCGTATATACGGAAAAAAATAAATGACTATTTGACCTATTTTGAATTAAATATTATATTATTGTTTATTTAATTAAATGATATTTTCAATAACATTAGTTATTTCATCTAAATACTTGAAACTAAATTGTTATTTGAAATAAAGTTTAGATAAATATAGTCTAAAACTTTAAAGAAATCAACGAACCAGAATAGATAAATAAAATATAAGAAAAACTGGTTACAGGGCGTATGAAACAGATAAAAAAATTGGTTATGAAGAACTATATTTTAATATCGGTTTTCTAAACCGGTATTAACCGGTTAAATTTTGGTTAATTTTATAAAATAAGACTGTGTTAATAATGTACATATTTTTAGTCAAACTGTGAGTTTATTTTTTATTTTATTTTTTTTAATATTTGTTACCAAAATTATTGACAATTATTATTATTTATTTTCAGAAAATCCAAATTTAAATATTCTTTTCTTAATTCAATTTTGTTTACCTATTTTACGCTAATTTTGGTAACAAAATTTATAAATTTTGCTAAAAAAATATAAACTTATATATAACCTAGTAAGAAATTTTTCAGAACTCATTATATTAAAATAAAACGGCTGTAGGATTCAGTTCTGTATTAATTTTTATTAATAATCGACCTTTTGACGTACTCCACGTACATTATCAAGAAAAATTACACAAATGTCATTACATAACAAAAAAAAAACATAGAAACAAGTTACTGTAATGTCATTTGTGTAATTTTTTCCTGATGATGATGTACATGGAGTATATATAATTTTTTTCCGTTTTTATTATCACTAATCTTTGATTATTAAATACCATTCTCTATTTTATTGATATCAAATTTTTTGCAGAACATAAACTTATATATTTCCTAGATTTAACGAAATAAATAATCAAAACACATAAACACAAAAAATTGTTATGAAATCCCTCGTGCACTCATCAGAAATACAGACAACGTATATTCAAATATGTAAGGATGTGTTACAATACAAATGCATTTCTTTCTGTGTGTTCCAGGTTGACATTCTCCATAAGAGGGTGCCGCTTCCAGACCATTACACCCTTATGGATATAGCATACATATATTCATGGAAGAGGGTAAGTTTTCATGCCTATGTGCCTATTTGCGTCTATGTTATTGCTTATGGCGGCGCATCTCTTAAAAACCTACTAATCTAATTCGTTCGCACTCTTATATTTCGGAAGAATATTGCTTTGATTTATGTTTTAATATTTGCAGAATTGTCTCATTCATATGTAGTACGGTGTAGGGATGCGCTGAAAGTAGTCTAATTTGCGAGAAATAAAGATAAATCGATACGATTTCTTTGGATATTTTCAGAATTTTTATTTGAAAGCTGTTTTAATTGTAATTGTAATTTTAATGATAATCAACATAAAAGCATATCTTATATTTTATTAGATATTTTTGTTAGCCCCAAATTAATATATTTATTTTATTTTTGTTGCAGAACGAACCAATGAAATTTCTCTTCCGTATAACCGACATCAACTTGGTATCAGAACTTTTCGATTATTTTGATTCTTCGAAAGCAACATCAGCTTCGCCAGAACAACACTTTACTCCATCACGGTGCCATCGTACTTCCAGACAATCGACGAACAGCCATGAAAAGAAAGTTCAAGTACAAAATAGTGACAAGAAAAATGACATTGAAATTTCGATTAATAATAAAAATTGTGATAAACGTAGTGACAAAAAATCGCAAATTATCGATAACAAAAACGACGCGAAAATTAAAAGTGATAGTGACGGTTGTGTAGTGAAAAAGCTGAACAGTGACAAGAAATCGAATAAAAATATTAAATCGAAAGACGAAGACATTAAAAAGAATAGTGATAAAGGTGACAAAAACGAATCGAATAAACAAATTAGTGAAAATAGTGAATTAACAAATGGTAGTGTGGAATTTAAGTCTGAAAAAGTTCTCGAAACGGATGGAGATGTTAACGAAAATTGTGAACAAGATAATAAAAAACTAGTGCCAAGTGAGACAAAAGAATTAGAAAATACTGTAGATTTTAATATGAAAAAATCTAACGAAAAAACTAGTTTAAATTCTAAAACTATTGATTCCAATCCCAGTCTTTCAAATAATGAATTTAAAGTTCCTAATTTTGATACTATAACAGTTCAAACTGAACCCAATGTTTTAAAATCAAATATAGATAATACGTCTAAGATAGAGTCAGAATTTCACGAAATTCGACAAAAAATTGAGCAACCAGATTTAAATCTAAAATTATCTTCACCGGTAGTAAAAACAAGTGAAAACATTCAAAACAATACTAAGAAACTTCGAGAGATTAAAATGAAAATCGAACAGTTTGATCAAAAATCATCGATTAACAAAAATCTTCCAGAAATTCGACCAAAAATTGAACAAATAAGTATAGATCCAAAATCACCAATTGAAAATCAAAATGAAGATGACATAAAGAAGTGTCAGTTTTTTAATTCTATTCAATTAACAGCTACGAATACTTCGCCACCTAAAAACCAAACAACTGAAATTCGACAACCACTTAAACCAGAAATAAAACCGGAATTAAAAGCTAAAGTTATTGGGCAAAAACGGAAATATGTACGAAAATCTGATAAGCCACAAAATGCGAAAAAGATTAAATTATCCGAACTGAATAACAAGACTAATAAACTTCCAGGACCATTAGCTAAATTTAAACTAGGCGATAAAATTAAAAATGATGCAAATTTAGAATCGGAATTAAAAGTACGAGCAATTAAAAATCCTATTGTTAGACATATGATGAACAATTTGAATAAACAAACTACAAATGTAAATAAAATTGTTGAACAAACTGACAGTTTGAAAACAAATCCACAAAATCAAAATGAAAAATTACAATCGTTAATAGATAGTTGTAAATTAAATATACCTTCATCTTTGTCTATTACACTGACAGAATCTGTAAGAAACGAAGATGGAAGCATTGTAGACTCAAAACCTGCTCCTATTAAACCTGTACAGAATTACATTGAAATCTTAAAGCTTCCAGAAACAATAGATAATTCACAAAAATCTAATGATGATATTACAGAAACACCGAAAAAATCAGACGCATTAACATTAGACAAACTTGATGCTAATAAAAATGATGTGCCAAAAAGTTCTGATCTTATAAGTCCTTCTGCAAACAAAAATCAAAAACATACTTTCCAAACTATGTTTGAGGAAGCAATCAAGAAAAACGAATCAATGAAAGCACAATTATTCGAAATTCAAAATAAAGCCAAAAAGGCAGAATTAGCTAAGAAAGCCAATGCCATAAATAACAAATTAATTTTGCCAAAACCTGTTAAAAAGCAACAAAGCAATGCTTTAGATTTAAGCAGTAAAACTTCTCCAAAATCTTTATCACCTAGTCCAGATCAAAATTCAATTCAAATCACAAACTCTACACCAAACGTAGCTTCATCAACGAATCCAAATGTACCTAGCTTAAGTCCAATTCTTAGTCCAAATATATCTAATTTAACCACAAATGTAAAAACACCAGTAACTACTAGTCATACTACAACATCTAATTCAACAAATCATAGTTCTCACAAGAAGAATATTTTAGAAATAGCTCATCAGTTAAGCAAACGATCTCGCTTAGAATTACCTGAAAGTCCGACATTAAAAATTCCAGAATCTCCTAATACAGTTAGTACAACTCAAAATGTATCACCTTTAGCCAGTCCAAACAGCACAAGTTCTTCAAACCCAAAACAATTAGAATCACCTCCCAAACAAATAATAATAAACAGTAACTTTATCAGTGGAGGAAGTATTTCAATAAATAAAAGTCCCAAGAAGATACTAATTCCTAGATTACCAGTTTCAAAAGTCCCTACACCTAAACTAAATCCGCCCAATATTAGAAACGGAAATTTACTAAAATTCAGTAACTACACAGCACAATTGGCAAGCAATAATGCCAATCAAATTCATCAGAATAAGACCACATCACCAACAAAAATTTCGCCGAAATCGAGTAATAGTTCCACGACAAAACCTGAATCAGTACAAACGATAAATGGCTTAACACCGAACCAAATTTTGGAGAAGTACAACATAACGAATTTAGCACAGTTTAACGCGAATTTGAATCAAGCGCAGCTTGCTTTTTTAATGATGTCTCATCAGCTCGAAATGCAAAGATTGCAACAGCAAAATAATCAGAAACATTGGCTGAATAATCCGAATATTTTAGCACATTATGAGAGCTATGTACAGAGTCTGAAAAGTCAACAGAATCAGATTTGCGGAAACGGTAATAAAAACTGACATTTATTTAAATGTTAACAAGTAAAAGGATAATTTGTTAAATGAAGTTGTACATCGGAGTAACAATTTTTGATCTGTTATTTTAAATATTATATTCTGTGAAGATGTGCACAACTTTGAAATTAGTAGAAAACATAATTAACATATGGAGTTTTTAATAAAAGATTTCATAGACTAAATGTTTTATTTTTACATTAATTTTAAAGTTTGTATGTTTTTTTAAACTTACATATCTGAATTTTTCAAAACGTTTTATTTATAATTTTTGACTTTTATATTGAAAATTTTAAATTATTCTTATGAATGTATATATGAAGATCTCAAATACTGTAAGAACTACAATTTTGGTAAAATTAAACTTACTACTCAAATATTATAACGCTTTATTCGTTTAAAAAAATAACTTATTCTGACCCTGCTAAAGCAAAAGATCGTATTTTTTAGATAATCAACGTTTTTCAGTTTTAGTATATGAATGACATTTAGTTTTAGTTAAATTTATACCACTTACAGTTTATGTGATCTTTATGTATGTTTAAATTTCATATTCGGTTTATTAACTTAAGGATATGAAAAACAATTTATTAATAAAATAAATACGTTTCACTGTTTTATGACTTTTTACATTTATTCTATGCTTAACTGTACTTCATTTTATCCGGAGTTCGAAAGACCAACTTTATGAAATATATCAGTCAGATATAAGTTTATTTAATAATTTTTTTTCATAAATAATATATCAAAAATTGAGTATTTATTATGTATTATATACTCTTATCTGAGACTGGATTTTAACCTGATAATTCTAAATTTTTTGTAGATATTTTAATATTTAAAAAAAATCTTTCTAGCATTTTTATAAATTTGATTTTAAAATTTACATATTATTGTCCGATCTAGCGGTCTTATAAACGTACTAAATAAATGTAAGTTCAAATTTTTGATACAGGTATAGATGTAATTTTATACAATGTTGTATATTACAAAAGAAAACTAAAAAAAAAATAATTAATTTTTAAGTTGTTTTAAATATTAATAATAATCAAAACGAATTTGCACCTTTTTTTGTTTTATTTCAATTGCATATTAAAAATAGTTTTTATTTAATGTTGAGTTTTTTTTAAGCTTGATTTAAAAAAAAAATGTCTTAACTTATGTTTTTTGTTATGTTATGAATTATTAATTAGTTGTAATTAGTTTTGTTAAAAAGTATTCAAAATATGTTGAATGTAATATTTATATGTAATATATGAATGTAAAGAATAAGTACATAATTATATAAATAGGTACAACGCGCGTCTCGCCACACTGTATTAGGCCTGAAATTAGTGCAGGGCCGGTCTTAGGGTATAGTTTGTATATTATTTTTTCATCAATACGATTAAAAGTACCCACATTTTCATTAAAGTTTCTGTGTTTTATTTCCGATACCTTAGTATTTTTAGTGATTTTAGATTTCGTATTTCAATGAAAATAATTTACAGAATTTTACGAATTTTGTTTGAGAACTGCTGAACAATAATTTCAATGTCATTGGATTTAAAAAAAATTGGTGTTAACGTTAATTTAAATGACACTAGTCCAGCCCAGTTTCTTTGTATGTCCATGTTTAGTGTAGTTCAAGTAAGACAATAGTTTTTGCGCGTTAGTGTCGTGTCATAAATATTGAAAATGTTTTGTTTGTGTTTCATATAATTTGTGTTTATTATTTTTTGTATGGATTGTATTGTGTGGCATTATGAATATATCACTAATATATACAAATGACCAACGATTAATTTCTACATAACCTATAATTGCTCGAGAAGGAAAAAAACAGTAAGTAATTATTATAAAGTTATTATTTTTTCGTAAAAAATGCTTTTATACATAATTTATTTCCAAATAATTTTTTACTTCTTCTTAAATTAGATACTTTTATATTATATCTAATATTATAAAATTTAAGTTCTTAATAAGCCATTTAAGGTCCACTATTTATCCTTGGATTAATTTTAAAATTAGCCAATGAAGTATTGTCATTTATTCTGAGAATACATTTTTAGTCCATCACAAATGATTATTTACTTATCTTGAGAATAAATAAAATTGGAAACAGTATTTCCAAATGTTGAAATAAATTTATCCTTTGATTAATTTTAAAATTAGCCAGTGAAATATTGTCATTTATTCTAAGAATACATTTTTAGTCCATCATAAATGATTATTTACTTATCTTGAGTATAAATAAAATTGAAAACAGTGGTCTTTAAATAAAAATCAAAAATTACTTTTACGGTTTATTGACACTGTTAAAATTGAATATTTGGTTATTTACTAGTAAATATACAGGGGGTGGACCAAAATTTGAAACTGAATTAATATCTCTACTTTATGTTTTAGTATTCTAAATTTGTATCACTTTGACTAAAGTAAAAGTGGTATAGTATTTGATGTTTGGCATTGTGACTGTAACATTATCAAAAAGAAATTAAAAAATTTTTAAAAAAAATTTCCATATAAGTTTGAAATTAATTATTTTGGTAACTGTGAAGTAATAATCATATTAATCATACTAATATTAGTAAAACATTTGATTACTTCAAAAATCGGAGTCAACACGAAACAGGACATAAGTTTCTATTAGAAAATGTAAAATGCGAAAGAATACACTGTAAAGAAAATCAATGTAAAGTTACATGAATCATAGTCATAGTAATGTTACTATATTTTTTATTGTAATTTTATAATTTTTTGGTAAACTTACAATAATTGATAAAAATTACAATGAAAATATAGTATAATTACTATAATTATCAATGTGAATTTACATTGATTTTACTTTTTTACTAAATTAAATACTTTTGAATCAATTTACATGTATATAAATAAAGAAAAATGTAATTTTTTGTATTATATTTTATTTGTACCGTTGCGGACAGCAACGCTATAAAAATACGTATTTATTTACAACTAATATAATTTGTACACTGTTTTAATTTGGAAATTAAACAACTGTACTTAAATTATCCTATAGTTGATTTACAAATATATATATAAGGTATAATCTTATATTTCTAAAAATTTCTTGGTTTTTTTTTGTACAAATATAAATTTGTTTTTTAATTTAATTTACTATAACATCTAAATCTTTCAGAAATCATTATATTAAAATAAAACGGCTTTAGGTTGTAGCTCTGTATTCAAGTTTATTAATAACCGACGTTTCGACGAACTCAACATACGTCTTCATCAAGAAAAAAGATACAAATACATTTACATAAATAAACAGAACATAGAAACAAGTTACTAGTAACTAGTAAAGAAAACTGAACATAGAAACTAATTACCAGTAACTTGTTTCGATGATCTATTTATTTACGGTAAATGTCATTTGTAGCATTTTTCCTGATAAAGTCGTACGTTGAGTACGTTGAAACGTCGATTATTAATAAATATTAATACAGAACTACAACGTAAAGTCTTTTTATTTTAATTTACTTTAGCTTCTTGTAAAAATTTCCTCGCAAAATAAAAATTAATAAAAACATATTTCAAACACACGTGGTTTTGACAAAACTTAGGTTTTTCAATTTTTAGCCATTATTATCTAGCGATCGTACTTAACAACCATTGTAAGTAATTGAAGTTAACAACCAAGATTTAACAACTGCTAGAGATTAGTAAGCAGTTGATAAACTTTGACCGCGAGTGATAGAAAAAAAGTTATTTCGATATGATGCCATTTGAAAATTTATAAAACTCCGCCTAGATAACTTTGCAACCATTTTTAATAGTTCTGTACAGTTACCAGAAATTATAATAGGAAGGGATTTTTATGCACGCTGAAAAATGGTAAATTAAGGCCAGAACAACTATTATTTGATATGCACATTCAAATAGCCTATTAAACATCAATTTAGAAAATGAAACAACCTAACAAATGAAACTTAACTTAACCTATCCTACTGACGTGTATTTATTACACCTGGCGTTAATTTGCTTAACTTGACGTGTAAATAGTCTACATTACTACATTGCATACTTATTTAAATCTTTATTTATATGTTCATATTTAAAAAGTAATGTCTCTTTTTCCAATCAAAAAAATTCGTATTCTTTAATTGATTTTGTCTTGTTATCAATATCATGCAAATTTATTAATTCTTTGTTTAATAATTCATATTTATTCGACTAGCTTAGTTGTTTTTGTTTGAATTCTATTTTAAATTTTAATTGCTAAAGATATATAATTATTTATCAAAAATCATATACATACATATGTACAACACAATAATTTATACCATTTTTTTAATCATCTAAAAAAAAAATAATACCACAAAGCCAACCAATTATATCCTCATTTTGACACGATAAGCAAAACAACCGAACAAAAAAAAAAACAAAACAAAAAAAGCATCAGCGAAAAAAAAATTGAATACGCAAAAATAACCACGCGTCATCTGAATCATCATCATCATCAAACCATAAACTAATTACGTAACCCTCGAACGGAACCGATCTCAACCGAACGACTCTATCCGAATCGAAGGTATAATGACCGAAAACAACCACGACACCGGAGTCACACACACACACACACACACCGTCTATCTTTATCTGAACCATTCAATAACCGAATCTATCTGTTTTTGTCAGACGGTCGCGACCGTACAATCTGGTTCGCACGATTTATCCATCTCTCTCGAACTTATACAAGTTGAGATTAGGTTTTTGGTGGTGTTTTCTTTGTCTTGCGTACAAACACATTTGCTTGAGCTTATCGTGTCAGATGTTAGAATTTTCTCTCTCTGAGTGTGTGTGTGTGAGGAGGGGAAAGGAAATAGGTATGGTATATAGTTTGGGCCGACGAACTGGTGGAATGGTCTGTTGCCTGGTAACAGCGTTCACTTGTTTATAAAATAAAACCGGGTTTACACTGGCGAACAATAAGCACTGCGGAATTGCTAAGTTGTTTTTTTCTCTCGTTTGTTCTTTCTCTCTCTCTCTTTCTCGCGATAAGAAAATGTGTTGTATAATGTGTGAGGTATAGAATTATGTATTTGTTATGTAAACATTAAATTGCGAGTATGTAGTATTGAAATTTGAGGTTAGTGGAGATTATGTGATTTTTAAAATGTGATATTATCAATTATTTGTATCAAGTTAACCTAATCTAACCTAATTTCTGTTTATGAAATTTTTTACGATTTTTAGACGTTTATTTTTAAAGATCGTATTTATTATGTGATTTTTTCTTGAAATGTATGGTTCAATGTAATGTTAAAATTATAGAACTTAAGGGGGAACACCACCCTGAGATTTTAAAAAAATCGATAACATATTTTGAAAGCTTGTAGTGTGTAGAATATTTGGCTAAATTGGTGTTTCGAAATTAGGACTTGTTGCGGAGTTACAGCGATTTTTACAAAGTCGTGTCAGGACAACCGATAGGGTATCTTAAACTTTAAAGCCGTTTTCTCGAAACCATGTTTTTATAAATTATCCAGAAGATATCTTGGAAACTATTGGTCGAATTGACTTTATTTTCTCTCTAAAAAAGGTGAATTGAATTCTCTAGAATTGTAGAGTAAGATATTTTTGATATCTACTTTTTTAGATTTTTTATGTGCTTTCAAAGTTAATTTTTTATATGAAAAAAAAACACCTTTTTTTCAAATAGCTGCCATTTTGAAAATTTTATGAATTTTAAAATAATCCTACTCTACATCTTAGATTTTTTTAGTTTACTTTTGGGCAAAGTAATCAAAAATGTTTTGCTATGTCTGGACAACGAACCAATGTTTTTGAAACACGAGTCCACAAATGAGCGAATTGCAGCTCACCACTGCAACCAATTTCGTTAAAACTTTTCAAAATCATAGACCACAAAAAGCTCTAAAACATATAAAAACCACGGAACATGTGCTTTATTCTGTCTATTCGAAAAAAATCCCAAAATTTATCTATTTTCAGAGTGCTCTCCTGTCTCCCGTTAAGAAGATTTGACATCAGTAATACATATTTATCCCATTTTAATATTGTAAAATACTCGATTTATATAACAAATATTGAGTAATATAGGAGAATCGCTTTTAGGTTGTAGGCACATAGTAATCTAGGAGAAAACTTTGCAGTAATGAAAGTCTATAATATACAAAAATAAAATTCTTGCTAAAATTCGTTCAAATATCTTAATGAATAAAGTTCAAGTTATAAACAATGTATAAGTCTATGATTTTGAGATACATTGCATTTTCATATATAAAAAAAGCTATGGCCCGTATATTACGAGCTCTGTTTTAAAATTAGTTTTAAGACAACGTATAACTGTCATAAATAAAAGCACTTTTTCATAAACAAAAGAAGTGGGAATATAATTTTGTAATTTTAAGTAAAATAATTAATTTACCATATTATATATGATATTTTTACAGAAAAAAATGTACAAGTTGCATACAAATTTTTGGCGACAAGGTCACACGGTAAGTTTTCAGTCCATTTTGGTTTTCATGTCACTGCTGAGATGTGAACACTGGACAAAAATTTTATACCGCGGTATTATGGAATTTTTTCAATTGAATACCGGAACACCGGTATTATAAAAACAAAGTAAAATATCACTTTTCTTATATATTACAAAGACTGATAGATAAAATCGAAAATCAAAGTAAATTGAATCTAATTTAATTGGTTTGACAATAAATGGTAAATACATACATTGAAAAAAGTTGCCATTTTACATAAAAAAATTACTTATTATTTCAGCAAAACCGATGGTTTACATAAATTTTCTATAAAAAAAATACAAATTTGGAATTTTAAGTAAAACCATTAATTTACCATATTATATATGTTTTCTTTATTACCGAAAAAGTAACATAAAATATGTATACGTATTTTATATGTATAACTATAATGTAAAAAAAAGTATATAAAAAAAACTTTTTAAAAACCACGCTTACATTTAATGCACTAAAAAGAGGAAAATAAATTTTTTCCCGGTTATCCAAAATTTTTAGAAAGAAATAAAAGCGTGGAGCGCCAGGAAACTATATATTTCGCAATGATGATTAAGCGCTCCACGCTTTTATTTCTTTATAAAAATTTTGGATAACCAGGAAAAAAATTATTTTCCTCTTTTTAGTGCATTTAAATATAAGCGTGGTTTTTAAAAAGGTTTTTTTATATATTTTATTTTCTGCTTTTTAGTCTTGTCGTCTTGTCATATCTTGTCGTTTTTTTTGTTAAAATATTGTGTTGTCTCCTGGAATAAAACAACATGCAAAATTTCAGTGAGATCAGATGATAGGAAGTGGTCTAAAAATTGCTTACAAGATTTGACCGTGACAACAGTTAACCGTGATAAGTGACAACAGAGTGAGCTAATATATGCGTAGTAAAAATTTCTGACATCTGTAAATTTACATGATAAACTTATGTGAAATTTTGAGAAAATGTCTCAACTTTAGAATATTATGTAAATCAATTGCTCCGGGTTTTTATGTAAAATTACCGAGTTTTTTTTTTACAGTGTAACACAACGTACATCAAACTAGTCTTAGAAAGAGTACAAGTACAGTCTCTTTAAAAATTTCATTTCTCAAACTCTTCATTTATATTGAAGTAGCATGTACAGTCCACATCATAATCTAAAATTTCAAACTACACACATCAAATCATCGTAACACAATATAAAATTTATATATATATATATATATATATATATATATATATAAAACTAAATTACATTCAATTCATATATCTATATATAGATATGCAACACATAAACTACAAGTACATATATATATACATGTATATTTATTGATCGAAATTTTTCCTATGCGTATATAGTAGCTTATATATATATATATATATATATATATATATATATATATATATATATATAGGAAAATACATAGAACATCCCGTATGACGACATATTTCAATCAATCGTACTTTGTCTAACATATACGCTGGGTTAAAGGCGAGAGGGTGGCACGTGTTGTCCTTGTTGTATTGGAACTAGGGCGTTTTGAAGATCAGTTAGTTGTCTATAGGTACAAATTACCTACGAAATTGAATTAGCTTACGACGGATAGAGAGAGAGAGAGAAAGAGAGAGAGAGAGAGAGAGAGGAAGGAGAATAAAATGAAGAGAGGAAAGAGATTGTTGCTTTTAACTAAATTGCATCATGAAGTGAAATAATTTTATTGATTCTTTGAGTTATTTGTCGTTCGTTTCTTATTTGATTAATTTACAGAGAAATAAATGAGTAAACCAACTGCACGATTTATTGAAAATTGTTGATAATAATTATGTAGGTTAGAATATGTTATTAAAAAATATATGCGTTAAGTGGTTTATTCATTTTCTATTAAACATTTATATTTATTTACTAAAATGTTAAATTGTGTAACTAAATACATGAAGTATATCAAATAATTATAATATTTATTAATGAAACTAATTTTCTATGTATTTTAAAATATGTAACTTTTTATTCTAATAAAAAAATGGGTTATTATTAAAAGAGTAAAAATTTTCGAGGGTAATTTGTAGCCTTATTAGAGCAAAAAATCGCCCTGCTTTTGCGTATTTTAAAATATTTGACTTTTTATTTTCATGGAAGGGCTACAAATACGAAAAATAAGGGTAAATAACTGCTCACTCATTTTGTTTTTGAGTAAAACATTAAAATTTACTAGTTTATAAATTTTTGTACACTCATAAATAAATATAATATAATAAACAATTTACAATAATTAAAAATTGAAGACAAATTTTGTAAGTCATAACTAGTAAATCTACTACTAATGTTTAAACAAAATGTTACAAAATCAATCAGTAATTTTACAATTATTCAAAAGTTTATGACTTGTTTTGTTTTTTCCTGATATAATAAATAAGGTTAACGCGATTGATGTTCCATGTAATAAACTTCTAACGGCTACAGTTCCGTTAGAAAGCATTTTCGGACATATGTTTATTTGAAGCTTTTCATTTAGATTACTCATAGGAATCATCCGGTGTAGTTTTTCCCCGACGTCATAAATCACCCTGAATCGGCCTAAAAAATCGACTAAATTTATGAATTTTTTTCTGCGAAACTACAATAGATATCAATCAAACCACGGTTTTTGGAGATGAAAGAATAGACTTTGAACTTCCTTCGCGAATTTTTATTTTTACTTTTGTTGAAAATCGTCCGAGTTCTAATTCTTTCTTTCGAAGCAATGCAAAACCGGTAAAATTCCCTGTTCATCTAAAACAAAAATCAAAAGGCACCCTTGAACTATTTTTTCCGATTTAATTTTTTTCTTTTTTAGAATGAAAAAAAAACCAACTAAATTTAGATTATTTCGTTATTTATTTTAATATCTAATTACAATTATTATTATATTGATTCTTATTAACAAAAACTATTCAGTTACTTTTATTTATTTATTATTTTATTATCGACTTCATGATTCTGCAAATTTTATGATTGCTGTACCATTTTTTATATGTATTTGTTTCTGATTTTTCTAAAAAGAACATGTCCTGAAAACACCGAAAGCTTGACATAGAATCTTTAATAAGAGTTTGATTCGAACATTTAATATTTTTTGACTAGCTTTTTATCGAAATTTAATTTTTTACAATACATTCTAGACTGCGCTAAAAAGACTTGATATAGTTTTTGTCCTCGCTCTTCTAATATATTATTCCCCGTTTAAAATCATTCATATTCCCAAAATTTGAAGTCAATCGGACAACATTTAGAGGGCCATCAAGTTGAGAACGTGTTTTTAGAGATTTTTAATCATCTTTTTCCAGATGTTCCAATCGTGTTCTGCTTTAATCGCGAGTTTGACGTATTATTCCATTCAATAAAGCTTGAATTACATTATACTTTTTTCGTCTAGATTCATACTAGATTTCTAGTTCAATTTTCGTTCAAGTTTTGTTCATTTTTCACAATCGGTCGTATATTGTCGAGTTTTTTCGATTTTTTCCGATGTATTGTCAGTACGCCAACTTAAAAATATAAAGTACTTAATTTGACAGATACTGAAAAACACATTTAAACAAAAATGGATACATATAAGGTTGGTACAGTTGCGTGCGCATGCGTATAATGTATCTAGTATGAAACTTGAATAGGAAAATAGAGCATGTTGTATATTTCTGTACTAGGAAACTTGAAAGAAACTAGAACTGACTATCTGTACTTGAACGAAACTTGAACTAGAAACCTATAATATGAATCTAGACGAAAAAAGTATAATGTAATTCAAGCTTAAGAATGTATTGGATGTGTTTTATACATGCCAGATTAGTTCTTTGAAGTTTATTTTGAAGAACTAACTCATTTTTCACGAGCGGAAAACACTGATTTCAGGGGTAGGAAATTTTGAAAAAATATACTACATATTATAATTTTAAAATCGTTTTTAATGTGAACCAAAAATTATATTTATCCGTAATTAAATTCATATAACATCGTAGTAAACACAAAAAAATTAATATAGGGGTAATACAGTGCTGGATTATAGCATAAGCTGACTAAGCTATAGCTTAGGGCCCCGAAATTTTGGGGGCCCCGCGGAAATTGCGAAACAAACGTTTTTCTAGATCATGTGTTAATAAAAGTTATGATTTGTCAGTCACACATATTCTCCAACATTCATAAAATGTCGGAAAGGTCGGTTTATAGTAAAATTATTATTAGTTCATTTTTTATTAACAAAGTCACTAACTTTGTTACAGCAGACTTTCGACATCACCATAAGAAGACGTACTAATGGTGTCAATATTCATTTACTTATTTTACTGGCAATAACCTTCTCTACGAATCAAGAGAATTTGATTACTCTACAAAATACTTTATTCTATAATAAAATTTGTACAAAAAGGGGGAGGGGAGGGCCCCCCAAAATCTTTTGTGCTTAGGGCCCCTCATAGTGTTAATCCGGCCCTGGGGTAATACAATTACATATTATAATCGAAAAATAATATAATAATAACACCATATTTATTATCACGTTGACTGCAAGGAAAATTGGTATAGCGTTTAGTACGGTGTCTGTAACATTTAAAAAAAAAATTGTATAGAAATTCTTTATATAGCCTCTAGATAACGAATCCGAACTTTGTTTATATGGGTGTATGGATGTGCGTCGTCAGCTCGCTCGCTCGCTCGCCAAAATTTTGTGATCGCAACTCCTCCTTCAGGATAAATTTGTCTAGTACCCAAGATGGTCAGGTGGCTTTATTTTTTCCAGTGATACCAACTTTCCGAGAAAAAAATTACTAAAATTTTTAAAAATTTATTATGGCCATGTTATTTAACCGATTTTACTCAAATTTTCACCAAAGATTCTCCTAGTATTCATGTAATTTATGTAATTTTAACAAAATACAGTCCGAAAAAAAATTACTAAAATTTTTAAAAATTCATTATGACCACTTTATTTAACCGATTTTAATCAAATTTTTATAAAAGATTCTTCTAGTGCCTAAATAAATTATGCAATTTTAACAAAATACAGTGTTGCCAACTTATCGAGAGGAAAAAATCACAAAATTTTTAAAAAATTTATTGTGGCTACATTATTTATTCAATGTTGATCAAATTTTCAGAAAAGTTTCTCCTAGTGCCCACATAAATTATAATTTTAATAAAAATATTGTGTTACCAACTTTCTCAGAAATGCCAAAGTATATGGGTTTACCCATATACTTCTAATTTTGTTTACTTATTTTAAAGTTAGTTTTCTTTATAATGAAACTTTTCTGCTTTTAGATGCAGCAAATTTATCAATAATATTTTCGAAGTTTAAATTTTGCAAAATATCATTTTACGAATATAAATGTTTATTGTCATGTGGGGCCCGCTTGGCTTGTTGGGCCCTATAGACGACCGCCTGTGCGGAAATCCGCCACTGACGCCCGCCCTAACAAAGCTGTGTGTTCTGTATCGATCGTCTAACTTACAACACCGTTTACAGATTATAAACACCCTATTTCACAATATTTTCCCACCTAAATTCTATTCTAAAACATTTAAAACAAAATATCTAATTTAATAATTTAAGTCTCAACTATGCAAAACTTTATTTATTACAACACTTACAAAAAAAATTCATTAATTTTCAATAAATATGTTAGATAATATTATTTTTAATATAAATAAATTTGCATTACATTAAAAAATAACAATTTCTCTATACATATTTAATAATATAAATGAAACAAAAGCATCTACATAAAAACAACAAGTATTAATATTCTTTGTAGGCTCGGAGATGAGACTGACGTCACAATCGATCGTATGAAAAATCACAAACTTATTTAATACGTTCTCTTTCTTTCCTACAGCTGCTCTTATAGCGATTGCTTTGTAGGTAATGTCTGCAAAATTCTGTCCTTTATCATTCAGTAAGTAGGAAAAAGATAACAACAGACAATGTATCTATTTCTGTTCTACTAATTGATATTCTCAATAATGTTTTTCTTGTTGCTTGTAATACGGAAAGAAAATGTAAGAAATAGAATACGCATATAGCTGTATGTGCTATCTCTGTTATAGGCATGCTCAACATATATTGTATTTCATTTGAAAGTGTCGTAACATAATCCAACAAAATTTTGGCTCCGCCTAAGTGACTGAGTGAGGGAGGCATATATAGTAACCCCCACAAGGTCACACATAAGCGCATCCAAAAATTTCTATATTTCATTACTATTTTACATAGATTACTATACGGTTACGCTATTTTAATATTTGTAAAGTTCATTTTGTATTTATAATACAGTTTTACGTTGTTTTATTATTATTATTATTATTTTCTACGATTCTAATATTTGTAAAGTTCATTTTGTATTTATAATACAGTTTTATGTTGTTTTATTATTATTATTATTTTCTACGATTTTAATATTTGTAAAGTTCAATTTGTATTTATAATACAGTTTTACGTTGTTTTATTATTATTATTATTATTTTCTACGATGCCGGGTGATATTTTAAAAAGCCAAGCACGACAAATAATTTTAAATGTCTACAAATTTTTTTGTAAAGAAAAAGAAGATAAGAATTTGTCAGTTCCATTGGACGCTGTTTTCGATGTAAGTATCTGTTAATATTTTCAAAAATTAATAATAGAAATAAATAATATAAATTTATTAAGCGAAAATATATTATGGTGTTGCTCTTGTTTTTGATTTTCCTTTTGGAGTTTCGTTTTGCGATATTTTCAAAATCGAAACGCGTCGTAAAATAAATAAAAAACGAAACTGCAAAAGGAAAATCAAAAACAAGAACAATACCATAAATATTTAAGTTCAAGAAAATAAAAACAAAATAAATTATGAAAATATATTACATTTTTTAGAGGACTGAAGCAGCAACAAAAGTATCTAGGGCAACAATTTGCCGTATTGTTAAAACGGATTCCGAAGGCAATGTTCAACTCAGTCCGAGGAAACGGAAAGTGGAAAAAGTGCGTACTATTCAAATAACAGATTTTCAAAAAGAGTGCATAAAAAGAACAATTTATGAAATGTATTGTGATAGTAAGTAACAATTAATATAATTATATTACGGTAAAACTATAAGAGTAGCTAATTAATATTTTATTTTATTATTTCGAATTTAATAATTTAAATGATGATGTATTGATAGTGATAGTGACGACGAATAAAAATGATTTTTCATTATAATATTGATTTTTATTTTACATACTACCTCTACTTTTATTATGATTATTATAATTTAATATCTATATAAATGTAATATTATAAGTATTTATATATATGACAATAAATTAATAATATTAGTAACTAGATTTTTTTATACATTTTATTATTATTTTATAAATATTTATTTATTAAATTACCAAATATTGTGAATTAAAACTTAAAACTAATATACATTCAGAAATTTATTACATGAATTTTATTTTATTATTTGGAATTTATCTGATATGATATTAATTTTGGCAAAAAATAATTCACTTTTTCAAAATACATTATTGTAGAAAATCACAAAAAAATTTATTGAAAATAAATATAATTTTATATACAAGTTATTACAGTAAAGTATATATATGAAAATATATAGGTACCGCCGCTGTATTTTTCTGCGCTTAAATATTTTACAATGCGAGAGGTATGACCATAGATATAGTATATAGTATATATTCTTTGGGTATGGCTAAGCTCAGTGATGGGCGTAATTTACCCCCGGAAAATTGGATTTAATTCATACAGTCTTGTTTGTGACGTAAGTCTCATCTAAAATAATACAGGGTATATAACAGAATGCAGAAACATGCTTTTAAAATCCGACATTTTAGGCCTAAAACGTAATAATACGCTTTATTCACCTCTATTTCATTTAATTTACTCAAATTTTGAAAATATTTTCGTTGTAATTGCATCTTGAATATAAATTTAGAAAAATATTATTAAATATCAACATTATTTATATATAACACTATTTTAACCAAACTCTCTGAATGTAAGACAAAGGCATTTTCAAAAAACTGCTCATAACTCCAAACTTATTTCAGATAAAATTTCGAAAAATATATATTACAGCCCCCTTTTTATCCTTAACATTTTTCCGAAAAAACATTTTCGAAATCGTAATTAGTTTTTGAGATAAAAAATAGGGATTTTGAACATACATTGAGCGGTGTTAGTACCGCAAGAGAGTAGATACAATGGCTGCAAGTGTAAAAGAGAGGAAGATACGTGAAATTTGATTGGTTGTGCAGTTATAGGTGGAGTGCGCATTGAAATTCTCAACCAATAGCTGATCAGCTTACAAATGTGCAATGCTATTGGTGTAATGGGTAGAACTTTTTGGGGATTGATTTTAAAATTTTCTTATGGTCATTTTTTTATGGGGTATTATGTTAGCCATACAGTTAAATTTATAATGGCCATTATTTGTATTTCTTTTCCTTGCATTTTTTTTTTAATTAGTTATTGCGGCAATTTGAATAAAATCGTTTATTAAATATTATAAACAATTTTGATATTTATATTTTTATTAAAAAAATATTTATTTCATTGATTTTATAACATTAGTTTAAATATTTATAAAATTTTATAATAATATATAAATATCAATAAATCTTGAATTTATATTATTATTGTTATATAAATTTTAATTTATGGTACTTTTATTTTTATTATTATTATTATTGCAAATTTTTAATTTTTTTATAAAATCTATACAATCTATTAATATTTTTATTTGTTTATATTGTTGGTCTTGGAATAACTATTATTATTGTTAATAAAATAATAAATATTTTAAAAATATTTGTCAAGAATAAAAAATTTTATAATAAATATTTATATTTTATACAAACAATTATTTTTATGGTAAAATTTATACTTTACTATTATATTTTTCTGATAAATAATTAAAATTATATGTAATTTTAAACGATATTTATTTATTTAAATCCAAATCATTGTTAACAAACAAATTTTTAATAAAAATAATGAAATTATTATGAGCTAGGAAGAAAACAAACAAAAGTGCGCGCTATCTTTCTAATTCGGAAGCATTCGGTAATGTTCGCTATTTATCGTCAAGTGGCATCTTCCATAGGTCATTCCCATTGACATTACGGAATAATACAACGTTTATTATATTATTAAAGATTTTCAGAAGAATTTATAAGTACAGATATAATAATATTGCATAAGTTATTATGTATATAAAACATTGTTATATTTTTTATTAGTATTATAATTTTACAGCAAATTTTCTATAAATTCTAGTTTAAAGTAACATATTAATTCAAAAATATTATATTATTTACTTTATCAATTACATAATATTTATATCATTTAAATTATTTAGAGAAAATAAAAAAAAATACTCATTTTTTCTGCATTGCACCTAGCGCTCTCTATTATCAAATAAGAATACTAAATCTTGTAAAAGATCTTATGTATATTTGCAATAAGGTTCAACTTTGACAATCGACCTTATCATAAGATACCATAAGGTTGAATTTACTGCACTTACTTTTGCACTTACTTTTGTTGGTTATGCGTCGTATTACAAACGTTTTGCGTGGTGTCGAAAACAAATGTTGTAAACTACAATTATATTATTAATTTAGCGACATATAAAGAAAACAAACTTGAATCAGGTAATATTTTATCTTTTATTATTAGATAGATACTTAAATTGTCATTTGTTTTGATATTGAAATAAAATTGCGGTATAAATGTGTGAGGTTAGAATATTTACATCTAGCTTTCTTGTATTAAAAATCGTTTAATTAATAATATATGTCTATTTTTGTGGTCAATAGAATGGATGCCGATTTATATGACGAATTTGGTAATTATATTGGACCTGAATTAGAAAGCGAAGAAGAGGATGATGATGAACAGGAGAATTTTGCTCAAAGTGAAACTCAACAAGATTATGATGTAAGTACGCAAAATTATTTATATTTTAATATATTTATATGACAAAAATTAATTAGGAAGAACAAATGGAAGAAGTTAATGAACCAGCACCAATGGCTGTTGTGTTACACGAAGATAAAAATTATTATCCGTCAGCATTACAAGTTTTCGGACCCGAAGTAGAGACAATTGTACAAGAAGAAGATACTCAAGCCTTGGATAAACCTCTAATTGAACCGATAAAACGGAAAAAGTTTCAGTTAAAAGAACAAGAACTTCCGGAAACTTCGTATAGCATGGAGTGAGTAAATTATTATAAATTTTAGGTTTATTTTTAACAGGATTGGACTGATTTGAATCATTTGATTTTTTTTAATATTAATCAATGATTAAATTAATCTTAATTAATTAGTTTTTTTACTAACTTTTATTTTAACAATTGATTAATTATCTAGATACATCTAGCACGAAATAAATATTAAAATAAAAAATCATATAATAATATAAAAATTATAATATTCAAAATAGATTAAATAATATTTAATGATAATGATAGGTATGCGAAAGATATTTTTAATATTTTAGTAAATTATAAACAAAAAAATATTATTTTGTCATTTCACATTAAGTCGTCGCCATAGAAACTTACTACTCCAGGACCTGTAACGCCTATATTTTTTAGATTTTTGTCAAATTTTCTATGTAATATTTTTTACGTTTTATCTATCAATTATATATCATGGACACTATCTTCATGAATATAATAGACATTTATTTCAAAGAGATTTGTGTACTAGATGGTATATAAACTGTAAAATGTATTTACGTAGAAAATTTGACTAAAATTTTAAAAATATAGGAGTTATAGGACCTAGAGTAGCAAGTTTCCGTTAAATATTATATGTTATATTTATATTCATAAGTGCATAAAAACAATTAATAAACTCGTTATTTTCGAAAATCGTAAAAAAATCACCAACCCAATCCTGATTTTTAATAATTTTGATTCTAGATTTTTAGCAGATATTATGGATAATGCTGCGTTAATTCGTAATGTGGCGTTAGTTGGACATTTACATCACGGCAAAACAACGTTTGTCGATTGTTTGGTGCGACAAACTCATCCGAACTTTCACGATACAAACGAAAAAGATTTGAGGTACACTGATACGTTGTTTACGGAACAAGAGCGCGGTTGCAGCATCAAAGCTACTCCGGTTACTTTGTTATTACCGGATATTAAGCAGAAGTCGTATTTGATGAATATTTTTGATACTCCGGGTAAGTCCTTTTTTTGTTGTTTTTTATTTTTAATTTATTGTAGTTTTAAAATGAATTGAATTTTAAAAATTTTAGACAATAAAAAGCAAATCAAACTTTAGGCATTGTAATACATTTTAACATTTAAGAATTACAGGAAATTTACTTAATTATCAACATATTACCATAATTATTAATTCGCATCAAACTTTATTATGGTAATAATTTTTAATTTCAAATTTAAATGTTTTTAAATCCTTTGACTCTTTAATATATGTCGGCAATTTATTACAATGCAGTAATCACTTGTGAAATATATTATTAGTGGCATTAGTTTTAGTCTTTTTAGTAATATAAAAATTATCTGCATTTCTGATATAATTATTATTCATGCTACTATTAAATTTTAGATTATCACTCAAATATTTAGGAAGCGAACTATGTTGTATTTTAAATATAAAAAGAATTATATTTTTAATCTTTTGTTTATTACCTTATACATAAACAAATTTATCAAATGGAAGAACCTTTAACTTGTATATATTTCTTTTGAAATATCTTTTAAGGACATGTAAACTTTTCGGACGAGGTGACAGCCGCAATGCGATTATGCGACGGTGTAGTTCTCTTCGTAGATGCAGCCGAAGGCGTTATGTTAAACACGGAACGTTTATTAAAGCACGCCGTTCAAGAACGGATGCAGATTACCGTTTGTATTAATAAAATCGATCGTTTGATTCTCGAATTAAAATTACCGCCACAAGATGCTTATTATAAACTTAGGCATATTGTTGAAGAAATCAATGGACTTCTAACGTTCGTATTATGAAAATATAAAAGGAAAATGAATGATTTGTGAATTGGATTATTGGATTTTAGGTTATATTCTGATGATGAAAATCCTCAGATTGTCTCACCGGTATTGGGAAATGTTTGTTTCTCTAGCTCGAAATATGCAGTCTGCTTCACTTTGAAATCGTTTGCGAATATTTATCAAGAAGTTTATGGAGGTGTGAACGTAAACGAATTTGCTAGACGATTATGGGGCGATATTTATTTTAATAGTAAAACGTAAGTATTTATATTTTTATTTTATTAATTCACTCGTGCTTCGCTTGAAAGATACTAATAGTTTATTGTATTATTTCAAAGATTTAAATAAATATGAATAGCTATTTTACTGTTATCAAAGAAATTAGAAAAATTTAACGAATACACACAATTTTTCTTTCAATTATTTTTTATTTCTAGGAGAAAATTCACGAAGAAAGCTCCACATAATTCAGCCCAGAGAAGTTTCGTCGAGTTTATTTTGGAACCATTATATAAAGTTTTCGCTCAAGTTGTCGGTGACGTTGACTCAACTTTACCGGATATTTTAAACGAACTAGGAATCAGATTGACGAAAGAAGAAATGAAACTAAATATTCGTCCGCTTTTACGTTTAGTTTGTTCGAAATTTTTGGGCGACTTTTGCGGTAAACATATTTTATAATATCCTAGATAATTTTTGAATTAAATTATCTCACTTAAAACTTTAATTAAATTTTATACTTACTACAAAAAAATGCTTGTGTAATAACGGATAATTTTATAAATAATTAAAAATAATTTGTAGGTTTTGTCGATATGTGCGTGGAACATATTTGCTCGCCAATGGACAATGCAAAAATGAAAATCGAACATATTTATACGGGACCGAATAGTACGAAATTATACGATGATATGATAAATTGTGATCCTGAGGGACATCTAATGGTGCACAGTTCGAAAATGTATCCGACCGATGATTGTACCTTTTTCCAAGTTTTAGGCAGAGTTATGAGTGGTATACTTCACGCTGGCCAAGAAGTTAGAATTTTGGGTGAAAATTATACTTTATCTGATGAAGAAGACAGTAGAATTCTTACAGTTGGTAGACTTTGGATCTATGAAGCTAGGTAATGTATTTAAAAGGTTTATATTTAGACCCGTATTTTATAGTCTTTTTTAGAACTACTTTTAAATAAAAAAAAATTTTTTTAATAAATAATAAAAGCAAAAATTTAGTTTGAAAATATGACTGCTTTTAATTAAAATTGTTTTTAAAATTAACTATGAATACGGGTCTATATATTTTATTTAAAATAAATTTTACATTTTTAAATTCTAATCCAGTTATTAATTATTAATTTTGTTACATTGTTTTCTTTTAGATATAAAGTTGAATTAAATCGTGTACCAGCTGGTAATTGGGTACTAATAGAAGGTATTGATCAACCTATTGTTAAAACAGCAACAATTACTGATTTGGCCATTCATGAAGAATTGTATATTTTCCGACCACTTAAATTCAATACTCAGTCTGTCATTAAAATTGCAGGTACGTTTCTTAAAAGTTATCTTTATTTTTTAAATAAAATACTGTAAAAGTAAGTGATTGGTATTTATACTGTTTTTTTTTTACAAGTTTAAAAATACATATGAAAATGTAATGACATTTTGAAATACAATTAATAAGTTGTTGACAAAGAAAATCATGATTTTAACTTTCTTATAAATGATTTTAAATGTATTTTTGTTTGTAGTCGAGCCTGTAAATCCATCTGAACTTCCAAAAATGTTGGACGGACTTCGAAAAGTTAATAAATCTTATCCACTTTTAACAACACGAGTAGAAGAATCAGGTTTGTTCAATTATATCATGAAACGAAATGATTAAAGTTATAATGGTGTAAGTCATGTTTTTAAAAAATTTGACAAGTGCAGAAATTCCAAATTGTTAAAAGAAAATGTGAAGTAAGTGACAACTTTGTTAGATTGCTGACAATTCGTAACATAATTTCATTTGATGTTCTGGAATTGATCAGTTCATTTTTGTTTCTGAAATTGAAAAAAAAAATGTGACTTATACCAGTATATCTTAAATCTCCTCAAATATGAATACGAAATAATTTAAAAATTTTAGGCGAACACATCGTATTGGGCACTGGTGAACTGTATCTCGATTGTGTAATGCACGATCTGCGTAAATTGTATTCGGAAATTGATATAAAAGTTGCCGATCCCGTTGTATCGTTTTGCGAAACGGTTGTCGAAACAAGTTCATTGAAATGTTTCGCTGAAACACCAAATAAGAAGAATAAGCTAACAATGATTGCCGAGCCGTTGGAGAAAGGTTTAGCCGAAGATATCGAAAACGAAACGGTGAAAATCAATTGGAATAAGAAGAAATTGGGTGAATTCTTTCAAACGAAATACGATTGGGATTTGCTCGCCGCCAGATCGATTTGGGCTTTTGGACCTGATGTTACAGGTAATGGAAATTTAGACTCAGTTGTTAACTTTATCAACTATCATTGGCAACTTAACGAAAGAGTTAACTTACAAAGCGTTTAACAATACTTTATGCGATCGTGCCTTTGTACACATATATTTTTTTATGTATTTAGGACCGAATATTCTAGTGGACGATACACTTCCATCAGAAGTCGATAAAGGTTTGTTGGGTAACGTGAAAGATTCCATCGTACAGGGTTTCCAATGGGGTACCAGAGAAGGACCACTATGTGAAGAACCAATCCGAAATACGAAATTTAAAATCTTAGATGCTGTTATTGCGCAAGAACCATTACATCGTGGTGGTGGGCAAGTAATTCCAACAGCAAGACGTGTCGTTTATTCGGCATTTTTAATGGCAACACCCCGTTTAATGGAGCCGTATTTATTTGTCGAAGTACAAGCACCAGCCGATTGTGTTTCAGCCGTTTATACTGTGCTAGCTAAACGAAGGTTAGTTAGACAGATATATTTTTATTTATACTTACCGCGGTAATGTAATTTAAAATGATAGAAAATCAAATATATTTGAATTTTTAAAAATGTATTACAACTTTTAACTTAAATATTAGTCATGTTTTTTTCAACTGACCGAGAAGCTCTAAGCTTCTCGGATCAGATCCGTCAACGTAAGAACTGCTTTTTTTGAAACAAATTGTAACTACACCACAACTGATCTGTGCTACCTTCCCCTTGCCTCTAGAACGTTAAGAAAATTTCGGATCACATCAGATCACTTAAAGTGCAGTTGAACATAACCTTTAAAGTTGGTTGTTGCAACTTTTATTATACATATGTTATTGAAATTAAAACAAACTAGATAAAAAAATCTTTGTTTGAAATTTCTTAATAAATTATAATGGTTTTGTTTTGTAGAGGTCATGTGACGCAAGATGCTCCAGTTCCAGGCTCACCATTATATACAATTAAAGCCTTTATTCCTGCGATTGATTCATTCGGCTTTGAAACTGATTTGAGAACACATACTCAAGGACAAGCATTTTGTTTATCAGTATTTCATCATTGGCAGGTACGCAAAAATATATTAAATCTTCGTATTTGAAAAAAAAAAAAAATTTTAAAACATACCAGTAGATATCTTTTTCTGTTCCGAGAAATTAACTTTCTTCATCTAAAAACAATAATAAATTTTTCCGCTCCTAATAGTATATAATTAAAATCAATTGAATTTGATTCGAAATTTCACTCTTAAACCAATTTATTACTTTAACAACATGAATTATTTATTTCATGTTATTAATAAAAGTACAAACAATACACGCAGAGAGTAATTAGCATTTTTTCATAAAAAAAGTCAATTAAATTTTTGATATATTTTTAAAAATGACAATTTCAAAGCTTACTTTATTCGTCCCTAAAACTGTACTAGCAGTAAAATAAAATTATTAAACTCTCGCACTCTTACTACTTTCGATGTGCTTAGTATCTCATGAAATAATGCAGCTCGGCTATAAAAAATGTCTTCTAAATCTTGTTAAGTAATTATTATTAATTAAAACTATGTTTGAGAATGAAATATTTATAATCTTATCTGTAGTGTATCCATTTATTTTATTTCACTAATAACCGATTTTAAAATAGCAAGTTAAAATTTAACTCGAGTTGTTAAAAACAATAAACAAAAATCCTAAGTTTAAATTTTAATCTCACGTTTATAGACGTGTTATTATTTAATTAATTTATCGCTTTATTAATTAAAATTAAATTTTAACGTACATTCTCGAAACTTCGGGTTCATAAATTTTTCAGACTTACGCCCGTATGCATAAACATTTTCGTTAAAAATAACTGTTCGTTAAAATGAAAATTCTTGGATCTCGTAGGAATTTTCGTTGCCAATACATAGAAAGATTTCTTACGGTATCCAAGTATTTTCATTTTAACGAACCGTTATTTTTAACGAAAATGTTTATGCTTGATAGAATAAAATATTTAAGTTTATTAACTTCTTTTGCTTTGCTCGACATTACTTTAATTTCTGATTTTAATGGTACCTATGTAAAAAAAAATGGAATGACCTTTGTTCTCTAGATTGTACCAGGTGATCCTCTGGATAAAAGTATTATAATTCGTCCATTGGAACCACAGCCAGCAACACATTTAGCGCGTGAATTTATGATTAAAACTCGACGACGAAAAGGTCTCAGTCAAGACGTGTCCATTAATAAGTTCTTCGACGATCCCATGTTGTTAGAATTAGCGCGACAAGATGTTACATTAAATTATCCACTTTTGTAATTGTAGTTTTATATTATAATAAAACCAATTTATATACAGTACAAGTGTCGTTATTTTTGCGAAATTCGTAGCCGTTTTTTGAGACATTTGCAATTTTAGTTTTTTTTGGTACACAAAAATTCGATAATTTCCAAGATTCTTATTACAGTTCCGCATTTAATTAACAAGGAGATGTTTTAGGAACTCAGTCTTAGATATGTTCTAGTATGATTGATTTGAAGGGGATGTAAAACTTTGTTATCTTAGCGAAATTCTCAGCTGTTTCAAAGATATTTGAAATTTTAGTTTTTAAATTTTTACAGCCCTGTTTTTGAAGAGTTGATAAAGGGGTAGCAATTTTTTTTTTTGAGAAAGGATAAAGATTATTTTACAAAAATCCATATTCTAGCTGAACTAACAAAATTAAATAGTTCCAATTTGTGCCAGCGCATATAAGATTCTACATACACTACATTATTTAGTATAACTAATTATTATAAAATTTTATATATATGTATAAAACCTTGTACGTATTTTACATAATTTTTAATAAATGTATTTTTCTATTTTTCAATAAAGTCCTGAAACAACTGTATATTTTTGATTTTCCCCAGTTCCTCAAATCTTAAAAAAATAACAGCGCGTCCATTAAATTTGAGTAAATCTTTCAAAATTGTCAAAATTCTTGTCAAATTTGTTTACTATTTTCTAAAACAAATTGTTAGAAAACCAAATTTGTTATTAAATAAATCTTTATAGCTTAATTTTCTTCTTAAATGAAGCACAAAAAATGCAGCGGCACCCTTGCTGGGAAAGCCTATAGGCAACCAGTTTAACATCGATGCATTGCGGAATTGTGTAAGCTAAGGGGTTTCTAATGAAATTTGTATCAGGAAAGCGAGAAATGCAAAATTTACGTCAGGAAAGCAAGAAATGAAACATTTTAACGAAATTGGACTAAAAAAAAAAAAAAGAAATTGAGATTTTTTTTATATTTTTATCACAGTTTTGGGGATTGGCTTAAATAATAAAGGGGTGTTTTAGGGGGTTGATTTTTGGATGTGTAGTACGTATCTAATTTATAGGTGTGTTGAACTGTTAGGGGAGGTGCAAATTTTCTTATTTTTGCGAAATTTCCAGCCGTTTTCGAGATATTTGCGATTAAAGATTTTTTTGCAAACATTAATAATTAATAGCCGAGGGCTCGTACGGGGTTGGGGGTTGAAAATGTTATAGCAACACAAGTGTTGCCAAGCAGATTTCGTTATTTTTGCGAAATTTGCAGCCGTTTGCAAAATACTCGCAATTTTAGTTTTGAATTTTTATGCACAAATTTGTTAACTTTTTATCACAGTTTTGAGGGTTGACTTAATTAATAAGGGGGTGTTGTAGGGGGTTGATTTTTGGATATGTTGTAGTACGGCCATAATTGACTAGTATTTGTGAAACATGGAAAATTTTGTTATTTTTGCGAAATTCCCAGCCGTTTTCGAGATATTCGCGATTAAAGATTTTGATACATTTTGAACTTTATTCAACCATAAGAACAAATACATTTCACCAAAATTTTAATTTCAATATTTTCATGTTTTGTTGGGGGCTTGACTTAATTAATAAGGGGGTGTCCTAGGGGGTTGATTTTTGGATATGTTGTAGTACGTACCTGGTTTATTAGATGTTCGTAGGGGGACGGCAAATTTTTGTTATTTTTGCGAAATTCCCAGCCGTTTTCGAGATATTCGCGATTAAAGATTTTGATACATTTTGATACATTTTGAACTTTATTCAACAAAAAGAAAAAATACATTTCACCAAAATTTTAATTTCAATATTTTCATCAGTTTTGTTCGGGGCTTGACTTAATTAATAAGGGGGTGTCCTAGGGGGTTGATTTTTGGATATGTAGTACGTACTTGGTTTATAGGGGTGTTGGACTGTTAGGGGAAGTGCAAATTTTCTTATTTTTGCGAAATTCCCAGCCGTTTTCGAGATATTCGCGATTAAAGATTTTTTTTTGCAAACATTAATAATTAATAGCCTAGGGCTCGTACGGGGTTGGGGGTTGAAAATGTTATAGCAACACAAGTGTTGCCAAGCAGATTTCGTTATTTTTGCGAAATTTGCAGCCGTTTGCAAAATACTTGCAATTTTAGTTTTTGAATTTTTATACACAAATTTGTTAACCTTTTATCACAGTTTTGGGGGTTGACTTAATTAATAAGGGGGTGTTGTAGGGGGTTGATTTTTGGATATGTTGTAATACGGCCATAATTGATTAATATTTGTAAAACGCGGAAAATTTTGTTATTTTTGCGAAATTCCCAGCCGTTTTCGAGATATTCGCGATTAAAGATTTTTTTTGCAAACAATAATAATTAATAGCCGAGGGCTCGTAAAAATGTATCAAAATGTATCAATGTATCAAAATGTATCAATGCATCAAAATGTATCACTTGCTTATTGGCAACCAGTTTAACATCAGTGCATTGCGGGAATGTATAAGCTAAGAGGTATTAACGAAATTGTATCAGGAAAGCGTAAAATGCAAGATTTGTATCAGGAAAGCGTAAATTGGATCAAGAAAACAAGAAAAAAATTGAGATTTTTTCTATATTTTTATCACAGTTTTGGGGGTTGGCTTAATTAATAGGGGGGTGTCGTAGAGGGTTGATTTTTGGATATGTTGTAGTACGTACCTGGTTTATCTCAGGAATTGATAAGGGGGTGGCAAAATTTTGTTATTTTTGCGAAATTCCCAGCCGTTTTAGAGATATTTGCGATTAAAGATTTTAATTAATTTTAAGGGATGAAATTGGGAAAAACATAAATACAACACAGCATCTGTTTTTAACGAACTTTATTCAACAATAAGAAAAAATACATTTCACCAAAATTTCAATTTCAATATTTTCATCAGTTTTGTTGGGGGGCTTGACTTAATTAATAAGGGGGTGTCCTAGGGGGTTGATTTTTGGATATGTTGTAGTACGTACCTGGTTTATCTCAGGGGTTCGTAAGGGGGTGGCAAAATTTTGTTATTTTTGCGAAATTCCCAGCTGTTTTCGAGATATTCGCGATTAAAGATTTTTTTTTGCAAAAATGTAATTTCTGACTGAACTATAAGATATAGGTAGTTTAAATTTATAGCATTGCATTCAGTGGATCCAAATCTATGATTCAATTTAAAAATTTGCAAAATTATCATAGATACGTGAAATATTTGACCTTGAATAGGATACTAATTACAGGGACCCCTGCGCGATTTTGATTCCCACTATATGATCCCGTGAACTCGCAAAACTATTTACTCTACACAAGAAGTGGACGAGGTTAAAAATACAAATATTTTAGGAGTGTTACTTATTATACATTTTATTATATCTTGCACATATAATTTAACAATAAATATATTTAACAAATGTGTATAGTTTATAATATTATAGTTAAAATTGTTGTTTATCATTAAGAAATAAAATTATTTTTATCCACATACATATATAGCCATTGTTTACACAGTTTTATATTATTTTTTTCGATTAATTCGATATTATGCCTATTTTATTTAAATAGTTTCTGAGGACGAATACTAACATCAAACAGCTGATATATAAACCGAAATGTACTATATATTTTATACTACAAGCAAATAATTCAAACATGAATTTCTTTCTTTCCAAAAATAAATTTATCTATCAAATTATTTCTGTATATATATAAATGGCATAAAATAAAAGCTTTATGCATATATGATCTATCTGCTTGTAAGTATCAAAGAAATCAGTCACTTATTCACAATAATTGTTGGTTCATTTATTATATGAATTTAGATCCAGTTAATATATATGTCATTATTTTTGATAAATCAATAAAAAAAATTGTATACGAATTATTCGTTTTTGAAAATACTTTTTTGGTTATTAGGCCTTCAAGTGCTAATCAATTTTCATTTTCATCAATACTTTAAAAAAACTGAAAAATTACCGATTTTTTGTTTATTTGACAATAATATTAAAAAACTTATTTTGACAAATTGAATATTGTAAAACTGCTGACATGAAAACATGACCGATTTTTTGTTTATTTAACAATTATTTGTTTATTATAAGTACAAACTAGAAATACGAACCTATTAAGAAACTAATCAGTTTAAATTATTAAAAAACTTATTTGGACAAAATGAATATTGTTAAACTGCTGACATAAAAAACATTTATCATCACAACATTGCAAAATTGTTAAATATTCTGAATATTAAATAATTGAGAATTATACATTTTGTAGAAAATGAATCATTCTCAATTATTTAATATTCAGTCTGTTGTATTGTCATCGGAACTACGTATGTGTGCAAAGTTTCAAATCAATTGGTTATGTAGAAGCGGATCAAATTTGTATTATAAAATTTGACTCCAAATAAAGCTAGATAAAAACTTTTTAATGACAAAGATATCATTCCTGTTTAAAGGTTACCGGACTTAGGTTTCGGTTAGTAAAATAATGGTTAAGCGGTTTTCAAACAGGTTTAAAACACCGGTTTCCAGCTCTGGTTAAACGTTAAAGTAATGTTATTTTCAAATTAAAAAAAATAGCTCGTCATTTTGTTGGTTACTTAATAGATCCATAAGTCCAGTTTGCATGTATAAAATTTTATTAAAATTTAATATAATAATCTACCACAAGTTAAAGGTTCTTTTCTTATTTTCTTTCAAGTCAATATTGAGTTATTAGTGTCACTGAAAAGAGCACAAAATTCTTAATAATTTGATATTAAATTTCGTTAAAATATTTTTAAAACTGTTGAAGTAAGTGCTGCTTGAAAAAGCGTGTCTTGAGAAAACGTTTTATATTTTTTGAAAAAGGTGTAAAAAATCTAGCGTTGGAAAAAATTAACTAAAAATGTAAAAATCACTTTAATTGGCTTCGCCTGAAAATTTTACTTTAACAAGATCAAGCTCCGTCTCCTGTGGCAAATCAAATATTTCGTAATCGCTGTTATAGTTATACTAACAAACTAAGATAAAAGTTTTTCTTACGATTATAGGTCACATATTTATAAAATTATATTGCTTGTATGTGGGAAGCACTCCTGTTTTTTTTTTCGTATTTTCTCGCTATAACCAACCACATAAGTGGTTTTATTTTAAAATACAGTCTTAATAAACAAAGCGAAAAATAATAAAAATTAATAATATGTGAAACACTCGATATATATATATATATATATATATATATATATATATATATATATATATATACATATATGTTATATATTTAATATGTGTATTTACTAACTGGTCGTCGCAACTATGTATATAAATTTTAATAAAATATGCAATATTTCATATTATAATTTAGGAACATACGAAAAAGTATATATATATTTTTGATTATTAAACAAGATGGCTGATACTACAATCTCAATTTTTCGTTGTTTTAGTTCATTTATTTAGTCCTTGTCTAATGACAATTGCACTGTCTTAAAACCGAGCTTGTAGAAACACCCATTGCAATCTAATTTTAAAAATTTGCTTCATCAATTATAAATATTATAATCAAATCTTATAAAAATTATCTAATTAATCTAGCTTCTCATTATAATTAAAAGCATATACAGTTAAGATAATTATGTTTCTATTATCTATATAATTAAATAAATTTATTCGGTACTTAATTTGGCCGCCATATCTATTATATTTGTACTCAAATAAAATACGAATAAAGCCATTTTTACTATTTTTTGGCAATAATTTGTAGGAATGCTTTTATTTTATTGTTTTCTTGTGCCTACTAAAACTGTAAATTAAGAAAATAAAATCACAGATAAAAATCAAATAACT
The DNA here is from genome assembly GCA_963966155.1 of Clivina fossor. Classification (NCBI taxonomy): domain Eukaryota; kingdom Metazoa; phylum Arthropoda; class Insecta; order Coleoptera; family Carabidae; genus Clivina; species Clivina fossor. The sequence goes on from OZ014554.1 coordinate 24,556,681, forward strand.
GGTAACTAATTTTCTATTCAAGTTTAATAATTATCTTAAAATTAAAAAAAAATAAATAATAGTTAAATAAAATTAAAAAATAAATATCTTCAATTTGGCTTATCTGTTAATTAATTTAACTAATATAATTTCATTTATCAAGATCATTATATCCTATCACTTCGTCGGTTAAATGCTAACCCAAACAAATGAATAATAATAATAATTATCGATTATTTAAAATTTAAACCAAGCTTGAGTGCCTTGCGTAGAGAGATTTCGATTTGTCATAATTGATCGTCGTATAAAATGCTTTTAACTTTACGTGTTAATGGAAATGTTGTTTCAATCGCATTTGGACTGTGCTTAGTTTCGCAACGGCCTTTGTAGTCGTCTGTGTTCAATGACAAAATCATTGCGCCACCGAAATTGTTTTCTTTGATAAATTCAGTCTGAAAAATAATATATAAAATTTAGATAAAATATTTTGCTTCAAATAAATAACTTAATTTTGTTATTATACAAAATAACACTATAACCAGTTTAAAAATGCAGATGAATGATATAAGAAAATAATAGAATTAAAAACTAAACACTACATATAACTTTGATATTTTATAGTTTTGTAACAATAAACTGAGATATCTACAAATATTTATTTTATTCTATCAATATTATATATATTTTTTTTAATTAGATAAAAAAACTATAAAAGCAAATATTTCCTAAATAAAAAATAATATTTAAAAAATATCAGTTCGTGACAAATACAAAATAAATTATTAATAATCATTCATTAATTATATTGATTTATTGATCATACAGCAATTAAATTTTTTTGATGACTATCGTTTAAATTACGATAAAATTTCGAAAAATCCCAAATAAATGATATGAAAATATACGAACATAGGATGTAAATAATAATCAGCTGATGTTACATTTAAATATTATTCTTGATAAACATATAATAGAATCTAACATAATGTTAGTGATAAAGCGTCTTTGACGTCATACTATAATATAAAAAAATAAGGTCATATACATTTTATAAACATCAAATTTGCGCGTTTTATAAATTAAATACTAACATTAAATTATTATTTCCTTTACAAAATCTATGACACTTGTGAATCTAAATAAATATCTTAAGTCAAACAAAAGAAAAAAATAAACAAAGAAAACATGTTATATAATAATAACGTAAATCGTAAAATAAAGTTAATCCCTTTAAATTTAAGAAAAAAATTACAAAATAATTTTAATTACGTATTAAATATTGTCTGTGGATAATTTTTATTATTTATTATATTGAAATATATTTTGACTAACCTTGTAAGTTAAGCTCTGCATATCGTCAAATGAAATCCATTCGGTAGTTTTGTAAGCATATGGACTTTTTGCTTCCAAATCAAATGCGGCTGTAATTTGATAATAAGAGAGAAACCAGCATACGTCCGAATAATCAACGAAACCTAAATTGCCAACTTTTCCGTAACCATTTGTCGGCGCCATCAATCCATGATTCGCTGGATTTACCAACCTAACAATTTTCAATAATTATTAATATGATGTCTCGTGTGTCAGAAGAAAAATACTAAAAAAATATTTTGATTTAAAAGTAGAAATAGAAGAACACAAAATAAAAATGAATTACAAACTATAGAAGTGCGAAATAATACAAAAATAATAGCAGAAATAAAAAATCAAAAACTAAAATTCGATTACATAAAGCATTGTTAACTTAAATCAACGAATTAACTAGATAACTAGATTGTCAACTGTCTTCGAACTACCTCATTGATTTAATTAACTTATAAAGCATTTAACAATGCTTCATGCAATCGAACCTAAATTGATTTAAAATACGTAGATTTGGAATATCACTCTGTTAATGTTTAAAAAAAAAAATTAAAAACTCGCTGAAATAGTTTATAAAAAGATACTCACTGATAACTATGTCCATAGGTTGGAAGTCCAACAATAATTTTCGATTTATCCATTCCACTTTCATGCCAATAAAAAGCAGAAGCGTTTATATTCAATGTTTTGAAATAACCTTTTTCATTTAAATGTGCATATAATGGAGCATTTAATCCAGTAAACGGTGTATATTTCGTATAAAAATGAAAATCGTACGACATTAAATTTATATAATCCACATACCTGCAAAACAACCAAACGAAAATATTATAAACAAAAATTAATATTTATTTGTTTATATTAACATTCTTTATATCATAGATATAATTGCAAATCCATAAAAAAAACAATGAGAAACTTTCTAGTTTCAGCTACGGAAACTACTAGAATAACAGAAACAGAAAGTTTTATTGTGTATTTGTGCAGATTAGTATAAGTTAAATGTAACCTGTTTACAGTGTAAATAAACTATTAATATTAAAATCATACTTGTTCATGTAGAAAATATCGTACGAATTATCAACAATCGTTCTTGGTGCGGCAACAGCAACAGATAATAGAAACTGATGTTTCGGTTGATGTCTCTTGATTTCTTCACGGATTTCGTATAAAAGTTGAGTGAAATGCATTCGCTGTTTCTTATCGCCTTTTTTATGCTCATTTGGAAATTCCCAGTCCAGATCTATTCCATCGAGTTTAAATTCTTTAATCGCAGTTACTGCAGATCTTATAAATCTACAATAAAATCACATTAATTGAGTTTTGTCATAAATTATAAAGTTATATTTATTTACGTTTTTCGATTCGTATGATTTAAAACCATTTCCGAAAAGCCTGTATCGTCTCCGGCACCGCCCACCGATATTAAAACACTTAAATTTTTATTTACTTTTTTCAATGATGTTATATTCCGTATTGTCTATAATAATTTCAGATAAATATATTAATTATATAACCTTAATATTAACAAAAACTAGAAACTTACTTCATTTGCGAATGCTGTTATAGCTAAAGCATTATTATTAATTTCAACGAATCCAACATTGATGTGAGTGCATAAATTTGCATCTATTTTGCTACTATGCAAATCATCTCTATTGTTTATATTCGGATATGGAATCGAATAATAACATACTAATTTGTAATCTGGTAAGTTTTTGTATCTATAATTTGTTGGCGATGTTTTTTGGAAACTTTTCGTAAGAGTATTCTCATCAATGCTGTTATATTTAATAGCTCTTTGAATCCATTGTGATGGAAATTCTATATGACATGTATATTGATATCGTAATTTATGTAACTACGTAATTACACAATTCTTACCTTGTGGCTGATAATATTCTGGCAGCCGAAATCCATTTATAAAGTATTCTAGATTTACAATTAAAATAATTATTCCAGCAAAAGCCACTGATAATAGAACAACAGTGGATAAAAGACAAATTTTCTTGTTTGTAGCATATCGGGCTCTTGAAACAAAAATTAACCTTGAAATGTAGAAACTTGCCATATTGTTTTATTTAAGAAAAACACTCACTTTGTTTCATCTTTTAGAAGCTCATATCTTGCTTGCGGAACAGGTATATTAGACATTTTTAATATCAAACGCAATTGAACACAACATTTAATTCAAAACAATCACTGAATATTATCACTTGTTTATACTCAGATTAGAAACGTCATAATAAGTCGGATCTACACTGGCACTATTTTCACGAGTTCACAAAATAAAAGATCACTTTACACAGGGAAAATATATATATAAAATAAAACGGAGTGGGAGGGATAAAAAATGATTAACGAAATATTAGTAAAATAAAATTAGAAAAATAATGATATAAATACTGTTCTTTTTTTATAAAAAAAAACTCACACATCACAGAAATGATATAACATTCACACGTAACCTAAAATCTACAAGTTTTACATCTCTAGATGTAACAACTACGTTTTGCGATAATAAATCGCCCATTTTAAAATCATTTTTATGATTTATATTTGTATACGTACATATTACAATAGGACACATTCAGTTTTTACAATTTATTTTACATAAGAAATTAAAAAGAAACCACAGAAAACAAAAACAAAAAATGAAAAATGTTAAAATAAATTGCAAAAACTAAAATAAATATGATTTATAAAGGTCAATTAAAACATGAGAAATTTTAATTTTTTTTGAAAATAAAAGACTAGTTATGAAAAATGAAATACTTGAAAATCGTATTATTTTGGGTTATATCAAAATCTTGGAACTGTTTCAGATCTTTATACATTCTTAAAGCTAGTAATCGTTCTTAGTTTATATAACCCAAAATTTACGTATTTTCTTTCCACAAAAACAGATATGGCATGTAAATTCACGTTCGGTGCAGATAAAATATGATTCCTTATTTATTAGGTTAAAATTTAAAATTATTTTGTTTCAAAATTAACCTAATAAATAAGAAATATACAAATGAAATAAATATTTTTGATATGAATCAATATATTAATTTAAACAAATTATATGACACAAAATTTGTATTCTTTTTTTTTGTTTGTAACATGTTCTCTCTTTAAATTCTAGTTCTACTTATAATTGAGTTAGCGTTCTTACTCAACACTTACTAATATCAGTAAACGATGTAACATTTTTTGTTTATAGTTGATATATAATAGTGTATATCAATAGTTGTATATATATATGTATATTTATTTATAATATATTTATTGATTATGGCACTTTTTTTAATATGGAATGCTCTACTTATTAAATTTGATATTATTCCATTTCTTTAGTACCTGAATATTGATCTGGAGGCCAAAATCTAGACACAACTATATCGCAATTAAATAAAATTAAAAAAAAAAAAGAATAACACCAACAAAACATCGTAAAATGAAACGAAATAAATAAGAAGATATTTTAGCTAAATATAATAAACAAAAAAAAAATAATCACTGGTCTAATAACAATGTTGATTTAAAACCAAAAATAAAACTCTAATTTTTGTGACTGCGTTCACATCATCTTTTCATGCCAATGTTTAAGAGGACGTGAAGTAGCCACAGATCTAGTTTGTGTCTTTTTAAGGCACTAAAATTGTAAAAATTGTCTTTTTCATTCCTAAGGCACTACTACTAATAAAGGCCACCCTAAAGTACACTACTAAAAAAAATACTATTTTGTCTTTTGTAATTTACAGAAATTGTTCCCTAAGATTAATACTACTTTGCATGTTTGCTATTTAAAATAATTAATAAATATACAAGTGTAAATATGTTTTTTTTTTATCACTTACTTAAAGTAAAATACCAAATATATACTATACAAGTCTATTCATTTCGATTTCTTGGTGTCTTAATTACATAACTTCTTCAACTTCGCAACTTTTGTCACTTTCACGTTAATATTTGCATACATATATATCTTTTTTTTTGTAATAATTTTTATTTTGTCTTTAAATAAAATTTTAATATTTATATAATAAACTAACCCTCTAAATGCCTATATTTGTGTGCGGACATTTGTGCTAAACCTAAAACGGCATATTGACATGAAAGACAGTGGTAATGTGTTTGTTTGCCACTATGCTGACAGTTTGCTCCCCTGCATTGTTGATTCGGTGTGAATTTTTCAAATCCGGCCGCCTGAATCGAATCGAGTTTCTGATGTTGTCTTCGATGCGCCACAACCTTATTCGTATCAGTGCAGACAAACTCGCATTTTAGACAGTGGAAATGCGATGACTTATTTTGAGTTGATCCTGTAACAAAAACAAATAAAATTAAAACTTATATTCAGTTTGTAATAGAAACCAAAGTAATCGTAAGATTACTATATAATTTATAATAAAGTCTGAAAGTAGATTTAAAACTTACCTAAAGTGCTAGTGTAAACGCATTCTTGTCTTCCGCAAGCAACGTTCGAACGATATTGCTGAAAATCGCCGCCCATTAAAGTATCCAGACGTTCATGTCTTGCAGTATGTTGTACGAATCTAGTTTTATCACAAAAACTGTAGCCACAGTCGCGTCTTTGACAATGGAAATGAGTTTGGTGTTCGCGATAACCACATAGAGGATATTGACAATCTTCATTAAATCTAGACAAAAAAAAAATAAATAACATTAAATACTTGAATATATAGGTATTTAAAATTACTAGTAGTCGCCCAGTGGTCGAAATTCGATCGTAATTCATTAAATTTTTAAGTTTGAATGTTATTGAAGTTCTTTTCTTAAAGAGTATACCTCTATAATCGTTGCATATAATTTTTTTGAATTTTGTTCTATTACGTCAGCTGCGAGCGTGTACAAAAACGTCATTATGCATTAATTTTCGAGTTATTTTCCTTGCCCCCTTAAGCTATAGGCGACACACATAACGTAACCACATTGCAGAAACTCTACCGAACAATCTAATAATTTAATGTATTTGTAACATTGTAACACATATTATAGATAAATTTTATCTTTCTGTACTCCTTCTCCATATAAATTTTAACTATGCCAAATCTCACACTCTTCCGTGCGCGCAATGTGCTTAAAAAAACAAAAATTTAATTTACCTAAATCTCAAATATCCTTCCGGTACCGGTTCGTCTTTCAAAATCCTCATCGAATTCTGAATGCGAGCCTTTTTCGCTTCCGGAGACATTTCATGTGGACTTATCGCTCTCTTATTCAAGTTGGCAGCCATGGCGGCCAACGGTGATGTCATATTTTCCGGTGGTGCTTGACTTTGCGTTGCTAAATATTGATTCTGCATCAATCCGGGATGTTGGAACATTAATTGCGGTGGGATACCAGTGTTTTGGTATAGTGATTGAGGTAGAAAATTCTGTTGCGATATCAGCGCAAATTGTGTCGCCAAATTTGTCGGGAAGTTCGAAAAATGACCGAAACCGTCGAAAGTTGGAGGTGAAAAGATTGGAGAATTATTCTCCATTTCTGGGGGAGGAGGTTGAATTACCGGATTTTGAAGGGATTGCAAGGGTGCAACTTGAATTTTCGGTTCGATTTTAATTGGTGTTTGTGAAGGTGAATTTTGTTGGTTGTTATTATCTTCTGATATTTGACTATTTAGTGCGCCCGTGCTGTGTTTTGCAATGTGGGCTACTACTTTATCGATTTCTGAGAAGGCTTGATTGCACGCGTTACAATGATAGTGGGGTTTGCGTTTTAGTTTGCAAAATGGTCGACTACAATTTAAATCGGGACCATATAAAGTATGCGAACTATTATTGATCGCTTCTTGTAGTTGAGTCGTTTCTGTAATTACATTTTATGAATTAGAATCTTTCAGAGCAAGATTTCTTTAAAGATACTTATTTAAAATTACTTTAAAGCTACAGTAATTGGTGATATAACCAAATTTGAAACATTATACTGCTAACTTTTCAACAATAATGAATATCAACATTGTTGTAGTAGTTAGCAATAAAGTTTATTGTAACTGATTTTATAACCTTCCCCATTATAAATACAAATTTTACATCCAAATTTCTATTCAAAATATATTTAAAACTAACTACTTTACAAAAATATCACCAATAATCCCATAGAACTACATTTTTATGTTTTGAAGAAAAATGACAGTGTGATATTCGTACCTGAAGACGAATTTTTAGGTGTTTCAATTGGACTTGTGCGCTCAGTTGGTAGAGTTGAAAGTGGATAAAAAGTGCCCGAGGCTTTCACCACTAGAAATTATATACAGAAAACAAAATACTAAATAGAATACACTAATCTAAACCGAAATTTTTTTAAATATAATTCTACGTTCAAACAAGATAATTTTACTCTAACCATTTTTCAAATCTTAAAATACTTATCAAATTTTTGTGTTCAAAACAAAAGTAAACAAAAAAAGAAATAAAGTCAACTAAATACGTGCATGAAATACTATATTAAGTGCAGAAAATTAAAACTTACCCGATATTTTATTTTCAGGAGACATCTGACTTAGATTGATAGCTCTGAAATGATTCAGACTTTCTTGTTGTACAGGTTTTTCTTCAGTCTCTTTCTTAATTTGTATTTCAGGTATAATAGCGGGGTGCATTTCCGATTTACTCGGTAATTCGTCATTCAAATGTTTTTGATTATGTATCGCCATTGTTGAATATTGTACAAAAGAGTAGTTGCAATTTTCGCGGGTACAATGGAAATGACGATTTACTTTATTGCTACAAAAATACAATTTCATGTCATTTATATCGTAATATTAAATGTACTTTTATTTGAATGTTATGGAAATTATGTTTTTACAATATATATTGTCATTTATAATGTTAAAAATTTATTTGCAACATGCAAAATATAAATTAGAAACTACGGAAAAATCAATACAAAGTTTAACGGCAAGTGAATTGGTACTCATGATGAATATTTATCTACAATTGCCGGTAATTTTTCAATTTATATTTCAAGAGAAAAATATAATAATTTACCTGTGGCAGTTAGGTAAACGACAGTCTACATTTCGATCGTAAAATTCAAAACCTTCTAGAATTTCGATATTATCGTGGAAGTCTTTGCTGTGCATAAGTAAAACGTCGTCTTTGTCAGTCACATAGAGACAACGAGATTGATTGCAATGATAATGCACATTACCTAGATAAGGACACAAAATATCGGGACATTTACAGTTTTCCGAATATACATCAAAACCTTGTAAATTATAGTCAGCAATCTGAAACAAAAAGAATATAATGAATTAGAGAATGAAAATGACAAAATAATATCAAATTTATATATCTCACGGATAATGAAAGTAGATCGATATCAAATCAGCATAAATTAATGATGTAAAATTGAGATGAGTGGAATTTTAAATTCTGCTCATAATTGAAAAAATATTTACCGTTGGACTGGAGGAATTGGATCTATCATCATAAGGATCTTGAATTTCCATTTCTTTGCTACTGCAAGGCGTTGAGGTAGATGGTTTCGGAAGTTTAAAGCTAGTAAATATTGCTTGTGGCGAATCCATCAAACTTTGACCTCCTAATGGTGACTGCAACAAACATAAAAAAATGTGAGAAAATGTCGAAGAAAATTCAAAGTAGTAAAAGCTTTAAGAAAATAAAATTTCGAATAAAAGAATGGAAAGAAAAACAATTGGGCAAACTTAAACCAAAGAGGAATAGAAGTAAATAAATTATCATAAAAAATACATACATAATCATTCCAAACTTCGATGACACGGTTCTTTGGAGGTCTTCCCCGTTTCCTTCGGAACATGCCATCGATAGATGTTGCTAGGTGCGTCATTGTGAGTGGATCTTTAGTCATACTCAATTTTCTCGAATATTCATGCATCTTATAATGGTCCAATCTTCGGAAAGGTTTATCTGACGGTAAAATAACTTCTCGGCAATTTTCCTACAAAATGAAAAAAATCGCTTATTTTACAAACAATAGAGCCTTTGACTTACAATTGGGAAAAATTGGCACAAATGATATACAATAGAATGACAAGTTATATAGTATGCATAATCAGTATATATATGTAAACAACAAGAAGAGAGATAAATTTGAATGTTATACGTACCCAATTGCAATGGTAGTGACGATCCTTGTCTTGATATATGCACGAGTCATCGCATCGACCATTTTGTGCGTCTACAGTTATGTAAAACGCTTCGGTGACTTGTTCTTGTTGTTCGTGATTCCTAGCATGCTCTCGTACACCGTCTCTGCACCTAAATTGCAATGAAAATGTTCGCACATTAGCATAAAAAGCACCCAATAAAGTACGGCCTAACAATAAATCGAAAGGTGCATTAGCGGTCGGGAATAGTTAAGCTAGAGGTAAGGTTTGGTTAAATTTGCGGAAATACAATAACATTGCAAATAATAGATATGTTAATAAATAATTAATGAAATAGCAAAAATTATGCGACGTAATAATTTAAAATATAATAAATATTGAATATTGCAATCAAATTCTATTGTTGTTCTACTTATTAAATAAATAAAATATAATTTTAAATGTTTTTATTGGTATTGCCTTTCTTATAGATTAAACAAAAGTTAGAAAAAGTATTTTTCGATAATATTAAATGTATTTATGAAATGGTGTATAAATGTATTAATTAGGATAGATTAGGTTAAATAAAAACAAAATCAATTGCACAAAGAGTTAGTATCAAGTAAGAAACACAATAAAACATAATTTTTATTAAAATGAAATAAAAAAAAGCGGTGATATCTGTTATTTTCAGCCCAATAAACGATAAAACCAAATTAGTAGTAACATCATAAGTGAGGATCCAAGCAGTTAAAACTCCAAATATCAATATCAATAAAGTAACTTACGTAAATAGCATATCACAATTCTCAACCATACAATGATAATGCTCACTATAAGCCAGTTCGCAATTAGTGAAACATTTTTCATGTCCGGCAAAGAACTGAAGATATTTTCTCCAGAAATCCTCATTATTCCACGCCGGATCTCCATCCATTGGTCCTGGAGTGAAATTTCCATCTCCCGCTGATAAATCGATTGCGGAAGCCGATTCTGATTCTTCATAACTAATCGGAGAAGCTCTACCATCACTGGAAGTTTCTCCAGAATTGGACATCGAATTCTGTTGGATCATATTAATAGGAATCCCTTCGAAAGCTTGCTCATAACTTTGCGGAAGTGCCATATTTAATCCTCCGCCTTCTTGTAGACTCTTCATCATGCTTTGGGCGAGTTTGAACTTCCGATAAGCTAATTCGGAATCCTTACGTTCGTGTTTTCGTTTGTGGGAGAATAATTGTCCGGAACTGTGTAGAACATAGTTGCATTGCGGTCGAATGCAATGGATATGATTGCAGACTTTAGAGAAGCGACAATTATCGTACGGGCAACCTTCGTGTTTCATGAATTTTTTGAATCCGTCTCTGGATAGTTGTTCGTCTTTAATGTGATACGTTTTGTGTTTTTCTATTACGGGGAAAAACCAATATTTGTTTTAATATTTTACATAGAATTTTATGTTTAGATTTTTACGTAATAGTTGCCAAAATTATAAATTGCTTTTGTAAATAATAAAAAAAAAACATTGATTCGTATGCTGCATGTTAATTATAATATTATTCTTGTAAAGTATACAATTTTGTTCTATTGTTTAATTTTTTTATTAAGTTTGAAACTTTTAAAATATGCAAAATAGTTTATTGATTATACAGAAATAAAGGTGAACTCATGTTGTACTTGCATAAATTTCATTTAATGGTACTATTAAAACTATAGTACATTGAAAAAGATTCATGATAAAGAAAATCTATGCATTTTCTAAAGGATTATAAACGTATAAAATTAGACAAAATTAGAACTATACAGAACAAATCTAAATAAAATAAATTACAAAATTATCACTTGGAAACTTAATGAATTTCTCTTTTGTAAATATGGAATAAAATGCTTAATTTTATATTTGTATGTAAAGATAAAGAATATTAAACTTTTTTCTACAAATAATCATATTATAATTAATAAAATAAATTTTAGATTACGCGATATCTAGCACAAATGTTCTATTTTTCTAAAAGAAAATATTTATTTTATATTTTAGTGACTATTTTATTAATTTGGTACCGATGATAGAAATACGTATTTAGTTTCACTTTAAAAATTAAAATTAATTATTTTAGGAATATATTTCAAATTTTATCTATTTATTTTAATACATTGTAAAGTGTAAAACCTTTTTAAATATAACCGAAACTTACCCATATCAGCCTTATTCTTAAACGTATACTTGCATCCCGTTCTTCGGCAATGAAAATGCGTTGTTCTTTGTCCGAAGAACGCACAATAACTCGCGCCACATTCTTCCGTGGCCCTAAACCTCTGGAATCCTTCTTGAATAATGGCGGAATCCTTCCGATGATAGTTGGCGTGCATTTGCACATCCGATGTGGAAATATAAACTTTGTCACAGCCTTCTTTAATACAATGATAGTGCGTCTGTTTCCGGTTATGCGAACAGCCCTGATATCGGTCACTACAATCGTCCATGGGACTGTAACGCATGAAGCCATGCTGGAGGCTTTCGTCGCGTTTCTTATGCCATTTGAAGTGACGGATCATTTCTTCCTTCTTCACAAAGACACGCGAATTGCAGTCTAAGCAATGGAAATGTTCCCTGAAAGTAGGAGATTTAACTTATGATTCATTATTTTAAATGATGTAATTTTTATTAAGTATATGTGAGCATGGTTTGTTTTTATGATTGAAAAAAATATATATGTTAGATAGAGATCCCATAATAAAATGTAAAAACGGGACACTTCAAATTTTATTTAAAAAAATAATTTTTTTCTTGGGTCTGTATTTCTATTTTAATTCTAAGAAAAAATTTAAATTATACATTGAATTCTAATAAAAAAAGTAATATCCATAAACAAAACATTTAAATAAATGAAACATTGAAAACATATTTAAGTACATTAATGAAGTTTCAAACTGATTGTTGCACTGAAAATAATAGAAAGACATAATCTACATGAATTAACTAAAATATTAGGTTTATTCACGGACGGTATTAGTATTTTATGTAAAACGGGATATTTTTATGTTCCGGTGCATTCTATGAGGACACTGGGACAGTATCCATAAAAACGAGACTGTCCCAGTCAAAACGGGACGGATGGGATCCCTAATGTTAGTATATTAGTTAAGAAAGGACAGTGAATCATTTATGGTAAATTTATGTTAAAAGTGTAACTATTATTTCTAAACTCGTATGCGTTCTATAGTAAAATAATAATATTAATTTATTTACGAGAAAAGAAATACAAAAATAATCCATAACTCTGTCAGCACAAAATTATGCTTAAAGTAAAATGTATTTTTAAAAAATATATAAATAAATAATAAATGATTTTACGTAACATTTCAATAATGTACTGTCTTTAAAAACGTTCTGCTAGAATTCGCTAATAATTTTTAATTAGATAGTATTACGTAGCTCAACATTTTTTTTACTTTAATATATATTTATATTAATAATAATTTAATATTAAATTTTGTTATTATAGATTTTATATAACTAATATGAATAACCAATTTTTTTACAGAAATATTTATTGATTTAATTTGTATAAAATATATACCTAATATAATAATAAAAATAATGGAAGAAAATATTTTATAGTTTGTAAATGTGAATAATAAAAATTTAGAAAAAATCGAAATTATAAGTATGCATAGAAATATAAATTTTTTATTTTATTTCAAAATTATATTATTTATTTTTAAGAAAATATATTAAAATGTAATAAAATTTAGATTTAATGTACTATAAACTTTTAATATATTTTTTTTATTAAATAAATTTCGAAAAATATATTTTTATTGGACAACTTTTCAAACTGGTACGTTTTGCAAATTGCATATTACACATTTATTTTATTAAAACAAATTAATATAGAAAGCCTGCATATTTTTTATAAATTTATAATAAACTAATGATTTCAGAAGCATTGCTATTATTTAATTGAATTTTTTTGTGTTATTTACTGTTGTTCTGTGTTTTAAAAGTTTGATATTTTAAAATTCACTAATGAAAGAAAAGGATGCCAATATAAACATTAAAAAATAGTAAATGATTGACACAAATTATTTTAATCACTTATTTTCTGTTTATTTGAAATGTGATACTATTCATAATTTTGCAACAAAAGTTTGTATCAAGTAATTGGAAAACAATTTTAAACTAGTATAAAACGTTGTTAACTTCATCAATGAGACAATTATATTGTCAACTCTCTTTAAAGCGCCAATTATTGGTCAGTTGGTAAGTTAATGAAAAAGTTAATTTATAAAGCGTTTAACAATGTATTATGCAATCGGCTCTAAGTAAAGATATAATATTTGAGAATAACTAATAACTAATGTAAAGTAAAATAAAGTGATTGACAAATTATTGGAAGTGCAACAATCTTTACCTGTAATTTAAGTCCTTGCAGTATGAGCTACTGCATTCTAGCGACGATGCAAATCTTTTAACATATCTGGAATAATCTAGAGGAACTGCAGTCTTGGCCAGCATGCCAGGTGTGGCACTATCTCGCGACATTGTTGCAGGAGATACGGATTGCGCTAACATTGCTGTAACAATCAAAACATATTTCACATTACTTCAACAATTCAATTTATGCCAACATAACCTATATACACACGTACATACATATTACAATACTTCGTAAAAATAAAATATAGCTACGTATGTAGAAACTTGATTTCTTTAAATATATACTGTGTATTTGCATAGCAAATTTTTTTATTATTATTTCATTGTAGTTTTCAAAATTAAAACCTTATTCAAAAACATAAATTGTATGAGCTTATAAAATTTATATTATATTAGCATCATCAAAATTAATGATATCTACAAAGGCTGATAAAAAAAACAAACTCTAAACTCATATCTTAGTTAATTATCAAATAATACTAATTTCTCAGCAATCTAAAAAGAATCATTAACTTATACTTGAAACAATCAAACCCTTGAACTTTGCATATTTTTGATTTGATTAGTCTTAAAAACCTGCTGAATTTAGTGTTGAAATATAACACTATACTTTGTGTAAAAATGACACTAATTTTATGTATAAATTACACTTTATAGTAGTGTCAAAAAATATTGGTGTTAATTTAATTTATTGTCCTATTGGTTTCTTCTAGTGTAATTACACTATTTGTCCCAAATGGGACACCAAATAGTGTAAGAATTGTAATTTACAATATTCTCTAAAATATTAATAAATAAAATACTAATTTAAGAGCAAAATTAATTGACCAAATTTAATGGCTAATACTAGTTTTAAGGCAATGAAATTGTCATAAGAGTAAGACTAAACAAATGAGCTAAAGCACCTCAAAAACCGAACTTATAATACTAACCAATGATATTAATTTTTCAATTAAAATTTTACTAGTCACAGTAAAGGAAAGATATGATAAAATATTATTTAAAAATTGAAATATATAATAAAAAAAATATTAATAAAATTAAATATACGATTAGGTCATTGCATCCTAAGCTACAGTAGAAAAAAAATAAGAAAAAAAATCTATAAAAATAAATATATTAGGTTGATATGTAATATGTTATATTTGTGTTGCGCTTGAGGCAGTTAAAATTATAGTTATAATTGCGTCACTCTTCCAGATTCGGCGTCAAAAAAACTTCAAAAATTTCGTAACGCCGTTGTTGAAAATCCAAAGAATTCAAACAATATTCTAATAATAGTGAGGGATCGTTTAATCGTTAAAATAAAATTGAAAAAAGAAATAGTAAAAAATATATCGGTATAAGAAACAAAGTTCTCAGTTAAATCGTGCGTAGTAAAAAATTCGACAATCGGTGTCAGAACAGCTGAAGATCAAAAACGATTTCCTGTCTCACTTGCGCGCACGCAGACGTCCCGAGTCGTTTTCATACATCTATATAAACTCTTTTACACATTCACAAAAGCCCAGCGCAGGCGCGCATAGAAAAACCGTATGTGAAACTCTTGAATTTAAAGAAACATATTTCTGAAATAAAAAGATTATAACATAACTCCACATCCTCTTGGAGTGTTTTTTACGACTCGGAAAAAATAAGTAAATTAGAATACCAAGACCGACCATATAACACATTAAAAACTACACTAAAATAATATATTCTTCGTTTATTTTTTCTGCTGTGAAATTTTCAGAATTTATTCGAACGTTTTAACGTCAAAAGTCGTCGGTATATCGATTCATTTTCGTCGCTTTTAATTAAAATCTGTTTTCAGCTTCCGTGTATATCGCGCCGTTTTGTTCACTTTTAAACGGGTAATTTACTATCTTCTAGGTTGGCAACAGTGGCCACTGTTCCACCAAGGTTCGGTGATATATTATACAGTTTGTAAATGTTAATTACATTATTTTATTTATGGTAAATATATCAACAGATATGTTTAGTCTGTTTTGACTATTAGTTTTATTTCGTTTGTTTTTTTCTGTCAAAAATATCTTGAAGTTTTAAACTATTATTCTTATTTCTTAATTGGTCCACATAAATCACAGCTTTTATTCTAATTGCAGATCTTAATTAATTTGTTTTTCTAAATAATAATATCAAATTTTTTTTACATATTTTTATACATCATTTACTAAATTTTAGATGATTTGTCTATTTAATTAGATGATTTCCAATAACATTAGTTATTTCATCTACATACATACAAATTAGATAAATAAAAATTGTTAATTCAAATAAAGTTTAGATAAACTATCTAAAACTTTAGATAAATCAACCAATAAACATAAATATACAGCACTGTAGATAAAATATCTAATTACATTAGATAAATATACCAAACGTAATTATTTAATCTTGAATTAGATGTTTCATCTAATATAACTAAAAGGCCGAAAATCATCTATTTTTTTTTGGATAAAAACAACTAAAATATAAAATAATTTATAGAATTTTTCTATGTATTGAACATGCACATGATCAGTAAAGTTCCAATATTATGTGAAAGTTTCGAACAGTACTTGTATTTCACAGACATTTAAAAGTTATGTTTACAAATTCTTCATAAGTAATATTTTTCGTTAAAAAACTTAATCATTAGAAGACTTGACGTTACCGAAATATGTTTTCCATATTTCTTAACTTGGTGTATAAATTTGAATCAGCTAACAATGCGTTTCTATATTTTTTATTTTACCCGAAGCAATAGAGAGAAACTAACGATTAATAACACGAAATTTATAAAGAAAACTATTTAAAGACATAAATTATTTTCTCAGTATAAATTTACAAATATTTCTGACGTTTTCGAATGAAACAAAAAAAAAGGAACAAACAATAAATTTTGAAATAATTATAGAGTAAGTCATTTTCGGCATCAGAAATATTTTTCTTCCAAACTTATCGATAAAAATCTCAGTAACCTTTTCAAACCCAAACAAACGAATAACGTAAAAAAAAACTCAATCCTTTTATCTCATTTTGAATGACATCTTTTTACGAAATCTTTACCTGAGCATCGAGAAAACTTAAGAATCTATAAAAAAAAAACTCTTCTTTTTTTTATTATTATCATTGAAATTTGAAATTTGCACGTGTTCTGAACAAAACACTGAATCCAAATAATAGGATATTGCGTTACTGAATTGAATTTTTTTAAAGTTCGTCCGTCTCTTTTATAATATAAAAAACCAGTTCTCTATTTACCTATATCCAACCCTTTTATACGGCCCTACATAAAAGAGGTTTTTTAGTATTATTAAAGATTTAACCAGTGCCCCAACTAAATACTGCCGATGATTAGTTTGACGTTATATAAAGTATACAATTGGTGTTCTATATTTTAGAGCCCGCAGTTTTTTTAAAAAAACTTCTGTAGTTTTGCAGTTGGAAGCTCAGCTAAGGGTGTATTTTAGTTAAATTTAATCTCGGACCATCAGGGCACCCCTATACATATTATCGGAAAGGGTTGAACAGCGATTTGGTAAAATTAATTCCCTGTTTTTTCACCGGATATTACGTCATCGGACTTTATAAAAAAAAAAAAACTTATGTCAAACAAAATATTCGTTGATGGAGTGATTGTGAAATGAAATTGTATTTTCGAAAATGGTTTCGGGGATTTTAGCTTTTTCAAAACGGGCGGCTGTTGTGTTACAGCCAATCTGACTTTTGTTTACTAACATCTGACGCTTTGACAGAACAACACACATTTTTCTATCGCGTTTATAGTAGTCGGTATTTTTCAATCATTTGATTTCTGTGATTTGTTAACTCTCCACAAAATTTATGCTTGTAAAATATTTATGAAAATTTGCAATATCTTT
The DNA here is from genome assembly GCA_963966155.1 of Clivina fossor. Taxonomy (NCBI): domain Eukaryota; kingdom Metazoa; phylum Arthropoda; class Insecta; order Coleoptera; family Carabidae; genus Clivina; species Clivina fossor. The sequence goes on from OZ014554.1 coordinate 24,574,409, forward strand.
GTTCATTTTTTTTCTTGTATCTAAAGATGTCTTAGATGAAATGACATAAAATTTACAGTTAAATTATACAGTAAAACATTTTTTTGTTAATTTTTCTAATGTTTTAGTTGTTTTATCGTTTTAAAGAAAATAGATAATTTCAGTCTTCTAATAATATTAGAAGGAACATCTAATTCAAGAATAGATGATTGCGTTTGTAATTAAATATTTTTTCCAGATTGTCTAGTTTCTATTTTTGTTCGTTGATCTATCTAAAGTTTTTGATTATTTATCTGTACTAATAATATTGTAATAACAATTTTATTTCAACTAATTTGTATGTATGTAGGTGAAATAAATAATGCTATTAGAAATATTTACATTTTTATATTAGAATTAAACGACTTTAAATTCTAGTTCTATATTAATATTTATTAATAATCGACGTTTCGACGAACTCAACGTTCGTCTTCATCAGGAAAAAAAATAGAAATGATATTCATAGTGAATAAATAAAACAGAGAAATAAGTATTAACAAAATAAGTAACTAATAAGCATTCTCATTGTGTTTGTGAAAAAGTGTTTTTATCTTTTGCTGCAAAATAAATTTTGTATTTTTATCTCTTATCAAATATAAGTAGTATTTTTTTTAAATATTTTTTATTATGTCTAATATTATAAAATTCAAATAAACTAATTAAAATTGCTTAATAAGTGAGGTGAGAATACGGTCCTATGTTTGTGTTATATTTTTATTATAACTTCTAAAAAAAATAACAAAAATCGTATGAGATTGTTTTAAATAAAAATGTTTTGATAAATATAAGTTGAACAATAAATAAAAAATTAATAAAATTATATTTTAATGTATTTGATATTTAAATGACGCTTTATTTTATTTACCTATATGCATATATCATAAAAATGATCATATAAATTATTCCGAGTTAAAACTTGAATCGAAGGAAGAAAAAAAAATACTAACCGATGAAAAAATTACCATTAATTTGTTGTACCGTTGTATACAAAAATATCTATAACCTACGCGCGATGTCAGTATACGTTTTATTATTTCATTATTTTCTTTTTTAATGTGGAACAAAAATAAATAAAAATTTTTACGATTTATATTTATAAAATAAAAATAATCCGTTTTGAAAATTTCACCTTTTGCGAAAGTTGTTTATCCGTCTCTTATTTTCGAATATTTTTTCAAGAAAAATACAAGTATCGTATAACTTGGCGCCAGAAACTTGAAGAAGAGGAAAAAAAAATCCTAGAAATGATAAACGATTAATATTTTATAAATTATTCATAAATGTATAGTTAACACTATGATAATGAAAATATATTATAATTTTTCGAATAAAAATACGAAAAGAGTATTTTTAAATGTGTTGGTTTCAAAATATTTTGATGATATATTGGCCATAACGAAAATTTAATTTTTGTAATAATGTCTAGGCTGGATAAATTATTGCCCGTTTATACGGGATAATATAATTAACATAATTTTTATTAATTATGCGTTAACATATGATTATTTTGCATAAAATACGAATAATCGGAAAAATATTTGCCATTGTTCTGACAAATTGTAATAACTCATTTGCAATCTTAACAGATGCAAACTAATAAAAAGAAACCAGTTTAGGAAAAATTATTAGGTTCAGTTTTGCCAACTGTCGTACTAAATTATAATAAATTTACACTACATTTTTAATGTGTGTTTGGTATATAATTATTAATTATTATTAGAATAAGTAAATGTAAATTATCGAGGTTATAAACTAAATTGAACGAATATCTAATGAACGTTTGAATAAGAGAATATTATGTTAGTAATATTGAAGTGCATGTTTGTATCTTCGATGAGTAGATGAATATGAGAGGTATTACGAATGTGGATAAAGCTGCTTGAATGAAAAGAGTTTGTGAAACACCCATACAAGTACATTGCGTAATTGTACGGCGCAATCTATTTACATACGCACACATTAGTTATTTCTGTCGGAAGATACTCATTTATGTACATATGTGTTTGTAGGTTTCTTTACAAGTTTTACTGTAATAAAATTTTTGCCCCTAATCTTTCAAATTAAACAATAGGGTAAAATTTTATAGAAATGTTTATTTCAGGATTTAAAGCTTGAATTACATTATACTTTTTTCGTCTAGATTCATACTAGGTTTCTAGTTCAAGTTTCGTTCAAGTACAGATAGTCAGTTCAAGTATAATGTAAATCAGATTTTTGCATCCAAGTTTCTTTCAAGTTTCTTAGTATAGAAATATACAACATGCTCTATTTTCCTATTCAAGTTTCATACTAGATACATTATACGCATGCGCACGCAATTGTACCAACCTTATATGTATCCATTTTTGTTTAAATGTGTTTTTCAGTATCTGTCTTATTAAGTACTTTATATTTTTAAGTTGGCGTACTGGCAATACATCCGATTGTGAAAAAAGTATGAAAATTGAACAAAACTTGAATGAAAATTGAACTAGAAATCTAGTATGAATCTAGACGAAAAAAGTATAATGTAATTCAAGCTTTAGATATCGCAAGATTTTGAGTTAAATTTTGTTTTGGTATTCGTGTATATATTATTTTTGTTAAATCATTTTAAAAATTATAACTTAAATGTTATTTAGCTAGATATTTAAATAATGTAACTTTTGAATTTTTATTATGAAATTCACCGTTTTAAAAAAATGTAACTGAAATAAATTAATTCTTTTACTTGAAGTGTAAAAAAAAAAAACTTAAAAGTTAAAACAAAACAAAACATTAGACACGGTACATAAATTTTATGATCTTAAAGGTTAAAATCTATTTTCATTTCTCGTAAAAAAATAACAAAACTAAATCACATCTTTGCGAAAAGTAAATATATCGTTCCTTGTCTATTTCGTGTCACATTATATGTGTATAGATACAAAATAAACGATATATGTAAAAGAATGTCTCATTTAGTGGTCTTATGTGACCTAAATTTAAAACAACACACGAAGGAAGATACTAAAAAGAACATAATATCCAAGAAAATAGTTGTTTTACTGGACAGATATCCGATATATTTTCGGATATGCTTTTGTACGCGCGTGTTTATATTTATGTAGTGTTGTTTTTGAGTGTATATGTATAGGTGATGTATCTAAAATGTAACCTACCACATTTAAAATAGCTGGCTGTCATTCATTCGGCAAAAGATCAGAGTGCCCCTCTTGCCTCTTTGAAGATTCTGTCTAAATTGTGCTGGGATTATTTAAGATGCACCTATTTCATTATTGTGTTTGTTCTCGAATTCAATTGAGAAGTTACAGTAATTTTTAATTTGTTATTGAAGTATTGAAAATTTGTTATCAAGTGTTAATAGATCGTTTTTAATAAGAACCACTCATAGAGTAATCTTCAGGCTTTCCCGGCCGGTATCCATTTAATTTATAGAATTTTCTAAGCTGGTATGTTGTGGTCGATCTATTCTCGTCACAGACGTTTCGCCATATTTACAAATAAATACATACACAATTGTTAGTCGTTTAATAGTATAGGATTTTTATATAACAATAATTAAATATATTAGCTGGATAGTACAGGCTTGGTTTTAAAATTGGTTTTAACTAATACCGGTTTTAAAGCTTAAGAGCAGAACTAAACAAATGAACTGAAACATCACATGTATAGTACCAGTAATAAGATGAAGTAATTTTCAAAAATGCACTATCAAAATTACATCAGTGAAATTAAAAAAAAAACACTTATTTTAAATTTTCTACTGTTTATTACTACCAAATAATTTGGATTAAATTCAGTTTTTCTTGCTTCTTCTTCAAAACTTTTATTTTCCAGAGAAATTTTCGAAATTGCCCACTTACATTAAAGCAACTAACAATTTAAAAACATTTGAATTGGAAATTAAAAAACATTAACATGAAAAGATAGAAGCAAATTATTAATTGTGTTAATATATTGATTAATATCTTTAAGTGTAATATTTCTTTGTATTGTATTGTATTTACTAGCGTAAGCTAATTAATAAACTATTATTAATTCAATTCAAATCAACAAAAGAAGAACGCTGTCGCACAGTGTCATGAACTTTGTACGAAATCCCAGTACGGGTGTTCCTTTAGACTTCTGAGACGTTTTATTTCGTACTTCAAGCGTTTCTTTAGTGTTTCTGCTTAGTTTGAGTTTTAAGTTATAATGAGGAAGCATGCGATCTATATTTGAACGTTAGAGCAAGAGCGCATAGAATCAGAATCTCGTACGTACTACGTAAAATCACTTGACTCTGTTTCTGTTGATCTTTTTCTGACGTCTGTACGTTAGCGCGACAATAAATTCTAATTTTCAAACTAATAGGGAACAATCATTTAGAATCTAGTCAACTCTGTGTGTTCGCTTTACTTCAAACATCATAAAATCGCCATGCCACCTATTTTCAACAAATAGGAATTAGGCAATTAATTAATACGGCTACACTTGTTATGTTTCTCGTAAACCTATTTTCGTGTTTTTTTCTGGTCTTGTTTCACAGCTTTATCGATGCATCCTTATTATTATTAACAACTAGATGAAAGATAAAACTATTTTTTGTACGATAAATTAGAGAAGAATATTAGACATCAAACGATGTGTGTTTTATCTAAACAATTTTAAAAATAAATCATAATATATTTATTTGAAATAATGTGAAACGTATTTTTGTATTTCTTTCGAGTAAGAATGCTTAGGTGTATAAATTAGTTGTTTTTGAATTTTCTAATACATAATTCATTCTTAAAAATATTGGAATTTGGTGTCAAAAAATTTGGCATCTGTGCATATTTTCTGGTTACAAATTTTAAACGTAATTGTAGTTTATAAAATGCTTGAAATAATATATTTTGTGGAAACTAATTTTTGCTTAAATAAACAGTTTTTATAAGTATGTATAAGTTATATATATATATATATATATATATATATATATATACATGGCGTGATTGTGTATTATGTATGTATGTATGCGTGTATATATATAATAAAAAAAAAGTTAAAAGAATTACAAGCGGCAAAAGATCTGAAAATGTTTATATTCCAAAAAATATTTTCTTACTGATGTAAAAAAATATCAAATATTTAGCACAATATTATTTCGAATAAAATTTCCTAATAAAAATATTTCAATATAAATAAAAATAAATAATAGGAATTTCGTATATAATCAAAAGAATTTCAAGTCGAAAAAATATGAACTAAATATTTAGGCGAAGAGCGGCGCAAGCCATCAGCCATAATAACTCGTTTTCTAAGCCCACGCAATTCGAAAATATGTAACGAAATTAAAAACAAAAACACAACGAAAGAAATGAAAAAAGAAAGAAAATATCGAAATTAATGAATCAAGTTTGGTACTTAAAACGAATTTATTACAGGCAAAATTCAAAAACAATAAGAAACACAGGCGGCTCTGACCCCAGCTTGCTTTGATATAATAACAATAAAAAACCTTTTTTCCAATGCCCAAAAACATTATAATACACTCCCAAAAAGATTTTCAAGAGCACGCGCGTACGCAACAATCGCACTTACCGCCGTGGTATTTAAGTGTGTTTGAGTTCCACTTTAAAAATGACGCTGGATTTATAACAGCGCCACGAAAAATTCAATCGAAGATAGAAAGAGATGGCAACAGTGAACGAAGAAGGAAAAAAAAAGCCATTTATGAATTATGAATACAACATTTTTGATAGTAGGTGGACACAGTACGAACGAAGCGGCACATACGCGCACCTATTGTTGTCGCATCGAATTATTTCTTCATGCCCGCTTAAATTAAATTGTAGTTTTGATTATAATATTTGGGTGCGACCGATTCGACGATTTTTTTGAATACGAAAATGCTGAGAAATGCTTAAAAATAACCAACAATTTTTTTAACTAAAATACTAGCATTGCTGCACTTTCGGGACAACATTTTTTGTAGGTGTAAAAAATATACATATATATATTTATAATGAAAAAATTTTACATATATCATATTGCACTGTCTTTATACATTCCTGTAGTTTTAAATAAAATAATAAAGTTTTTTTCTAACCAGGTAGGCTACGGTTATTTGACACACATTCATTATTTTAAACTACATTATAATTATGTAAATATTTTACTAAATTTCGCATATAAATATACGAGTATTTAAATTTTCTAATTGCAGTAATATGATTTATTCGGATAAGAAATACACATATTCTTTACATTATTTATTATCTAAATTTTTGTATTTTTTTAAATTTTATTTACTATCATATCATTTGCAGGAGTTCATTGTCTTAATTTGCAATATTATAAAAAAATATATATCTGCTTTTTTTTTACATTCGTTTTTCTATTTTATATATGTATGTAAATTATTTTTATCGGAAGAGCCCTAGGTATATTTGAAGACTGATACATGCAAAAGTTTATAAATCTATAAGAACGACCTTGACTAAATATTCTTTTATAAATAACCTTTATTACCGATGATGATTATGTGTATTAAAAATAAGATCATAAAATTCTAAAAGTTATCATAATTTTTTTTACAGAGTAAAATACTTAAATTATTATTTAACAGATATTATTATTGAAAAAGATAATAATATTTCATATTCATATTAAGTTGATTTATAATTTACCTAAATTATAAAAACATACTAATATAAAATAAATACTTAGAAAAAGTATTGTAAAACAATGAAAAATTATAAATATTTTTTAAATAAAAGTTGTTAGTTTTAATTTGTTTAGCAACTTTGGTTAATTAATTTTTTTCGAAATATTTATTTATTGCAAAATATTCATAAAATACATAAAAGTGACATTAATAAACTACCATTTCCGGTAAACCAATCTATGCTAAACTAATCTAACCTAAAACTCAACAATAAAATTTCTTTAAAAATTCATTTAACATGTGTGTCCACAGACAGACAAAACGATATAACGCTAAAAACCGTTGATTTATGTTACAAAGAATACGAATCGTGCTAATCGTCAAAATTGGAGCGATGGAAATATCTCTTTCACTAGATGTGACGGTCGGTAAAATTCAGTTAAGCAACTTCTTTCGATAATCCAAAAAAAAAAAAACAAAAACAAAAGAAAATAAAATTTTAAAAAAAATACAAGATATTTTTTCTTGTATTTTTAAAATCATTTACATATCAATTTTTAAAGCCTACAAAAATATGAGAATCTCTTTTTTGTGTATTTTCGGATAAAATTTCCGAAATTAATGAATGTAATAAAAAATATCCTGCAGTTTAAAATCAGATAAAAATTGAATTGTAGAGATTTCTCAAAGATATTATTTTTATGTACCACACAGCACACAACTGTTCAAAGAAGCAAGCATGTTTTAAAAATAGTATTGTCACATATTAATTTCTTTAGGTCATAACTTTAATTGTGTGTATAATCTTCAGCATAAAGTTTTCTGGCAAAAAACAAATGTTGCTTGAAAAATGACTGTCAATTTGTTTACACAAAAACAAAAAAAACAGTTGAAACACGTAATATTTTTTACGATGTCCATTATACGAAATACAAATCATAAATAAAAAACAAAAAAAGAATCGTATGTGTAAAATGCAAAAGTGTTATTTTTCATAATTTCACAATTTGCTTTTCGCGTGCTTAGAAAAATTCAGAAACTATTTGACTATTTGGTTGAGAGCGTAGAGTGGAGTAACCCAGTTGGAAATTATTCACACAAATGTCCGAAACCTCGAATTCTCCGACGATTTGACTATAAATAAGTCACTCGTGTGTTGACGCAAAACAGTTTTTGGATTTTTCACGAAACACGAAAAATTAGAATACATTTATTATATTCTGTTTACACGATCGCTTAAATGTTTGTATTATTGTCGAATATTTGAATATAGTTTTCGAGGAAAATACATTTCATAATTTTACTAATTTAAGAAATGTTTTAACATAGTAAAAAATCTTTCCGAACTTATTATATAAAATACAAGGGTTTAGGTTTAAGTTCTGTAATTATATTGAAACTAAAATAATTTGGCGCCGTGGAAAACACTACACTTTTATTTCAACATATATGAGTATATATTTATGATAGTTTAAATATTATAATAATAAAAAAAAACTAGTTGAATTTAATTATTGAAAAATGTAGACGACAATGAAGTATAATAATAATAATAATGATAATAATCAATGATATTGAAATCAATATTTGATGAGACAATAATACATCAGTAAATCGTCCAGTTAAGAAAAGAATTGTACAATAAATAACCTATAAAATAAAATAAAAAAAGAAATTAATCGCTTGATCTTGATATCAATAAATGATCAAAAAAACGTAACAGAAAAGATTCTTATTTATTGTTATTGTTTTAATACGAACTTGTAATGTTTAACTACATGCATTTATTGAATTCATTATGGACAATTAACTTTTAAATGCGGCGTTATATTAATGTTAACTTCTTGAACAAGCAAAGAAAACATGGTTATTAAATTTCGCACATTTTAGCTAAAACGAAAATTGCAAATATGTATTAAACATTTACGTTTAATGTTTATGCTAATTTTTTATGTAAACTTTTTTATTATTATTATTATGTTATAGGTTTTGCAGGTTTATGAATATAGATAACTTCAACGAGCAACAGTGAGTTGAGCAAATTTTAAAGTTGTCTTATACTTTTACGGATAAATCAAATTGAAAATGATAGAACTTTATTCTTAAATAATTAAACATAAATCTAAACAACTAAAGACCTATTGCATAAAATGCTGTTAACTAAATTAATGTGTTAACTAACTAATGTGTTAACTAACACTCAAATGTTTTTGAACTAACAATAAATCCATAACAATATTGAAATTAGTTGTTAAATTTCAATTATAAGTTTCCATTGTTTTTAAATTTTTTTTTGATATTTTAAATAATAAATTAAATATAAAAATTAATAAAAATAAATTATATAAAACTTAGTATTATTTCCAAACGACAGTTTGTCGTTTCGGAATAAAGAATATTTTTGATAAAAAGTTTATATTGAATATTAAATAGTTTCATATGATTTTTAAATGTGTTTTGTCGCTTAAAATTTTATTCCCTTCATTTTTAAAAACACTTCTTCATCTATATATGAAAAGGATTATAAGTTTTTTCGTCTATTTTTTTAAAACATAAGTGCACAGATGTTTTTTAAAAGGGTTCAAGTCTCTGAACGGCTGATGGAAAAAACGAAGTAACAAACCAAAATAAGCTTTAATGTATTTCAATCTAAAGATGAGTATTGTATGAAAACTATGTTATTTTTTTTTAGTTTTTATTTGTACAAGTGTTTCATACATTTAGGCCTTCTTATTATTTGAAATCAGAAAATTATATTTACAGTCATGCATGCTTCATACAGTATGCTGCTGTATCTGTATAAATTAAAATGGTTTGTGCCTTGCGGCCTCAAATAATACGCTTAGCTTTTCTTTTATATTATATAAAAATACGGAATTTTGTGTCTCCCCCTATACTTGAATGTACCCACATATGATAGAATTTATTAAAGATTTTTACTTGTATTTTATTGTAGAATGGAATTTAATTTTGATAGTATTTTCACTTTGCATTTTAACATTCCTTTTCGTAACTTTTCAGTGTAACATTATTTGAAATTTTGCATTTTTAATGTTTTATTTCTAATTCTAAAGCATTATTTCAAACAGATCTAAACTGAAAATAATAAAATTCCTGATGAAGACGTTCGTTGAGTTCGTCGAAACATCGATTATTAATAAATATTAATACAAAACTATATTCTAAAATATTATTTTTATATTAAATCTACAGTTAGTTATTTAAAATATATAATAAATTATATATTCCCCCAATCTCTTTCAACTAATGCTAAATAATTTTATCTAAAATTAATATATAAAATAAATCAAAATAATGTAATTTCATCCCATGAATAAAATAAATTTTATATATATTTATATATATTTCAAGACTGGTTTTGCTAAAATAATATTTAAGAATCCAATAAATTTTGAAGTAGATATAAATTACGGAAATCAAAACTGCAAAATGTCAGATAAAAATAATGAGTTCAAAAACCAATAAATTTTAATTTCCAATCACAAATTCAATCTGCTCAAAACTCATTTCTAAATTATAATCAAACATATATTTTTTATTCCTATTATGCAATAACGATATTCCAAAAAGTGCTAAGACATTTTTTATTCTTCATCAAACAAAATATCCTTTTTTATTATAAAAATAAACAACAACTTTTAAAGTGAATTGTTTATTTGGAAACAAGTATTTTTACTTATCCGAATTTTGTGAGAAAAAAAAAATTATCCATATTTGGAATAATCGTGTATTTATTTTACCTTGTGGTAAAATTCTTAAAGAATCAAGGTTACGAATTTTGTTTCGGGAAAAAATATTACTGGCATTATTTTATAACCTAACAATTAGGTAAATAGAAAGTCAATATATTTATTTTTACGGTGTATTTAGATATTTGAGAATAAATTTGTTTTTTTTTTGTCTGTGTAAAGTTACAGCTATATTTAGACATTCGAATATATTATCTTTTGTAAAAAAAAAACTAAAATAAATTTACTAGAATTTTAACGAGGTAAAAATAGTGTTCAAAATTTATAATAGAAATTAAAAATTTATACAAAATCTGCAATGTATAATTTGAATAAAAATTAAAATGATATATATATATATATCATATTTCAAACGTCCTAAAATGTTGATTCGTATAATTTTTCAAATATTTTAGTTGTTTTATCTATAAAAGTAGATAATTTTCATTTTATAATCATAATAGATAAAACAACAATTCCATAATAAAAAATGATTATATTTGTAGTATTCATATAATGTTATTAGATATTTTATCTAGTTAGTCGTATATTTATCTATTTTGGTTCGTTGATTTACCTAAAGTTTTAGATTATTTATGAAAACTTTATTTGAAATAACAATTTGATTTCAACTAATTTAAATGCAGATGAAATAACTAAAGCTATTAGAAATATCAATCTAATTAAATAAAAAAATAAAAATTGTCATCTAATTAGAATTAAATGAAATAATTATTTTATTTTTTCTACGTAAAACCCGCGTGATACGATGCATTAAAATGCAAAAAATCAACACGGTACGTGCGGTTCAATTTTCGTAAAAATTATAGGAAATTGAACTACTTTTAATGTTTTGTGTCACACGGGCAGCATATTGTAACATAAAAAGTAAACCTATTTAGTATGCATACCTATTTAAAGCTGCAAAAGCATCTAAAATTGCCAATAGCATAACTCTCTTCTTCAAGTTCATATAAAAAAAATTTATTTTATCTATTATTTTTCTCTAACTATTGAAATATTTGTCGTGAAACATATACACCTAACATCAAATTACCAATTTTCTTATCAAAGAACATTTTCAACTATTTCTTTGGTAACTATTACTTATTATAGTTTTATGTTTATTCAGTTCTGTAAAATTCTCATTTTTTTCAATTAAAAGAAAATATCAAAGGTCTTAATATTCCTGGTTAATTATTGCATTGTTATTATTAGACTATTTTGAAATGTATAAGCGATTCTAACTAATAAATATTCAAAGAATAATTTAAAATCTATAAATATGCGAATATAATAATAATAATAGTTAGTATTTTCTCAATAATTGCCTGAATGATTTATATTATATGAGATCGTGTCTTACCATAAAGATATTTTTCTAGGTTATAAGGTGTTAAAAACACACACAGTGTGAGTGTCTGTAAAAATAACCATATAAAATGTAAGTTTGTCTGTTTGTATCATTGCTTATAAACCACAGATAATTCACAACAACTAGATGAGGCATTCGCTTTATTAGATTTGTGAAGCATTGAACATAATTTTCATTCATAACACGTCACTTTAAACGAGTAAATTTTTGTTTTTTCAGAAGCTTTCATCATATTGTTTCACTTCCACAAATACCTTATAATTTGAACAAAACTATGTCAGAAAATTATAGAGCAAAATATTTATATTTTTCAAATTTTAAACTTTATATATTATATAAATAAGTGAAATATTTGGTTAAAGTGTAAAGAATATTGGAAAATTTATATTGTAATATTTGTTTGTTCAAATTTTTTTAGAAAATATTAGAGCACCTAAGCACTGTCTAAGATTGATCTAAAAAGTAATTGTAATTAGAATAAATGTAATAAAAAATTATATACAAAATAAAATTTATTTTGGATTTTGTGTTAAAAAACCTAACACTATTCTTTGTGTAAAAATGATATTAATTTTGTGTATAAATTACACATACACTTTCAATACTGCCAAAACTGTTGGGTGTTAATTTTTGATAATCCACACAAAAAATTAAATATAATATTATGCAATTTTTAATAGTTTAACTTCTAGTATTATTTTATACCATTTCAGTGTCTTCTAAATGGAACACGAAATAGTGTCAAATATTTTTTGCTGTATACATTATAAAATATTAAATAAAACTATCTATTAAATGTAGTGGCTATGCGCTGTCTAGACACATGACTATCCTCGTCTACGACACAAGCATATATGCGTTACATTGAGTAATCTGAGAGTGGCTTTTCCAGATCTCCGTAATAAAACCTACGAAAAAAATTTCGTTGTACGAGTGTGCGGCAGTGCCTAGTTATCTGTGTCTTTCAGCGAGACAAGGCGACCCCGTACGCGAATTTTTCTCCTCGCAAAATTTCGATTTGAATATAGTCAGTCGCGCGCTCTCGACTCTTAAAAGGGTCGTAATTTCTCCGGCTCGGATTTTATGGTGTTAAATACTTGTTTATTCTGTCGCGGGTTTTGTGACACGCCGGGACTGGGCACTTTATATATCCATTTTAACGAAGAAAATTTATTTCTAGTTTTGTCTGAGTTTGTTGTGCTGGTTGTGCGAACTTGTTACAATGTTGTGATTGCAATTTACTGCGTTAGTGACATATGGCCAGTGGCGGCGGTAACGATATTTTCATTTAGGGAGTATACAGTAAAAAAAATATTGTCTGAATATTTGCTTCAATTTTTCATTAAAAAATATAACTTTCTACAATTATATTTAGAAAATTTTATTTTTGTATTTTAAAGATTAAAGTAAATTATAAATTTATAGTAAAGCCTTTGAGCTTATAGAATTACATATACATTGTACAAAATTTTAGAGTAAAAGAATAAACATTTTTAAGGGCAATTGAATTTGTACCATTATTAGTGTAATATATCACTCTTTTTTTATGTATTTTAAAATATGCGCCCTATTACATTAAAAACAAAAAAAAAAACGAAAATTTCAAAATTTTAAATATATATAAATATATATATATATATATATATATATATATATATATATATATAAAGAGTTTTATATAGAAAAAAATTATATTTTATTTTTGTGTTATAAAAATATAAAATTACAATAGAACTTGTTTAAAAGTGAGTTTTCAAGATGTGAGAAAAGAAAATTATAAAGCAAAATATTCTTTAAAAGGTCTTCATCATTATAAGATTAGATTGTAAGAAGAAAGAAACAGTCGGTATTAGACGGCACAAAAATAACTATACTGTAAAGCGATGTAAAGTATAGTTAGTGCAGTAATTATCCGTTTTGATAGCCCTGCTTACAACGAATCTCTATACAAGTTCAATTGTATATAAAATAAAAATTATAAAAAATATACTACTACAAAATTAATAGTAAATTTGAATTATAAATACAAAAATAGTATTTCTATGTTAATGTAAAAATATTTGAGATAAAAATAATTGGAAACTTTTAATAATTAACTTATATTGTTAAATTGTTTTTTTCAAACATGGAAAAATTTAAATTTTTATGGAAAAATATGTCGTGTGGCTTTTGTTCAGTATATTATTTAACACCAAAATTATTATTACCTGTTCTAGATACAATATAGTGTGTGGGATAATAATAATTATTTGCAATTTTACCTGAATCTTAATTAACAATTTATGTTTGTTTTTCCAGTTATTATATAATAAAATTCTATGCTTATACAACTAGTTATAAAATTTAGACTTTATGATGAAAATACAGTCTAAATATACTATTAAATTTTTACTACAGAAACTACAAATTTTCACAAACATTTTGATAATTAAACTCAAAAATAAGATATATGTTTAGATAAAAATTTATACACATATAAAATTATTGAAGTAAATTTTATGTTTTAATAAATTAAAAAAAATAATTTTAAAATAAATAAAATATTTTATAGTTAATTTGTACAGCTGTTATGTCAATAAAATAATACGAAAACGGTATGTGAAATTATTATTTAAATAAAAGCTAAAATTTCATAAATCACTTTCGATATTAAATCAAAAATTATTTTATTTTTTCTACATATAAGATTTTATAATATATAAATTGTTTTGCATATCTACAATAAATATATAAACAATATTATTTTCAAGGTAAAAAATAATATAAATAATTTTTAAAAAAATCGTTACAATATTATTAAAATTGTCTACAATAAAAAAGTCAAAACGTAAAAGAATAAAAAAGTTAAGATTCTAATTTTTAATTTAAGTAGTTTATAACGGAAACAACTTGAATATTTGAAATTAAAGAACATAAAACAGTAATTGTAATTAAAAATTTTGAAATTTTAATTGTAATCATATAAATGGAACATAAACAAAATTAATAGCAATATTTTTTTTTAGATTAAATCTGATTAAAAATGACAAAATAAAATTCATTCTACAATTATAATTTCTTGTTTATTTTAAAAAACAAATTATAAATCACAAATAATAACAATTTATAAAATAATAACAGGTTATAAACGTGTAAAATTATATTTTGATATGAAACAAAAATTGTTATTTACAAGGTTTGTTAAAAATTAATTCTGAACTAGTTTGGAAATGCGCATGCCTCGGACAGTTTTGAATTGATTCCAAACTGATTAATAGAGCAAAAACAAAATATGGCATAAAGGAAAAATACGCAAATAAATATAAGTTCTAAACAAAAAATTCACTATTCTTAATATTTTTATTTTAATAAACAGAAAAAAAATTGAATATAAATTTGGCGGTAAAATTGTCGCGCCACTGTCCATAGCGCGTTACTCGTTTGTTTTACGGCGTGTAAACGCGTTTAAAAACGAGCAATTGTATGACAACCGCGCCCCGTAACACATGAAGTACGCGCGGTGCGAAATTAATTTCACGCTAAGCGATAACGGGGCCCCGGTTAAAGTATCTCTGATACAAGTCCATGTTGAAATAACATTCGGAAACATTGATGCAGCAAGCACATATAACCTGAAACGAAATCACGATTGTCAGTTTTACAACCAGAATTATCGACAGTTTCACGCACGCGTGTGAAATATCCTTTCAAAGGGACGGAAGTTGAGCTTTGAGAAATAAATGATCTGAAGATTCTATCTCAGACAAAATATAAGATAGACCGGTAACATCATATCTTCATATTTGTTCGACTTTTTCTAGGTTTCCTCCAGGACTAAATCGGTAAAAATACCGGTTAGTTAAAAACTGAGATTGAAACATAGTTCTCGATACTGGTTAACCAATATTTTCCTTGGTTACATGCCCTGGTTTCTACAATATAGTATTCTGAGTAATGTGCAATATGCAACGTTATTTGTCTAACTATATTTTGTCTGAGGATGCAACAGTGTTTCCCCAGCCGTAGGCGTGTGAGCAATCACTACTCGATTTCAGAGCTAAGCTGTGAATCTTTTCAGTGTGGCGTTGAAAGACAGTAATGGGCTAGATGAAGATTATTTACTAGCCAACGTGATCGATTTTAAAAGAAACTTATAGTTCTTGGTATAGCGTTACAATCACAGCATGATTTGTTTTGTACATTACGTTTCTATGATTTTTTTTAAAAAACGATTTGATGGGAAAGCATGATGTCAAAGGTTTTATATTGAAAGAGAAATAAAAAAACTTCGCTGTTTTATTTTTTATTTTATTGTGGAAGTGTCAGAATGAAAGTTATAGATATTTCAGTTTAAAATTGACAAAAACGAAGTTATATTACAAAATCAAAAGTAAATCCCAGCCTTTTAGTAAAATACTGAGGATTATAAAACGATTATGTTGAATGACAAATGCAATCTAGTACCACATTAAGCTAAATCTAATAAGTACTTCTGATAATCAAACTACTTAAATTTTCAATTGTAGAAACACAATTTTAATTATATTATATAAATATACAAAACAAGATTTAAAAAATTGTATCAAATTTTTCCTGAAAACATATTTAACAGATTTCACGCTCCTGATTTTCCTCGCATATTTCTCGCCCAATATTGAATTTAACTCGGAACATTTGCCCGTTTTAAGTGCCTCAAAAAAAAAAAATAATACGAAACTTATACCTTCAATATCAATAACGTAATGAAATAAGATACAAAAATATTGAAACTAAATTAAAGTAAATAATATGAAAACATTCCTTTGGAAATTATTTACTGAATGAAACTAACTTCAACACGAAGGAATTGTACATGTAATTCACTCAATTTAATTTCATAGTCATCAATGGACAAGCCACTACGTTTAAAACACTGAAATAAATATATTGTTTTTTTTCTGCGCAGAGCACATTTCCATAGAAATTGAAAGTTGTTACTCTTTAAGCGTCTTAGTTTATTTTTAGGTAAGAATTTTTCCTTTAGTACAGTAACTGACCACCATTTTTATGTTTGTTTAATTAACTACAGTTTTATAGGTTAGAATAAACAAATGAATAACAAAAAATAAACGAATACTTAAAATTTTTTAGTTTTCGTTTGTTTAATAGTGAAAAAATACATAAACGATAGTCTGTTCCATGAGTATCAATATAATTATTTTATTACATACATTTAGTTAATAAAATACAAGAAGTAGTTCAGTGGTAGCGTGTTTAATTGCCACCTCAAAAATTGTTGATTTAGTTAACGTCAGAAATGAAATAAAAATAGGTGCAAGAAAAAATTATGCAGAAATAAATTTGGGATCAAATAATTTAGACGAATTATGTGGGAATACGATAAATACAGAAATGATGTATCGAGGGGTCACTGCACTTTTTCACCAAGTGACTTATTAAATGGAAAATATAAATAAATATATAATTATATTTCTGAATGAAAAGCTAATTATAATTTATTACAATACTTTAAATTGAAAAGAAAAGTATTTTTAAATAATTCTTAATAGTTCTATAAAATTGAACGAAATTCCATTAATAAATTATAGACATTGCTATGAAATTCATTAGATTTAACGAAACAATACGAATTTGTTTAAATATTGTAGAGCCTAGTGATAATTTAATTTTAAACCTTTAATAGTAAAATAGAAAAGTTTTTATATTTCATAAAAACATTAGCCAAAAAATTACAAAAAAAAAACTGAAATTGCTTGTTTACAATATTCCTGTTGTATTACGCTAATTCTTTGATAAAACTAGTACAATTAAAAATATTTTGTAAGAGCCAGTATTTCCAATTTTTATATATTCTTAAATAAGTAAAAAAATCGTCTTCATAAAAACACATCCTCAGAATATATGACAATATTTCATTGGCTAATTTTAAAATTATTCCAAGAATAATTAATAAATAAATACTGGGTTTAAATAAAATTTTAAATTGTAAAATTAAATCACTAACTTTAAGCATTGTCAAACGATTTGTAAGTTAAATCTTTTGTTAACTTGCCAAGTGACCAATGAAAGAAGCTGTTCAAAAACAATTGACAATCTAGTAGCGTAATTAACTCATTGTCTATAAGTTAACAATACTTTATGCAACCGGATTTTTACCCATTTAAATGATATTTTAATTTTACATTTATTTGGCAACAGTGAAAAAATACTAATTTCATTTTAAAATAAATATTCTGCTAATATCTAAATAATTTTGACTAAATCCGTGCCTGTACTGGTCCCAATATCACAAGCAAATTCTTATAATACTTAAACGACTGATTTATCTATTTAAATAATCTAACATAATTAAATATCAAATAAAATGTAGCATAAATTCCTGTTGTGCAACGAAAAATAATCTAGTCTAAGTTAAATCAAGTAAGCCATGCAATAGTCATACACAGCAGCCAAGCAAACAACGAACGTATTTATTAAATAAAGAACAATCGATATATATCAATAATATACTGTCATAATTTAGTATAAATTATTTCGTAAATATAGGCGCTTTTACGCAATCTAACAATAGTGTCTACCACACAGACAGACACACACATGTAGGCACGCAGGCACATTAGAATCAAATATATCTATATGCACGTAACCGAAACTAGAAAAATTAAAACCATTGATATATCTAGATATAGACCCGTTATTTAGTTTAGTTTAAACCCTAGAGTGTTGTGTATGACGTCAGTGGTTTAGAATTTTGAATAAATTATTTCGATTTTTAGCTGGCTAATAAACGCAGCAGTAAGCACGGATACAGACTTGCCAATAATTAGGTCAATTATGTACAAACTAATACAATAAATTATTTATTCTTTATAATATATAACAAATAAATACTTTATACAGTACGATTCATATAAAATGAAATTGTATAATGAAACTGATTTATATTATTGATTAGAAAATCATATTATTTTAGTAAAAATTTCTTGTTCTGTTGACAAAATTAATTTATCTTTATATAAATAATAATATTTAAAAATAATGCGTATATTTCGTTTAAAATTTCAACTCATTTTATGTGTGAAAAAGTATAAATAATAAAAATCTATTGGTTTATTTTAAATCCCTTATGAATGTATGTAAACACTGAAAAATCATTCAATTTTTTAGATTGGAAATCTGTTTGTAATTTTCAAGACATTTTACTCTACCTACAATTTTATTAATAAACAAGATTAGAAGTATATGGGTAAACCCATATATAAGACCACTTTGACATAAATGCTAAGAAATACGAATAAAATTTTTATATTTTTTCACCAAAAGTTTCATAATTATTATGCATAAAAAAGAATTTATCCTATTTTTTATGGAGTGTTATAGAATCGATTTCTGCAATAAAAAATCAACGTGCTATATAAAATTAATTATTATTGAAATTAATATAAAATATCCATACTAATATTAATCACACAGTATGTAATATTTTCTAGATATTCTACTGGGTCATTTTAATTGTGTTTCTGTGTATATATACGATATAAGTATTATTATGTGTTATATACAATACATAAAATTGTTTATTATGCTGACATTGTATAGGCCTCGATTTTTTAAATAACTCGAGTTTTAGCTTGCTCGGCCAGACCTGATGTTCGTTCGTTAATAATGGCGTATGGAAAATTTGAAATTCTGCCAAATTTGTGCGTCTAGCTGACTCAGACACGCGCGCGGTCTGTGTACGTTGTTAAAGTTTATTATTTTTTGGAGTTTTCGATTTTTTCTTTTTTTTTTAGATATGCTTCCATAAGTTTCGTAACCTTGACAGAACGTGCTAAATTAAGATCCGGTACAATTATAATGACTACTGCATTATTAAATCGAAAGGTACAAATTGTTTAGTTCCTGTTTTTATTAAATTGTTTGTTTTGTACATTTTAAATTTGTTTCAAAATATTATCAATATATATGTGTTTGTATAATAATATGTTTGTTATAGTTATTGTACAATTATGAATGTGGATAAAGCAAAAGTTTCTTGTTTGGATAGGGATGTTTGGAGAAAATTGATTTAGGGATAATGGAAAGAGTTTGTGCCATACCCTTTTGGGTAATTCCTCTCATACATAAATTCTTACTGCTTGGAAATTTTCGCTCACGCAAAACACTCACACTACTGTATAGCTTCAAAATCAGTGATTATTGATTAGTCAATTGACAACTAAATTACGTTTTATGCAACCGGCCTTTAAGTTATAAAGCAAATTAAATTTTTAAATTAAATCAGTTAACAATCCGAAGCATTACTCTTTGATCACTCCTAATATTTATTTGAATGTGTGATAAATGTTTTTGAAAAAGATTAATACTATTGTAGCTTTTAAGTATACTATACAAGTATACATCATATTTTACACATAGCTATTTATAATAAAAAAATATATACATATAATGAATGCCCTTATACATAGCTTGATGTACGAAGAAAATTCTTTATTATCATTCATTTCTTTCTTGAATAATCGAATTCTTACTATGATAGAATATAAAAAATAAAAAAACTTCATATTCAAAAGAATTTTTTACTGTATATTGCTTAGAAACATACTTAATATAGCATCAAAATTTCAAATTGAATGTCGGCTGTATAGAATTTTTTTCTTTACATTTACTAATAATACACCAAATTTAAAAAGATTTAAAAGAAGAAATATTTCATTTAGAATCTGATGTGGTCATTACTTGACTGACACTTTTGAAACATTTTGTTTTTTTATTCTAGAAAAAACTAAATGAAGTTAGCGATATAAAAATAACATATTTTTAACAGACAGAAAGTTTGTCGAAATTTTTTTATTTTTATAGATTTAGAAAATTTACAGATGTCCGAATAAAATTGAGTCATTTTTCAATGTCTTTAATTATGCGCATAACATATGTAGTGAATAAAATATAAAGTTGTTCAAAAATTTTAGAATACATTTTTTAGAATTATGATACATAAATTTTATTAGATTTTCTGAAATTTCTATTGCTAAAAATATGAACTTGGGAGATTTATTTTTGTGTATATTACATCCTGTAATTTTGTGTAGACATTATTAATTTATGTTAGTTTGATGTGTCTATAAATTTTTAGAAATTTAGAATATTATTGCATCGTTTTATCAGATGTTTGAAAAACTATGACATTAATTTTGTTTAATACTTATATACGAGATGTAAACAGAATTGCAGCATAATTTTAGATATATAGTGACGAAGTATCATTCATAAAGTTGTGGTCACTATATCAAAGAATTATTTCCTATAAAAAAAATATGAATACAAAGATTGAGTCTGACGATAATATAGTTAAAATCAATAATAATATTAATCTGGCCAAAAACATTTATCATAAATATATCCAAATAAATATGATTATATAGTAAGAGGTTTGTCCTGAAAGTCCCCAGACGGATTGGTAATCAAATTACGATTATTATTACTTTATTTCACAGCTGATTTTTAAACAATACGAAACATATGCGCTTACAATAATACCAACAGTCGTAAAATGAAAATATTAAAGTAAAAAAAAAACGAAACGAAAAGAAAAAAGTCCCCAGACGTGACAAACTCACCAAAGAGCCTTGGTGCTTAAAGTTTTGAAAAAGAAAGGCGCATTTCTAAGAAATGCGCAGTACCGGACTGGCCGAAAAAAATTCGATTCGGATACTAAACATTCCATGCGACGCGAAACAATATATATATGTTCATACACCCTATTGCGCGCGCATGTGCACTGGTCGGTCGGCTGGCCGGCCGCAATATGTCTGGCCTGGACTTTTATTCTCTTTGGTTAAATTTTAAGTACCGCGTCGTTCGATGGGTTAGACAAGAAAGCGTTTTTATTTCACGTTTTCAATAATAATAAAAAGCTTACAAATTATAAAGAAGTCACTTCTAAGGCTCTCTTTTAAACTGTGCAATTTCTTGCGCTGCACATTTTTATTGTGCAATAAAAGTGGACGTTGTTACTGCTTGTATATAAAACCTATTCAGTTTCGAAACATACACACACACACACACATACACTATTATTATTATTATAACCTAACAAATATTTTATGGAATTATTCTCTCACACACAACTAAAACAAGATATTATGTGATTGCTATTTTGTTTCTTGTTCTCTTTTATACAATATCAAAATACATATTTGAAATTAACAATTCTATTATTAAACATATGATTTTTAAGTTTATTATAAACTAATGACAATTAAAGTTACAAAAATACTGAAGAATATTTTTATCCTACTATTCTGATCATTAAATTTAGCTTAAATCTTTAAATTTAAAGAAATTTAAGTAAATTTCAATTCTGATTACTACTTAAATACTTTAAGCGTAAAAACTTTAGCTTAAATTCCTTTAAATTTAAATGGCCATCGGAGGTGCTTTAACTGCTAAATTTGTGATTAGAATCGCTAAATTCACAAAATTAGAGTGAAAAATATTTATATGAAGAATATAATATGAATAATATAGAAATGTTTGCAATTTTTCTATTTAGATAATTTTGAAAGATAAATAATTAACATAGCAAAAAATCTTTCAAAACTCATTATATCAGAATAAAACGGCTTTAAGTTCTAGTACTGTAATAATTTATTAATAAACCAACGTTTCGACGAACTAAACGTGCATCTTCATCAGGAAAAAAAGATAGAAATAATATTTATAGTAAATAAATTGTACATGGAAACAAGTATCTCTAAAATAATATACTTTATTAAAATGTAATTCAACCATAATTCTATGACTTGTTATAAAAATTTAATTTAATAGGTTATTTGAACGGATGTTCGAGAAACAAGAATATTTGGAGATTTAGAAAAATCAACAAAATATAAAAATGAAATAAAAAATACGATAAGTTTTATAAATGTAATATTAAAACGTTTTGATGTATCATATAACATTTATAATTTATGGCAGGAAATGGAAATTAGTTACAATATTCGAGATTTTATCTCGAATTAAAAGTGTTTTATATGATGTTAACAAATTAAAATCATTTGTAGTGATTTTGAAGTACAGTTTTTATTAATATGTTACTGTGATTCCAAATAAGAAATCTTTCGGTTTTAAGTAGATTTAGAAATATGTATTAGTAAAAGTAAAAAATGTTTTATTTATTGCAACAAATGTTTATAAAAAATTTGAGTAAACTGTGAGAAATTTTCAAATTTATATTTATCAACTCATAGCTAAAATACCTGGCGTTGCTCAGGGTACTATACGCTTAATTCTTATAGAAAGTTTGTAGTTCTGTATTAATTTTTATTAATAATCAATGTTCAAATTTCCAATGTCCAATGTACTCCCCAACAGGAAAAATGATACAATTATCAGAAACAGGATACTAGGTAACAAAGTAAGTAACTAGATTATAAAAATTTACAAATTTTTAATTAAAAGAGAACAAATTTTATTTAAGTCCTTCACACTGCTTGTTGTTATCTTTTTCTTTATAAATTTCTGTTGCTTCTCTTATTAATATTGATGGGTCCTCCTTTAATTAAAAATTTATATATTTTTATTTCTAACAAAGTTGCTAAGTTTTAGCAACGTTGTTATCAACTCTAACCAATAGAAACAAGTATAACAGTTCTTATTTTAATTTTTTATTTAGTGTCAGCTAATATTATTGGCTAATGTTATTAGCAACTTTGTTAAAATTTAGCAACTTTGTTAAGAGAATCAGGTCGAATATCTAGTTACTTATTTTGTTACCTAGTAACTTGTTTCTATGTTCTATTTATTAACTGTATATATGTTATTTGTATCATTTTCCTGCTGAAGAATGTACGTTGAGTACATCGAAACGTCGATTATTAATAAAAATCAATACAAAACTACAAATTAAAGCCGTTTTATTTTAATATAATGTGTTCTGAAAGATTTTTTAACTATGTTATATTTATTCATTTTACAAAGCTATTTTTTTTAACTAAATTAAATAAAAATTAGATACAAACAAAATCTACTATTAATAAAACGTATAGAATTCAAAACCCAATATTTCATGTCAGTACAGTAGTAATTTAAAACAATAAACGATCAACTGAATAATATTAAAAAAAAAAGCGAACAAAACTTATCAAAGTTCTGCTGGTACGTAGCATCAATTTGTTCCCCGTTTTCTCTTGGACGTCAGTCAATCTTCCACGAGTCGGTACATTGCATATCGTCGTCTCTCTCGCACACCGCATAGCATTCACAAACATTATCTCTGTCGTACGGCTGCTGCTGCTGGGTAACATCACCATAATCACTCCAATTGATATATTTAGCCTAATAAAATCTCTAGCTTCACTCTCTCACGGCAATTCACAGCCAATTTGATTCATTTAGCTGAAGCGTTATTTTAATGTTCATAAAATCTCCAATATGGAAATGATCGTCCCGTCTCACTCTTAAGTATCCGTTTAACTAGTACCAGTGTCGTTAGACAATGATAGAAGCATTGGTAATATTGTGTGTGTTTTAAGATGGGTGATATGATTTCAAGGAATGGATGGCATTTCCCCCTTCTCTAAACTTTGGACTCATGTAACTAGTTTTGTTTTTTTTTTTTCTTTATTACTATTGTTCGTACCACTGCACAAGTGTAACTAGATGTTTATTACATTTAGTTAGTTGTAAATATGTAGGAAATTTTAAATAAAACTAATTTGATAATCTTGGGATAACATTAAAACAATCTGTATCAATTTTACAGTTATCCGGTACAAGTAAAACTAGCGATGTTGCGAATAATAAAATTTTCCGAATAAACGAACGTACATATTTAAGTTCAATAAAAATCATAGATTAACATAAATATTATATTTTTTAATGCACATAATGTACGTTTACCATTTGTGAGGTTCGTATTCGGTGTTGAATTTTAACACCAAAAAAAGAAAAAAATTAATACTAAAAAAAAAATGGACGAATATCGGTTTGCTTTATGTGTTCTTGACCATTTTACAAAAAAACAAAATATAGTTTATGTTGTCACAATGTCACTCTATTACTCCATGTCCTGAATGACATGGTTGATTTTCCTAAAAATCATTATGTATTACGGTATTTTGTGGAAATCGAATCATTTTAGAATATACCGATTTTTAGAGCATGCCACTTAATATAATGCCGGATAAAAGAACTTTTACTGTAGTTTAGTAAATAAAGCATGTGACATAAAATTACTAAATTGTACTATGAGTATCTTTGGAAGTTCTGTTTTATTTTAAAATTAAAATTCGACGTTTCGATATAACGAGTTCTGAAAGATTTTTTACTATATTATATTATTACATAATAAAAAAAATCAGTTGAATTTGGTGTTAAATAATAACAATTTGTATAAAAGTCCTTTCATAAAAAAAATGTTACTAATTTCTTGTATAAATTACACTTTAGAAATGTTGGCGTTAATTTAATTTAGTGTCCTTTTGGCATCGTCAATTGTATTTTTCTGACATTTTCTCTTAGTATGTATCAAATGAGACACAAATATTTTCTACTGTATAATAAATCGGTAAAATTATTAATAAATTAATTAAAATAACTATAATTGATATCAATATAAATATCATGTAACTCTTATCAGATTGCAAAGATAAATCTGTTTTCTAAACACTAAATAAAAAGTAAATAAAAATCTATCTTAATTAGCGTTTCCCTAATTAAAATTCTACAATATTTCGCTATCGTATTTCATGAATTTAACCTTTAGAATTGCAAACACTTATCAAGAGGTCATCGTAAAATATTCTGTGCAAATTTAGTCATCAAGAAAATGAGATTTTTCATTATCATATTCATATCTGTGAAATATGATCAGTTGCAGTTAGATATATTTTGTTTCAGACTGTAATTAATAGTATTCTAGTAGAACTGGTATAAAAAAACCTAAAAATTCTGTATTGCGAACCAACCCATTTTTTACTTTTTCAAATTCCGTTAAATATTTTAACTCCCACATTTAACATGGAATATAAATTCTTTCGATATTGTATTGTAACAGAAAACAAGATTTTTTGGAAATAAATATTAATGTGTACAGTATTTTTTATTTAAACTGTTTATTAAACTGCTTTTTCTAGTATTTGGTTTCTAAAATATCATTAGATACTTATTTTATTTAAACAAAAAAGCATTAATTTGTATGTATATGAAATGTGTAATGGTTATTGGAAATATCATCTAATTAAGAAGATAGATCATCAAATTTTTTTCTGTGTATATTTAAAAAAAATATTTCTGTAATTATTTTTACATAATCTATTTTGTTTTTTTTTGAATATAAATTATTAAATAACAAGAAACAAAATTTCAAAGAAATTTACGTCGAAAATGTGAAATCAGTTTTATTGTGTTAAAAATATTTATAGTGTTCGTATGTCGTATTATTTTCGTTCTAACATCTAATTCAATCGTTGTCTAATAAAACAAACGAAACAAATAAAATCATCAGTCAAAGCGCGTCAGACATTTGAAAACAAAATCGAAACGACACGTTAATAAAAAAAAAAAACAAAAAACTAGGGAAAAAACAAAACACGCATAAAACCAGAAACAGAAAAGACATAAGACGATCGCATCTCTGAAACAATCCATCTATTCTGTTGACGGTCATCGGCTCTGCTACTTGAATGACACAATCCCAACAACAGTCTATCTCTTTCTATTTTACAACCAGCAGCATATAATCGATCTCTGTCTGTTTATTTCTGGGTGCGAAATCTTCTTTAGAGAATTTTCTGGTCATTCGGAATCTGTTGTGTGTTGTCGGACGCCAAAAATTTGGCATTTGCAGATTAAAAATTTTCGTTCGAAGTCGCGCAGTGCGGCTTAAAATACTGATTGCTGGTTATATGTTATATAGATATATAATGCAGTAAAAGCGAAGCAGGAATGAATCTCGCTGAGGCTATAGGGAGCCTTTTCTTGACTTTTGGATTTTAAATGACCCGACTACCATGAGTGATCTATGAGTTTTTAGCGCGCAATCGTTTCGCATTTTAGAACAAACTAAAGACGACTTTGAACTGTATTATGTGCATTTCCTGGTTCTTATTTTATTTCTAATGGCATGTAACTGATTTTCGCTAATGTATTTTTGGGTGGACATTTTTGGAAATTACTTCAACTTATTGGCTGGTACTACGTGTGTTGTTTTTGTTCATTTGTTTAGTTCTGATCTTATGTCTCAAAACTAGTATTAGTTAAAACCGATTTTAAAATCAAGTCTGTACTACCAGCCAATTTATCTAATTATTATTATAATAAAAATCATATACTATTAATCGACTAATAATTGTATTTTTATTTGTAAATTTTAACGGCTCTGAATATAATATTCTATTAGTGACTGAATTTTGATAAAATTTGGTTAATCTATATTTTCGGAATTAGATTTTGGGCAAACTCACTTACTCATTTAAAAGAAACTTATTTTGGAATTCGTTTTACACAATATGGAAACATTACTATATTTATTTTTATAACAATATTCAGACATACATACACAATCACGCCATAGAGGTGTGGAAAAGTTAGTTTCCACCAAATATTTCTATCCAGACAAGCAACTTTTGCTTCATCCACATTATGCCTCTCATACATGCTCTGTCACGCAAAATACTTTCAATCATACCTTCCCATCTATTTAATGAACATCTACGCAGACATATACCTTCAATATCACTCACATTTATATTCTTTTAACCGAACGTTCATTGGACATTCGCTCAAGATGACTGAGCCATCCTAACTGATTAATACTAACTTTGGTAACATTTTTTCCAATTTCACAATTTCACACAATGACCAAATATATATTTCATTTTTAGAACAAGGCAAGCGATAATTTTAATGTGTTTTGTTTAAAAATTCTTTGAATAACAATAACAGAGTAGTTATTTAAATAGGTTTAAATTTGAGACTAAATCAAACAAATAATATGTAAAAACAATGAACATAAATTGCAAGAATCAAAATATTCTTTTTGTATTATTAAATGAGCTATTTAAGGGATTCAGTTCTTTTTGAATGAGCGAACTGTACGCTCATGACTTGTAAAGAAACTAAATTCATATACATTTTACAAATACTTCTAAAGTCACATTTCTTTTTTAAAAATAATTCTACTGTACATCATATTTTGTAAGAATTTTAATCAGCGTATATAATTACCTAATTAAGAACAAAAATAAAACAAAATAAGACATATAAACTCTTAGGATGAAAATTAATGTACAACATGAACATTGTATAAGTCTTGTAACATAAACAAATATTTGTATCCAAGCAATAAAACAAAAAATACGTTCCATTGTTTTGGAACTTGTCCGTACACATAACCTAATGAAAAACAATTTTACAGACACATGTCTCCATAGTTTAATCTTCCGAATAAATTCCCCGGTTTAAATAAAACACATGTTCGAACATTTCTTACAACAAACAATGTTTTAAGACAATGTTATTAATAAAACACCGTTCACACTATTCTACTTATCTTGAAATTAGTGTTATGTTTTAGTGCAGAGCTAGTGGCTCTGAGTCATTAACTTATGAAGAAATCAGTTGTTTTTTTTGCAGTCAAAAATTTATTATCAATGTCTTTTAACAAATTTTTAGTTATCTGTTGATAAGCTAGTAGATATTGCATTATATTAAAATAAAACAGCATTAAGATATAGTTCTGGATTAATTTGTATTAATAGTCGACATTTCGACGAACTCAACGTCAGTCTTTATATGATAAGAAGATACAAATGACATTTATAATAAATGAACAGAATATAGAAACAAGCTATTAGGTAACAAATAACTAACTAGATCATAAAATTTATTAATTTTTAATAAAAGGAAGCCAAATTTTATCAGTGCCTTCACACTGATAGAAATAGAAATTTATAAAGAAAAAGATAACATTAATCATTAAGAAAATACTAATTTAAATAAAATTTTGCTTTCTTTAATTAAAAACTTATAAATTTTATTATCTAATTACTTATTTGTTACCTATAATAACTTGTTTCTATGTTCTGCTTATTTATCATAAATGTCATTTGTATATTCTTTTCTGATAAAGACGTACGTTGAGTTCGTCGAAACTTCGATTATTAATACATATTAATACAGAACTTGAAACTAAAGCTGTTTTATTTTAATAAGAGGTAAAAGTATAAAGTAAGTGGTTTTAAACATAAAAACATTCAAATAGGAATGAAACTTAACCACCCCGTACAATTTTAAATCTCTGTCCTCTTCAATACAAATTAAAATTAATTGTATGAAATTATAGTGCATATACGCGCGAATGCTACAGTAGTGTACTCTGGTGAGTGTACTAAAAATTATACACGGCCTGCTTGTTGTTATATAGTTCTAAATTCGATGTAATTGCCCAATTGCATATATATATACAGGGTCCCCAACCAATGCCAACAATTCTCTGATCCGTATACAGAGAGAGGAGAAGTGTACTTCAACCAGGAAACATTTAAGCATCGAAAATGGACGCTTTTGTCGTCATTTGTTTCCCGTTTACACGATGCGCATCTGTCGATGAAAACCGTAACAAAATTAAAAACCAAGGCGGGCCCCCCCTGCTGCCAGCTAAACCAATTGGCAATTGTTTTCAAATGTTTCATAGTCTACTTGCATTTGATTATTTCTAATTTATTTCCCTGCTGCATTTTACTATTTTAAAAACACAAAAACTGTTTTTGGTTTACTGAATTATATTTAATTTTTTGTTTTGTTTATTTATTGCAATTTCGTTTTTGAATAACAATTTTTTCTTAGTTCAAATAAATTTTTGATAAATAATCTAAAACTACTGACTAAATCAACGAACAAAAATAAATAAATATTCAACAAACTAGTAAAAAATATCTAATAACATATCTATCTAATTACTTTCAACTATTTATCAATTTTTGAATTAGATGTTTCATCTAATAAGCGTAGAAAGCTAAAAAAAATCATATAAAGATTATTTTCTGTGTAGTATTAATAATAGTAATAATAATTATTAACAACAAACCCAATTTCTTGATTGAGATATCAATAAAATAGTAATAAAAACTAATAAATTGAATAAATTTATCACAGATTATTATTCTCGTAGCAATTGTTTTCAATTATTTGATATTTATAGTCCCATATTACTTTATCATTAGCATTCTAAAACGACAAAAATCGTAGAAAAAGATATATTTTCCATTTGTATACACGCGAACTTGTATTTTCTATAGCTGTCGTATAACCATATGAAGAATATTTTTTTGGTAATTGTACCCAATTATGTAATTATAGTGTAATAATTAAATTTTAATTGACTTACCGTTAAGGGGAGTTTTTTCCTGAGGTGGGGGTGGTGGACTTGAAGACTCACTGTGCAGTGATGTTGCCAACTGCATAAAATTTGTTGGAAAAATTCCCTAGAACAAAAAAACGAAATTCAATTTAGATACATGTCTATTTAGTTTCAATTATAGTATATATTTTTGTTTGATTTTGACAACTGTTTTGACACACTGTCATATCATGGTCAATATGTCAGTTTTATTGACATAATGCATATTTGTTTGTTCACTTTCATATTTGTATTATATACGCTATTAATTAAAAGCCATTTGTTGAAAATTGTTATTTTTTGTAAAGAAAAATACTTTTTTTTTGTTATTTTGTCTAATGAGACTGTCCTCTATAATCAAATTTGTAATTGTAATAGTTTTATATTATTTTTAACCTAGAATAATAAATATATTGACATATTATATTCTATAATAATATATTTATCTACAACTGCTTTGTTATATGGTCATTATATATATATATAAAATCAGATAAATAATATTAGTCTTTATAGCCCAAGGGAAATAAAATACTAGTCTTTATTAACCAAGGTTAATAAAATATTAGTCATTATTAACCAAGGGAAATAAAGAAACGATCTTTTTTAACTTGATTTCCGTACGCACGCTTCGTTGCTAGGCAACATCAACAAACTAAATATCTCTACGCCAGATGGCAGCAGTTATCAGTCAAAGTAATAAAATGACAGTTGTAGTTAGTTAGTTAGTTAGTTGTTGTTAACATCATAGATTTGAATAAGTAAGTACAATATTAAAAATATATAAGCAGTTGTAGATAAAGTATAGTATTTGACTTGCAAATAATGCCTACAATGTACTCGGATGTTTTATTCCCCTCGCTACGCTCGTGGACTAAACAACAACCTCGTACATTATAGGTGCCATTATTTGCTCGTTAAATAATATACTATTATTGGAATAAATCAATTTTTTAAAAAGCCTACAAAAGTCATATTTTCAAATTACGTAACATTTCACACTATACGATAATTTTAGAACATGTTAGCTTCTAATTAAAAAAAAAAAAAAAATAATAATAAAATTCATTATTAATAAAAAATTAAAATTAAAATTTATATGTACATATTTAATTCATTTAAATTCTTGATAAAAAAATATGTATAAGAAATAATAACAAATAAAAAAATTTGTAGAATATATTAACTACGTAAGCATATGATTTCAATTATTTCGTATTAAAGTCTTGAATATTTTATATAAATCTAAATATAACACATGCATCTTCTCATATATTTTTTTTCTCGATTCTGTACTGTTTTTATAATATACATATATATTTTTGCAGATGTCTGTAAGCTATATCCAGTTTCAAAAAGAAAAAAAATGTTATAAAGATTTATAATTAATATTTCAAACAAGCGTAGATTTAATATTATAATTTGATTAAAAATTCCACACAAGTTAATAATGAAACTAAAAATTATAAATTAGGCGAGGTAATTGTGGTAATTAATAATAAAATTAATCTAAAAGAGGAAATTACGTTTTGGGAAACGAAAACAAAAAACGATCGCATCGGAATTGTTGTATGAGGCGTGGTATAGAGACATTGTCATTACGTATCAAATAAATCAAGATAATATTTTAACACAAACAGTATTTCGTAGAACTTTCTACATTCTAAAATTTATTATACATTTTTATGAAATTAAAATCTAGCTGCGAGATTAAGAAATATTACCATTACACAAAGGGGTATAAGATGAACTAAATTCACATCTAACATATAATTTTAGTTAATTTTTCTGAATAATTAATTCTATCTGAAAAAAAAAGCCATGAGAATTTTTTTTGTTAATTTCTTTTTAACATTTTCTAAACCAATTGTTGGCGGAATAATTAAGAGTAATTTTTTTAGCGCTTCTGTTATATATATATTTTTTTGGACAATACCTTTTCGAGATTTTTAACCGAAACTCACTAAAAATTACACTTAAATATTACTTAATTAACAAACAATTGTTTTAAAATTCTTGTGAGAAATGTAACGTTATAATATCGGTACACTAAAACAGTGAAACGGCACAATTAGATTTCCTGATAAAATATTATTATATACGTCAAATGTTCCCGGAATAGTTTTATTGTTTTTAATTATATTGTTATTTTAATTGAAAATTTTTGAAATAAAAAGAAAATAAAAAAAGAAACGAGTAAAAATTCACAGAAGTTGTTTTAAGTAGATGTATAAGTTTGGAACATTTGACATGTGTAGCTTGTAAAATTATAATGTATTCGAAAATTTATTTACAGTTATTGATGTGGCAATTAACAAGTGATTAAGTGATAGAGTAATTAAAATATTTTATTATTTTTACGAAGATATAGTAGTCTAGCTGCTTAAATACTCTGTTGTCTAATAAGAATGTTTGACATTCAAAATGAGATATGAATTCATTAGGGATTTATTCAATGAAATTTTTGATTATACCTGAAATTATAATATCTGTAACTTCAAACATAACTTTTTTTACATAGTTTTTAAAATAGATAATTATCTAATTATACTGATTGAGTTAATAACGTTTTATGCAATTGGCTCCTTATTTGTTATTCGCAATGAAAAATACAAATTTTTGCAATTGAATTTATAATTTTCGTAAAATCATGGTAAAACTTTTACATTTTTATAAATAAACTATAATTTAATTGCAAGATAAAACTAACCTAATTGTTTTCAAGCAAATTAAAAATAATAAAAATCATGTAGATATGTGTTCCGCTTTTGTAAAAAACTAGTCCGTTACTATCTAAGATAGTAAGTTAAGTAATGCAAGCTAAGTAAGTAGGAAAACTGTGACAATGAACTTTTAAATTTGATATTTCAGACGAAATTTTTTTAAAATAATAATAACTGCTGTGAACTAGGCATAATTTTATTTAATATATACTAGACAACAAGTCCACTAAATTTACGCATTCTCACTATATTTAATTATTTTTGGAAACGAGCGGTCTCACGAAACACGGACTTAATGCTAACATTTTTCGTTCTTTTCTATCAACTTGAAAGATTTTTAGAAACATAATTTGATTGTAAACTTGAAAAACACGAGCGTGTACTGAGACTTTTTTTTCGCATTGTTTTTGTGTAAATTAGTTGTAAAAGGTTAGTTACCTTTTGTAAATCAGAATTTTAATTTTACAGTCTGACTACATAATTATATTTTTATTTGCATAAAATACGATGAAGAAATTTTTTAATTTTTAATACTAACTTTTTCGCCTGTTTCTTTTGTTTGGTAGTTTTTCATTTTTTTTTTCTTCTGCGTATTGTTTTGTTCTCAAAGCCTACTATTGTTTGAAAATTTTCGTATTATTTTTGGTTAAAACTGTTGTTAGGTTAGTTGTAACTGACACTTAACCTATATTATTAAAATTTTTCGGTAATTTTATTCAATTTTTTAGCAGTTCATTGACTTTAATAAGTTGGTGTTTTTATTTTTTAATTAATAATTGATTTTTGTCAGTCTATTTGAATTTCAATATTTTAAATATCAAAATTTGGCTTCCATTAATTAAAAATCTATAAATTTTATAATCTATAGTTACTTATTTGTTACCTAGTAACTTGTTTCTATGTTCTGTTATTTACTGTTGAGTTTCGTTAAAACGTCGATTTTAAATAAATATTAATACAAAACTTTAACCTAAAACAGTTTTATTTTAAATATTATTATTATTATTATTAAATTACATTTTACATATCATGTGTAGCAAACTTTTTCTAGAACTACGTACATTTAAGACAGACAAATAACTAAGTTATCGAACTAGTATAATAATTAATTCCACTTATATAACATTAAACAAACAAATTTTACAAGAAATACATTCTAAAATATTCTTGTTATTATTATTATATATTCGTAACTTTTTATACAAACAAAAAAATTAAAATAATTTAGATTATGACAAGTTCTCAAAATATTATTAATTAAACCTAATATGCAATGCACGAAATTAATAATAATCCGAAACGCTCAAAACTAAATTCCCTCAACATAATATTAATATTTTATTTCGGCCGCTAGCAATCTGCCGGACAGTTCAATTTAATAATGTTTCATTAAATTAAGATACAAAGTCCAAAACAAATGAATTGTTAAACGTTATTTTTTTGTTTTTCAATTTTGCATAGATCAACATCGCTCTCCGTTATACATTTACGTCTAAATAAAAACGTCATAGAATTTCTTGACATAAGATTACATTCGAAATTTTTCGATTGTAATTTAACTACAAAGATTCGTGATTAATGATTCGTTATGTTTAGTCGACCACCCTGTATATTTGGATAATTTATGGAAGTTAATGTTGGTTAATGAATCTTTCACGTTTTTTTTTTCTTTACGTTATTTTGTATGTTTCTCTCTACGGAATTATAACTTGTAAATGTCAGCCGTAGAGAAATGTGCAATTTTTTTCCTCTCAAAGTTTTTAAAGAAAATTGTGAAAGTAGAATTTTGAAACAGACAAAAATAAATTGTTTTTATTACAAGATGCTATTTTTTATCTTTTTGTACATTTAGATATTTTGCATAAGTCAATATGGCACATAAAACTTGTTGCAAAATAATTTTTAGGTGCGACAATAAAACAACAACAACAAAAAACCAGTAAAATAAATAGCGTTTCAAATTTAAATTAATTATACAATTAAGAAATCGCATTCTTGGAATCCAACAGATTTATTTATAAATAAACGAAGAAAACAAATGAAGTATGAAAAAATTTATAAATGTTTTCTTCCTAAGCATCCTTGATTTACGAGGTGTAAAATTGTCGTATATTTTAACATTTATGAATAGTTTGTGATTGACAGTGATTGCCTCTGTACCTTGACTCAGGATTGTACAATAAGTATAATATCGTGTGTTTACTTAATTTTAATTTATTAATAAATTGTTATACATCAAAATTAATTATAGCTTTTTTTTTTAATTTTTTGTTTAGGTAAATAATTCAAATAATAAATCAAATGATGATAAATACGATTTAGTGAAGGTAATGATTTAGTTATTTATTTTTTACCTAGTAACTTGATACTGTGTTCTGTTATTTTCTTAAAAGTCATTTGTATCATTTTTTCTGATGAAGACGGACGTTGAGTTCGTCGAAAAGTCGATTATTAATTAATATTAATACAGAATTTAAACCTAAAGCCGTTTTATTTTACAATTTAGTGAATTTACAACTGATTATACCAGTAAAAAAAAACCATATATATGATAAATTAATTATTTTACTTAAAATTACAAAATCATAATATTATTACAGAAAATTTATGTAAACGATCGGTTTTGCTGAAATAATATATAATTTTTTTATCATGATTTTTAAGTAAGATAGCAACTTTTTTATGGTAGAATTCTTAAAAGTTCTGTAGCAGAATGCTGTACATTTTTCTAGTAAATGAAACTTTACATTCGATGTAGATTAAGACGAGAGAAAATTTTATACACCAGATTGTACAAATTTTAAATATAAGTGTTGTAATTTTTCGACTAAGACTGTACGGATTTGACTCGAGATTTTACATGATTTAAAACAAAAATAATTGATTTTACTAAAATTTTTAAAGGATTTCCCTAATATTTTAATTAATTTGTACATCAGATTGTACAAGTATTTTCTCTCTCCAAAAAAAAAAAACAAAAAACCATTGTGTAACGGTAAAGGTTTGCTCAGAATTCTAGTATTAATTAATTTTGAAAATGTTAAATTTATTATCATTAAAATAAGAAATAGATTGAAAAATGTATGTCCCACTTATTATAATATTTGTTATTATTATAATTTACTTACAGCAGGATATAAATTATATTAATTTGTTTATAAAAATATTACATAATTTGTAGTTGCAAATGATTAAATGAATAAATCGTATTCTAAAAAAAAATGAAATTTCTGCACATTAATAAAAATAATGACTTCATTATTTATTATAATTCTATTTGGAGTTTATAACATTTTACAAATAAGAACTAAAATTATATATATATATATGCACGTGGAATAAAGTTCTTCGTAATAATGACAGATTTAAATCGAGTCAATATTACGATTTAGCTATTTATAATAAGAAGAATACGTCCAATTTGAGTCTCTCTCTCTCTATCTGTGGTATATATATTATGAATAATATAATGTCCTTTTGTTCCATAAAAGCTATTTATTTAAGTGCCCTATGGTGTTGTGTGCTTGCCCCGGCTTCGGAATAATTTATTTAAATTGGTAATTTAAGAGATGACAATTACTCACCCGTGGACTTTGGTTCTGCATGGCAGCCATTTTCGTTAGATCGGCCATTTTATTTCGTAAAGCGTCGATTTCCGCAGTACCGTACTGGTGCATTTCATCCGCCGATTGTGAATGACAATTCTGTGATGATGGTGGAAATGCAGGGTGTGCATTGTTAGTTTGCGGTTGGGGCGATGACTGTTGCGCCGATGATAAATTAAGGCCCACTCCATTACTGTACAGGCCCGGAATAGGTTTCTTTTTCTTAGCGCCTAAATCTAGGGGAGTTTTTTGGAAGGTGCGCGGACTTGTTGCACGCGTTATGGAAACGTTGGGTAGTTGAGGTAGTGTGGTTGGAATATTTAGTTGTTTTTGGATTTCGATCGAATTTGGCGGGGATAGGGGTGTACTAGGTGGGGTAGGTGGTTGAGAGGGTGGACTGGGTTCTGGTTTCGGTGGGCCCAGCGTTAAGTTTTCTAAAATTTTACCTGAAACAACGAAAACAAAAATTAACTATTATTAACATTCATAAGTGAAATAAATAAATGTTAATATGACGAAATTATAGTTTATAAAGTTTTAATTAATGGAAGCCAAAGTGCTTTCACAGTGATTTAAATAAAATTTGACTTCCTTTAATTAATAATTTATAAAAATTTTATGATCTAGTTACTTATTTTGTTACCTAGTAACTTGTTTCTATGTTCTGTTATTTACTGTAAATGTTATTTGAATCATTCTTCGTGATGAAGACATCGATTATTAATAAATATTAATACAGAACTTAATTCTAAAGCCGTTTGATTTTATATAATGAGTTCCGAAAGATTTTTTACTATGTTATATTTTTATAGTTTGTAGTGATTATTAAGGCAATTTTTTCCAAATTTATTATTTTGATTATCAATCACAGAAATGATTAAGAATGATTTTTGACATTTGTAATTTTTTTGTTCCTAATTGAAATTAATGGTTGTGCATATATTTATCATAAGCGTTTATAAAACTTTCATATTTATGCGAATTTTTGTCTGATTATTATGACTTACAAGTGTTTTACGTTTATGTTGTTTTAACCATTTGCGCGATTGTTGTTTCGCTTTAATCTGTTATAATTTAACGGCCTTGTTATATGTATATGTATGCGCGCATATATGCCCGTTTCGTTGTTGTTGTTGTATAATGTTTCCTTTTTTTTTTCATAAAGGCGAAACTGTAAGTGTTGTGTGTGGTTTTAACTAGAACAATTGTTTATTGTCTGGTCAATTTAATGGTTTTCCACATAACGGAGGAGAATATAAATATTTCGCAAACAAAACGTGCTTTAGCTATACACGACCTAGCTTACCTTAGACACCCTGTATATATTTCACTAATCAGACGAAAGCTGAAACCAACAATTAACTTTTCAATACGAGATTTATCACCTAATACATTACCAGCCTGCTTACATACACTCACACATACAACTGTTTAAATGTATGCATATATACAGGATGTTCGTTCGCACAGATGTACATAAATTATTGAAAAAAAAAATTGGTATAAGAACTGATATAAAGTATAAGCTATATTTAAGTCAAATAAAGTTTAGATAAATTAACGAACAAGAATATATAAATATATAACAAATTAGAAAAAATATCTAATTTTATTACATTAGCAGTTTCCAAAGTGTGGGTCGTGACCCACTGGTGGGTTGCAAGCTGTTTTTGGGTGAATCGAGTTGTATATTAAAATATAACAGTAGTTTACATGTTGATTGAAAGAACTATTGAGAATTCATTTGTTTAATACATTTTTATATTTCTTTTAAAATATGTATTATAAAATATTTCTAGTCCTGTAAAAGTTTGACAAGGTATATATTAGATAAATATATTAAACGTAATCATCTAATCTCGCATTAAATGTTTCATCTAATATGATCTGAAAAATCATCTATTTTCTGGTCATCACATTTAAATTTAAATATTCTTGGCTTAAATGAAACTTTAACTTAGCAACTTAAATAAATATTAAAAGAGCAATAATTCTGAACATGCATGATATTTGAATTTAAAGAAATTTAAGTTAAATATATCACACTTAAAGTAGTGACCAGAATTGAAATTTACTTAAAAGTTAATATAGTAAAGAAATTTTTTTCAGAATTTATTAAACCATTCTAGGTTGTAGTTTTACATTAATATTTATTAATAATCGACGTTTTGACGAATTCAACGTTCGTCTTTATCTAGAAAAATAATATTTAAAGTTCTTTAAATTTAATGATCAGAATAGGGTCAAAAACCACCAAAATATTAGGAAAATCGTCTAAAGAATCTTTTCTTCGTACTGACTTTCTGAACGAACACCTTGTATGCAGTAGATGTGCGCAAAGAAAATGAATTGAGATCGAACAACCCGAGGTCCTATCCGATCCGATCCGATGAGGGCCGTAACGTGAAACGGGTTTTAAAAAATTTACATAATAATTAAAAATAAATTTTATTCGAATTCATTCCCAGTCTCAAATAAAACAGAAAAAGGAGGCGACGGAAAAACAACAAAAACTAAAAAAATAAAAAGCCCCAATACATTGGAGAATATATAAAAGAAATCAAAGAAAGAGTTATTTAAAAAAAAAAAAAAAACCAAGAAAAAACCGAGAGCGATATTCATTTATCATTTGCGAGGAAACAAATGAATTTCCCCAGCACACTCCGATCGTAACTGGATAGTGCGACAAAGAACGAATCATCTCAGCAGATAGAGACAATTTGATAGGCGTCGCGTATTAGTGCAAGTGAGAACACCGAAATATAAAAAGCAAGGCAAGAGAGATGATTAATACAACGAAACACAATATGTGAGAAAAGAAGATGGAATATGGAAAAATGCAGCGGTTAGAAAAAGATGATGGACGTTAATGAATAAATAGACTATTTATAATGAGAGGGAGATGGAAGATACGTCTGGAATTTGGACGCGCAACAAGGACAACTATATAGGACGTCATGATTTAAAATATATCATCAATTACAATTTGTACTTTAATTTCGTAGAAAAATACTCGGGAATAATTTATTTTCATTAATTACTAGCCTGCCGCGCTACGATAATGCTACGAAAGGTGTTAAAAATTACGTTACCTCTATTCCCAGGTTATAAACCAAAGGCATACATATGTCCATGTATATCACCTACAAGTTTGTTGGTAAAATACGCGAGTAGGCTAAGGAAATTTCACTTTGCCACTTCGGCAATCATTTTCTCTTCTCGCGAACTTTTTATATCTAATACCGATCGAAATTTACGAGCGAAACCTTTTGCAATAGGCGAAAAAAATCTGTACACAGATAAGTACTTCAAACAAGCATAACAACTTCATTTGTTATTTCTAACCTATTTGATATTTTATCGTACGTGGAATTATATAAAACATTTTATATTAGGTATAATGGATATATTGTGCGTTTTATATTAAATGTTAATATTTCCTTATTTTTATTTGTATGAATGTATAAATATGCTATATGTTAAATGCATAAAGTAGTATTTTTTTTCTCAAATATACATACATATACAATCATACTATGTACCCAAATGGATATGGCACAAACTCTTTCCAATATAAAGTTTGATAATTCAAAGAATGAGAGTAATTTTTTTTTATAACTTGCACTCATTTGAGCTCATTCTATTTGTGCATCTATCTATATAAATCAACAGTG
This sequence comes from Clivina fossor, assembly GCA_963966155.1. Taxonomy (NCBI): domain Eukaryota; kingdom Metazoa; phylum Arthropoda; class Insecta; order Coleoptera; family Carabidae; genus Clivina; species Clivina fossor. The sequence continues at coordinate 24,614,548 of OZ014554.1, forward strand.
AAATAATGACACTACTGCAATCTTTTACAGGACTTTGGAGCTGGAGCCGGAACTTGGAGCAATAAAGCAACATGATTTGACAATTGAATTCTTAAGAGAGTCAAATTTTTAGGTATATCAAAAATTCAATAAAATAGCTTTCTGTTCTAACTTTGAATCTTAGAGTTAAAATTAATTGAAGTAGAAAAATAGCATATTATTCAACAGGCATGTAATGATGTTTATCGCTCAAGAGGATAAAGTATACTGTTCGAATTAGAACTTCGGAGCTGAAGCCGGAGCTCGGAGCAGTGAAGCAACATGATTTTACTCGGAGCAGGTGCGGTCCGAGCTGCAAAAATATTGATTGTTGTTTCACTACTCCATTCTCAGAAACATATGACATTGGAAAATCAATTTTTTCACTTTTTTTTTTAATTTTACAATGCATTTTTAAATAAAAATGAAGTATTTTATAGAAATAAATATTTTTTAAATTGTCAAAAAAAAAGTGTTAAATTTTTTTTTTTTATATAATATAAATCGCGGAGCGTAACCGGAGCAGTTGCATAAATACCGGAACGGAGCAGATATTCGTAAAAATTTGAATTGTTCCAAAGCAGTGCTTTTTTACAAGTTTTAATTTTTGGCACTTTAATTTTTATACTTTATAATATACTTTATACTTATTATTTATATATTTCGCATAAAAAAAAGTGAAATGAAATATAATAAATTTTAACAGCGTGGAAAATAATTATTATAAAACACTCACAACTCTAATGCTGTATTATTCTATAAGCTCTGTAGTATTATAGATTCTTCTGTCTTTTTTTTTTTGATAAATTGAAAATTGCATATGCTAAAAATAGACAAAAGAACCTATAGTATTATAAAGCTTATAGTAATACAGAATACCAGCATAAGAATTCTAAAGTCTGAAGAAACATATCTCAGATTATATTATTTTTTACTTTATCTAATGATAACTAATGAATTAAAAATCAATGCCTACCATTTATTGAACATTATTTTCAAAAATCTTACACACAAGATGGCCCAAAATTCACTAGACCATTTTCAAATGAAATAACTTTTTATTTATTAATAATTCACATTCATTCTTTTATAAACAAAAAACGCACTTCTTGGAAATACATTTTATTTAGTTTTGAAAATTATATCCTTTAAAAACTATTTTGCTTGTAGATTAGTTATTCGAATTTTAAATAGTCTAGTGACTTTTGGACCACTCTGTATTTATAGAGTTATAGAAAATGCTCGGAATCACAACATCAATAACATTCATTTTTTTTTAATATACATGTATTTGATGTATTTGATTTTTGAATAAGTTCTATTTACCTGTAATAAAAAATGAAGTATAGTCATATCAGATTATTCGGTTTAGTAAATACTAAATATACATATAAAAATAATTAAAAATTAAATTCGTTGAGAAATTTGTAAAATATAGTAGTAATTATAATATCCGAAAGATGATATGTAATTAATCCATGTTTTATGTAAATTTCGAATGTCTTTACAAAACTTACTACCGAAATATTATTAATGTGCTAATATGAATAATGAGCTTATGTCCTAAGTAATTTACTTTTTTTTTTCGCTGTTCATTTTACGGGGCGTTATCTTTGTATGTCACGGTCCCTAGCCGGTAACAGTTTCGTGTCCACTGGTGCGGCATGTATATAGCATGAATTAAACAATTGTGATACAATTTTTAATAAAAATAAGCCGCTGGTTGCTGCTCGATATACCGGATTCTCTATTTCATATAGTTGGCCTGGAGGGGGTGGGGGGTCACCAGGCTCGCTATTATTTGTCCCGTATAGTAGCCGAACGTAAGTTTGAAATTCCCGCGCTCTCCTAAACATTGGTGGCGCCGCGGGTGGTACAACATTGAACTACCACCCGTAGTCCACGAGAAATTTGAATTTCCAACCATATTAATCACGAATGTCATGTTCTATTATTCAAAATAAGAACAATGGACGGTCAACTCTTGTATTTGCTGCCCTCCCTCGATTTTTATTTTCATTTTTTATTATTATTTCTCTTCTTCTATTTTATTTATTTATTTTCATTTTTTCCATGATTCGTATGTTTCCGTCTTTGTTTGCTCCGTTTCGATTCGGTTTTGTTTTTAATTTATTTTATAGATGCATATATTTGTGTGCTTTATATAACCGCAAGAATGTGTTACACTGCAGGACACGTTATTCAAATGGTTTCGGCTTCTGTTTCCAACGACTACTTGATTGAATTCAATATAACCTAATCTTTTTATTGATCAAAATATTTTCTATTAAATTTGTCTTCTTATTATATGAGGCGATGTTTGAATTAATCATTATAATAATATATTCCTTATAATTCCTACACGAATCATGAAATTTAGGACGCTCTGTAAGTGAATTCTTTCAATTTACTTAATGAGGTGCATCAAAAATAGTTGAGAATTTGGTAACTTTATTAACTTATTAATTAAGTTAACAATGCTTTATGTAACTGGCCCTGTATATGCGAGATATTTAAATTAACATCTCACCTCATTTATAAAAGTGATTTTTGTCAAAAGTACAGCAGCCAGATAATTGACGTAAGTACTGTATAAAAGTACAATATTCTTTAACAGATACAAAAAAAATATAAAAAAAAATCACATTCTAAAATATTTCGACGTCCATTCAGTTCAAATTATGAATAAATTTAAGCAAAAAAAAAAACTGTTCTATTTGAAGAATTTGATATAGCAATTTACGTGGTAGCGTTTTTGCAATGTCATCAAAATTTCCTTTCTACATAATATCATAAATATTTAAGTTCCCAAAAATTAGATAAATAATAAAATGACATATAATGAAAAATTAAGTTATTAATAATACAATTGTATATACGAATTAAGTATATTCATACATAAATACATACATATAACATACAATAGTTTTTAATAAGTCGTTAAAAAATGATCAACGAACGTTTTTAATTACATTTTAATAAATTGTTTCCTACTTCTATTGTTTTTACAAACGTAATTACAAAATTAGAAAATTATAATTTTCTTTTATTACATTTCACCGATTCGAAAAGAATATTAGGTATTTTAAATAATCGACAAAGTAGAAACAAAAAAGCTATTTACAATTACAACTAATATTTAAAATGAATAAAATATAAACCTTTAGGCCGTAAATAAAAATATGTTTGATAATTAACTTAGTTGTCAAGATATTCAACAAATTTTTTTTACCAACACACACCTTAATATTACAAGTTGGAAGTCTCTACAAAAATTTAGAATAAATATAATTAGTTTTAAATGACTCGAACGCATGTAGGTAAAATCCATCTGAAGTAAAAATGTATGCGCGTTAGAAAAAAAACTTGAAAAGAATTAACAAAAAACTGAATAAAATAAAACGAAAAATTCTTTTAAAAAGCTATTTCCTCGGCTTATTACATCGGGTTTTTGTCCGCTCCACTAAAAATATGACCCGGAATAGAAAATTTGGTCGCCTTCCGAACATATGTTTTAAGTTTGAAGATATATAATTATTCCACAGATAATTTTCAGTGAAGAAATAAAGAAAAAAAAAAAAAAAACGAACACAGTTAAAAAATTGCCCGCGGCTGAATACGAGAGAAAAATATTATTTATTCAATCTAATACATTGTACAGTGTAATAAACATATAGAGAAAAATATGTACCCAATTTAAAACTGATCAGAAATATACCAATACCGTGATTGGTTAGAGTGAGACGGAACTATCGGGTGTATAATAAGATTCACGACAGAGAGGGAAGAACGAGTTTTCGATATTCGAAATGTCTAATTATTCATATATGTTCTGGTTCTTTTTTATTTTTATTTTCTGAACAGCGGCTGTCTCTTTCCCACTCGCACCAAACTCCATATGTCCTAAGAGATTTTATCTTGCTCTCTTACTCGGATTATGATAAATTGAAAATAGGTTTAATAATAATAGAGAACAAAGACGGGTTCTGTACAGTCTTAAACAAAAGTCACCAACTATATTTCATTGTTTTAATATATCTCAGATTTGTTCTTTTTTATTTTTACTGTAATCCATTTATTATATTTTATTCTTTTTTTGGTATGGGTACTGTAATAACGCACTTGAATGGAATAAAATTTTGACGATTTGTATCTCATTATAAAATAAAATTACATCTCATTAAGAAATGTAATTTTCAATAAAAAAAATATTATTGCCGACAACCGTAGATATTAAAATATGTCAGATCAGATAAGTATTTCAAAATGTTCAAAATATTAATTTGAAATATCAAGATTTTTCGAACAGAACAGAAATGTTTTCGAAAAATTTTAATTACATATTTTTTAATTAAAATATTTGCATAAATTTAATAATATATTAGTTTTTTTCCCAATCGTTTCAATAATTAATTAATGTATTCGTAATTTTTGACTATTAATTAATTAATGTTTCCGTAAGTTTTTCAATTGATTTTTGGTGAGTTACAGATTTGTAAATTTACTCAATTTTAGACCGTCATTATTATTAAATTAATTTTCTAAAAATATTAACTTTTTCCCACTCATCAATTACGATGATAAAGCAAAAATAAGACTAACAAAAAATACATATTGTATAAAAAATATTTAATTATGAAAAAAAGATTTTTTATTTATAAATATGTATATGAAGTTTTCACGCGATAAATAAATATAATTGAAATTTAATTTTAAATTAAATTCGGTAAAATAAAGAACAAAAATTAGCTCAAATATTTCCTAGATAATTATACAGTTTAAAATGGCTTTTAATTTTTTTTTGCACTACTTAATTTTAATTCTAATTTTCGAATCGATTAAAAATAGACAGATTAGAATGTTACTAGTAATGATTAGACAATCTTCTTGAAAGATATGTTAAAGAATTAAAGCAAACTTGGTAATTACATGTTTTTATAAAGTAAGAAATTACATTTCCTGTCTTAGATTTCAACATTTTTTTTTTCTTCAGTAAAAAAGTAGAAGTATATATAACAATTTTTCAAGATTAAAAAGTAAGTTTATTTGAAACAGTTTTGAAGTTAATAAAAATTTATAAAATGAAAAGTATATTTCCTAGTAATTATAAATATTTTCTTATTTTCCGATTAGCTATTCCAGGAATAATTAGTTAACATTGATGGAATAACTTAATATGAATTTATTCACGAGTTATTAGTTAATTTCTGTTTATTATTACCAAGAATTAATTTTCTCAACCATCGGTTAAAGTAAAACACAATTGTCACAAGTTTCTGTAAAAAAGTTGCCATTTAACATAAAATAAAAAAAATACATATTATTTCGACAAAACTATAGTTTACATAAATTTTCTGTAAAAATAGTATAATTTTGTAATTTTAAGTATTATGATTAATTTATCATATAAGTTTTTTTACCGAAAAGTAAATAAACTTACATGAAATATACGTATTTTATATTCATGTAATGTAAAAAATTCTGTGACGTCTGTAAATTTGCATATTAAATTGGTGTAAATCAGTTGCCCAAGGATCTTATGTAAAATTTTCTTACAATGCAGGACAGAAGTGGGCAAACTTTTTTTCGTCAAGAGCAATATAAGTATTTGTAAGGTATCTAGCAAGCCGTAAGATGCAAAAAGCTAAATTTTGAATATTGTTTTCACTCAAACTTAATTATACAAATCTGTATAAGATCTGCAACATTATTTTATATCTAACTAGATAAATAAATAATGTTTGTGTAAGAAAATATAAGATAAATTATATTTTTATAAAGTTTATAGTAAGTAGAAAAATATATTCATTAATAAACATTTATTTTCACAGTTTAAAAATTTGTCTTCTTTTCGAATGAAATTAATTTCTGATTTTATCTCTAAAAAATTCTTTAGTGAAATAAGATATAAACTATCTATTAATATTGAATATATAGATATTTTTTACGTAAATTGATTTTTAATTTAAATAAAATTCCAGGTAGTCGAAATATGTGTACATTTCTCTGCGTATGTAATCACGGAACAAGTAAAAAAATCAACAATATCTTCTATTTGTCTTCGATTTGAAAACAAACGAAAGTTAACACAAAACCAGAAGACATATTCACATATAAGTTTGTCTTCAAACAATCTAGTATTTACATTTCACCGTTGGTCATCTATTCCTGCAACCTACAACCGAAGCGGCAGTAAAATAAATTCCTCATTCTGTCAATATCGCCTAACAGTGGCTGTCGACCCCACCTAGAAACATGTTTGCTACCGCTGTTGGGCACGCGACTCACATGACCACCTAGAAAACAAAACAGAATCTATATTGCGATGCGTGCCGGTTTTGTTCCATCTGGTGACGAAATCCGAAAGATTCTCTTCTTTGGAAGACAAGTCTAATAGAGAGAGAAAGAGAGAGGAGAGAAGAGACAGAGATTGGATGCTGGTTACTTCCGAATACGACCTCTAGGTCATTCGCTGCTCTTGTATATTTTGATATTAGACAAGTTGTTTGCCTGTCACAGACTATTGAGCTTAAGAGGAGAATGAATTGACCACTACCTGGGACAGTTTAAGAAGTTAATAGCTCACACATTCAGTGGCGGAGATGTGGGGCAGTAACTTTTATTGATAAATATATTTAATACGATACTGTAAAATATAAAATAGCTATTTCATTTAATTCGAATTTTATGTATTCTCAAGATAAGTAAAAGATTATTTGTGATTGGCTAAAAATGTCTCCTCAGAATAAATGACAACATTTCATTGGCTAATTTTAAAATTATTCCAAGAATAAATTTATTCTAAATTTGGAAATACAGATGACTATATTTTTAGATGATTTGTCTATTTAGTTAGATGATATTACCATCAGTTATTTTATCTCTATACAAATTAGTGGAATAAAAATTATTATTTCAAGTAAATTTTAAATAAATCATCAAAAACAAACGAGATTAGATAAATATACAACAAACTAATAAAATTTTTCATTTAATATGATTAGATGTTAATATATATTTCTATGTTAATATAAATATATGAATTGTTTGCTGTATATATTCATCACCAAATATTTTCATTTGCTTTGTACAAAGTTTCATAAATTCTTTCATATGAATTATTAAAGAAAATATTTATAATAATTTACTTATATATATATATATATATATATATATATATATATATGAAATAACTTAATAAAAAAAGTTTTTTGTATACAAATTATTCAAATATTATTAAAAAAGTTGTACTGTTTTTTAAAATAATTCTGGAGGATAATTTATGAAGTAGTCTAAATAATTATTTAATTAGAAAAGAAACAAAAATTAAACAGCAACAATACATCATAATTACAGCTAATTAGACAAATTTAAGTGACCCAATTTGCTACCGAATTTAAAAATAACTTGTAGGAACCTAAAAATAATCTAGAATTATTATAAATTGAAATGAATTACAATGATAATATCTTATATACTCCATTTACAAAAAAATCTCTAACTTTTTTTTTAATTAAAAATATTTTGTAGTTTAATGAGCTTTTTAATTGGAATAAAATTGTTTTGCCATTATACCATCTTTCATATACCTAAACTAGTCTCAAACGTAATAAAAATAATGTCTAATATAAACAAATTAAATTATTTGACTTTGCAAAAAGAAATATACTGTATATCTTTACATATATTTAATTTGAACATTATTCAAATAAGATATGTGAATGTATTTTAGCAAATTTAGCTAATTGCCTATAAGATAAAAAAAATAATTTTTGTTCATTAAAAACTTTCATATTACATAGTTTTTCTCCTAGATTATAACGTGCCTAAAAGCTAAGAGTGATTCTCCCATATAACGAGTCGCCACTGTCCATCCCATAATATTCAGAATATGATATATGCGTCAGACCCATTGCTTTTAAGTTTGATGGAACCCAACCGTTACCTCACTTTACCTCTCCGGAAAGAAATTGATTGTTTTCCATCAACATGCAACACCCACGCAAAAACACACACAAACTGAAATTAAAACAAGATTCTTCCATCGATGTGCCTCTATTCTGTCTCGAGTAATGAATGGAAAGCATCACATACTGGATGCCTTCCATGGCGATTCTTCTGCTGCACGTCGTTGAACATAAAACAGTGTACAGCCAATTTCAAAAATGGTAAAGATGTAAATTTGAATTGGCGCGCAATGCGCGCGCACGGTTGGTATGCATAGTTTATGTTAGCAGCACTGCAAATGCAAAGCGGTGGCAATCAAATTAATTTTCGTATCGTTTACAATGGCTGTTAATTTGCGCATGCGTGGCGCGCGTCTATTAAATTTAACGGCTGCACTTTTTTTCCCAATAACCCCATAGATGAAGATAGTTAAAATACGATTGCGCGATAGTTAAATCTTCGGATAAATTAGAATATTTATGAAGGATTCAAACACGCCAAATATGTTAACAATAAATGGAAAATTTTATGACTATTTTATGTTCATATTTTGTTGTAAACATTATTGTGCTGTGAAAAGCAAGCACACAGGAATTTGTTCTTGTTTGCCGGTATTAAATTGTTAACTATAGGTTTTTTTAACAGACTTACGGTATAGTAAAATTACATTTCAGATTGGTAAGGTACTAAATTTGCCATGTTTCAAGTAATTATAACAATTATGTGATTTGGCATAAAAGCGTAAAAGACAAATAACTGAATGAAATTTTTACGTGGGGTATGTGGTCTAACTAGGAGAAATTGAGTACGAAATAGATTAGTGTGTGATGAGTGTGAAAAGTTGGTGTTAGTCAGTTAAGATAATTCGGACTACTTGAGCGAATATCTAATGAACGTTTGGTTAAAAAAATATATATTAATGATTTTGAAGTTATACGTTTGCGTGAACGTCCGATCAGTAGTTGGAGTGGTATGATTGGTATTTTGCGTGAACAAAAGTTTCCATTTAGTAGTATAGTAGAGCAGGTATTAGCGGAATTATGAATGTGGATGAAGCTAAAGTTGCTTATTTGGATAGAGATGTTTGGAGGAAATTGATTTCGGGATAGTGGAAAGAGTTTGTGCCACACCCTTTTAGGTACATAGCGTGATTGTGTATGTATGTATGTATGTATGTGATTTAGTTCTCGTAATTCTTACCTATTGAATTGGGCACAAATTTAAAACAGTTTTTACATTTCAAAAGCTATTTAAACTTAGATTATATCAGTCCAGTTATTAGTAGAGTATACCAGCATACTTTTCCTTCAAATCTACTAATTTTAGTAGATTTGTTTACACAAAGCTAGTAGTTTGGTAGAAGAGAGTTTAGTTTAAAGTTCATTCGGCTTCCGTCTGTTAAAGTGTCGTACGTATTAAAATAAAATATTATTTAACGATGATAATTTGTCAATCTTAACAAATTAAAGTGCTAAGAGACACTAGTGCTAGACTGCTACTATCTTTTTATATATTATTCAGTTTCGTTCTGTTTAAAAAGCACTATAGTTTACTTTAAAAAACTATCAAAAAGAAAATAATTTTACAGAGTATTACTGATAATATTTGTGATTGATTAGGTTAGAAGTAACTATAAACTGTATATAAATATATGATATTTGTGTTACAATGAAATAAATAATAATTTTAAGAATTCAATATTTTTCATGACTTTTTACTAAAATTGCAAGAACTTAATACGTAAATATATATAAATAAATAAATAAAAAAAAAACATTTAACTTAATTTCATAATATAATTAAGACAACATGTAAGTGTTAAATAATTACTAACTTGATTCTATTTTCGTATTTAGAGATTTTTTGAAGTGTACAAAAAAAAAACGACAAACTAAACCTCTATGTCATGATGACACTTTAGTTCTAAAAGTTTTATAGGACAATAATGAACTATTAATATTGTAACAGAAACAAAACATTCAATTTTTACCGTCGACAGAGCGATGACTAATATATTTTTGTGTGAAAATTAATGATGCATTATTTTTAACAACAAAGTAAAAATATAATTATCGGCACACTAAAATTAACCGATTTTCTTTTTTAGAAAATAGAAACCATCATTTTTGTATTAACATACTAAATAATTTCGGTTCGAAAAAGAAATCTCGCGTATGTGAAGAAAAAAATTGAAAATCGCCAAAAGATAATTGCGATATGAATATATAAAATGAATAAAGTTGCGACGTGCGCAGCCTTGTTTTTTTTAATAGAAAATACGTGATAATGTGTGCCTCGCCCAACTTTCTTAAGTCACACAGACATCCGTTTCCAAGAATTATAAACAAATAAACGATTTAAATTACGCCAAAAACTAGTAAAAAAATCTCTAAAACTATGAGGTTCACGTCACCGAAATTTTACTCTAAATTCCAGTAACGGGGTCATTTATTTGTCTTAGGTGTGTGTTTGAATACACACACATATACACACACACTGGATGTCTTTGCATCGAAATCTATGTCAGAAAAAGACAGCTACATTCTTGTAGAAGTCAGCTCTATAAGACTATAATACAAAATGCGCTGTTTACACAAAATAAAACATATAAACGTGAAAACAAAACACTGTAGAAATGAGAGAAAAGGAAACAAATGAATAAAATAAAAGAAAAAACAACGAAAACAAAAACCTTACGAGTAAGGAAAAAAAAAACAAATGAGTTGAATGTATGCGCAGCTGTTTTGGAATAACACATGCTATACACAAGTGCGACAAGGATAACACAATGTTGTTTAATGTGCGAGCGAGATGAGATGATATAATTAATGGATATCACACATTTGCCCGTAATATGACGGACGATATTCGACTTTAATAATTTCCGAAATTAAGGTTATGTCGCGATTCGAACATTTCGGTTTTATTATTTTTTTATTTATTTCGTTCTCTGTCGCGACTCCGGGAATGTTTTTGAGTTTTGAATATATGAAGTTGATGAAACTGTAATGCCAGCTTATACGGAAGCATAAGAATTTATGTTTAAGAAATTTGTCATTTTAAAACGTCGTATATTCTAATAGAAGAATTTTTTATGCATTTTTTTATACTTAATGAACATTATAACTCTTCGTCTGAATCAATAAAATATTTTATATGTTCATATTAAGCCAATATATGAAACATGAATAAATATATCACATATAATTTAAAAAGTTTTTAATGTTTACAGAAAATAATTTTTTTTTACGATTTATATGCAAGCGTTTTATATTTCTTTTTATTTTTCATTAAAATAATTGTAAAAATATCACAAATATGAATCATTATAAATAACAAATTATTTTAGTATCATATTCGAAATTTATATTGTTTTACTTATGTATTATTTTCAGTTATATTATTACAGAATATTAAAATGTAATATAATAATTGTAATTATAGTATACAAGAATTTATTAATATCAAGAAATCAGAGAATAATTTAATATTGATAATATAGTTATTGAAAGTTTAATTTAAGACAATTACATATATTTTTTTAAACATATAGCCACATAAGTTTTTTATTCATTCAAAAAAAGAGTGTTAAGGTAGTGATTTAAATAAAATTTGGTTTTCATTAATTAAATTAAAAAAATTTATGATCTAGTTACTTATTTGTTACCTAGTAACTTGTTTCTATTTTCTGTTATTTACTGTAAATGTCATTTGTATCATTTTTCTTGATGAAGATGGAGGTTGAGTTCGTCGAAACGTTGATTATTAATAAATATTAATACAGAACTTAAACCTAAAATCGTTTCACTTTATGTAATAAGTTCTGAAAGATTTTTTACTATGTCGTGTGTTTACAAAATATTTTATATGTAAATTCCTTTCAAAGATAATATAATACAATAAATTTATAAGAAATTTACAAACTGCACAAACATCTGTCTACCAAGCAGGATTCGAACCTGGGCCCGTTTGGATACGAGCAATAACAGGCCAAATTGCTCGACCAAATAAGTCGGCAATATTTCATTATAATCATGTGAGTAATATATATTATTATATTATTGGTTACTTGTTCGATTGTCAATTTTTTAGTCGAGTAACAGAAGTTAAAATTCTAAATGTTAAAAATGTATTATTTCAATTTTTCTTAATTATAAATCTAAATAAAAATTCTTGTGTTTTGTTTTGAAATATGGCCGTCAGTTGTAGAGTAGTTACATACTCAAAATTCCAGTAATAAATCTAAATATTTTTATAGATGATTTAGTATCAAGATGGTTAGTTATGAAAAAATGATTGGTCTAATTTTTTAAGTCGAAAATTTTTTATTTTTTTAATTTTTTTGTCGGTATTGCCGCCGGTAAAAAAAATCTTGAGTAAAAAACTAACCTCACAAATCTTTTGTAAATCTTTTAAAAAACTGTCAAATAAATTTTGAACGATCGTGGCGGTAAATACAGTTCCTGCCCGCACACCATTTTCTATTATTTTTCGGTACCGCCTCAAACCAATAAATCTATAATTATCGAATATTTATATGAATTCGAATCTTTATCTGTCTAGATAGGAAAAAAACAAGGAGAGAATCGTTTTTTGTTTTTTTTTTGAACAGAATACGCAGAGGTAGGCTTGTAACAAGGAATACCTATATATGCAAATGAACCAATTGTATGTATGTACCAATACATATTTCCAGTGTTTTACGATGCCAGCATCGACATACGTCACAAAAGAGAAACGAAAACAAGACAAAAAATTCGAGTCGATCTATTTTAATGCTTTCTTAAATGTATATTACTTCGTGTGCATGTTAGACAAAGAAGGGCACTGCTTGGGCACCACCAACTTGGGCATGCATCCGAGTGAGATACGTTTATTTCGTTATAATCGAAAGGAATATTAATTTGAAACATATGGCTATAAATTAATAGGTACACTCAGGGGCAGAAACTGAAAAACTGTATTGCTATTGTTATATATATATATATATATATATGTGGAGCTTTTATAATATTGAAACTTGATTGGGATATAGCATGTGTACAGCTAATGTCAAAACAATTGCTTAGAACTTTTTCAACTGTTTTTTCTTTAGTATAAAATACGCACCACTCGATTTTTTCTAAAAAATATTTAAATTATGTTTACGAATAAAACTTGTATTCATAAAGAATTTTAATTTCAATTGTTCAAATTCCAATTTTTTCCCTCAAACTTCAATTCTTTGATAATCAAAACTATTGTTTTTATTGACATGTTTATAAACTTCACTTGTCAAACTTAGAAATTTCAATCTATACATAAACATTTTCTTAGGTATTATCAAAATTCAATTTCATTTCAGAATTAAATTCCATTATATATACATTAATTACAAACATTATTAATTATTAATCAACAGTTAAGATTAAAATATTTTCCATCATAACATAGTTTATATAGTGATTTGATTGATCTGTTTCTGTGATTTATAAGCGGAACATGGAGCCTATACGTTTGACAAACTGGATCAAATGGTTGCATGCCTCTATCTCAACGAAAAACTGGATTCCAAATCATTCAGGCACAGTGTTTTATTAGTACAATAGTAAAGTATATTTATTTAAACATTATTAGAACTAGTAATTAATTGTGTACCAATTAAATACACTGCTACTGGACTACAATTATCTATTATAAAGACTACATAAAACACAATTTTATCTTTTATTCAAATTTGCACATTTTAATTTCTTCAATTTTTTGGAAAATAATTCTAAACTAAATATGTATTTAGTTAAATTTTAGTATTATTGTGTATCAATTAAATACACTGCTACTGGACTACAATAATTATCTATTATTAAAAAGCTTTAGAATTTAGTTTTATATTAATTTAATTAAAAATCGATGTTTTGACATACATACATATGTACATGATGATGTACGTAGAGTATGTCGAAATGTTTCATTTCTAATTAAATTAATACAGAACTAAATCCTAAAGCCTTTTTTCCTGATAATAATGTACGTTAATTTTTAATTTAATTAATACAGAACTAAATCCTAAGGCCTTTTTATTTTAATACAATACGTTCTGAGAAACATAGAAAAAAATCTATCAGAACTCATTATATGTTTAATTCTGTATCAATCTCTACAAAATATGCTATAAATTTAGAAATATAATTGTAACATTAACATAGTAAAAAATCATTCAGAACTCATTAAATAAAACAATAAATTAGCAACTTCTCAATCTAAAAAATTGTAATCATACTATGCAATGAATTTAGAAATATAATAAATATTATCTCCAAATAAAATATATTTGAATAATGTTTATGTATTTCTTTATAAGTCACTGACTTTAATAAGTAAAAATAAAAATAAATAAAACAAAAAAAAAGTACGTGTAGCAATTAATTTAATTTAAAAGACTACACAGCAAATTTTCACGGTTATAAATGTTCATTAAATAGCCATTTTTTTGTCAAGTTTCAGTTACACAAAATAAATCTACATTTAAAAGTCATTTTGACGAAACGTTTATGTTTTAATCTGAACAAATTACAAATAAAAATATGTTGACACTTTGTCCATGTTTCTATCTATGTGTGTGCTGCTTAAATAAACAGTTGAATCTTTTAAAATACATTTATAATGAGGCTAACACAGTAAACTTCCAAGCACGGTAACAAGTTTTTAATTCGGAATTCAGAAAGTAAAATACGTTTAACATCTTGTTGGGCAATCGGAGCCTTCTAACTCTATAATTAATAACATAATTATTTGTACAGCCCTACCGACCGGGGGCCCATAAAGAAAAAATTGTAAAGAGTAGGAGAAAAAATAATCATTACGGTCCATCAATTTAAAGGTCTGTGTGGGCCGGTTGTCGATACATTTTGGTAGCCAATGAATAATTAATATCATATTAAAATAAAAAATAAAAATTATAATAAACGAACATCAAAAATGTTAAGATATCGTTTCTTTCGTACAGTGTATATGAGGTAAAGAAACTGGTTTTTTTTCCAGAATAAATTTTCAGAGACTCGGCTCTAATCAGTTTAGATTATTAGAAAATATTCGAGAACAAAAAATTAATGGAGTTTGTAATAAATAAATTTAAAAAGAAAAAAAAAAACGAACATCAGCTTATGTATTAGAGATTTTTGATCATTACATTGATTTATTAGAAAAATTCATCATCCTTTTTTTTTGTTATTCCAAACTAATATTTACCAGTAAATATAATAAACGAGAAAAAAGGTTTAATAAAAATAACAAAAAAAAAAGTTTATTTAGAAAAA
The DNA here is from genome assembly GCA_963966155.1 of Clivina fossor. Taxonomy (NCBI): domain Eukaryota; kingdom Metazoa; phylum Arthropoda; class Insecta; order Coleoptera; family Carabidae; genus Clivina; species Clivina fossor. The sequence goes on from OZ014554.1 coordinate 24,629,808, forward strand.
CTTTGAAAGTAGGAACGATAATTTAATATTTTTCCGGAATAATGCTACAATAGAATGTAAAAAGCATTGCTTAAGTAAATACTGTTATTCTAAATTATCAAATTATTTTCCTAGTATTTAAGAAAAAAACTTGTAGTATTTTAAAAAGCTGTCAGTTTTGTATATAATTTTCTATTGTTTTATTTTTATAATTTGTGTTTTAGCCTCAACATTTATTATTTACCAAGACAGGTAAATTTATTTTTCTTGAAATTCTTTCAAAATTATTTTTGTTTTTCTAAACTACAAGATAAAAAATTATATCGTGAGTATTACTATAGTAAACTGTAATATATTTAAAAAATTCTTTGATAAATTAGATAAATTATTTATATACAAAATTTTTTTATTTAAATGTTTAATTATCTTAAGACGCGTATTTTCAAACTTAGAAACAATTTTAAAATTAAAATAAAACTGCTTAAGGGTGTAAAGTTCTGTATTAATATTTATTTAAAAGCGACGTTTCGACGAAACTCAACGTACTTCTTCATTAGGATAAATGATATAAATGATATTACAGTAAATAACAAAACATAGAAACAAGTTACTAGGTAACAAATTAGTAATTAGATCATATAATTTATAGTTTTTTAAGTAATGGAAGCCAAATTTTATTGAAAGTGACTATTTATACATACGGTATGTATACGCAATTGGCTATTTATACATGCAGTATTTTTACGCAATTGGCTATTTAGGGTAGGTTAGATTACTAGGTTGGTTTAGGTTTTTTTTTTTTAGTATGTATAAATTAATAGCCAATTGCGTATACATACCGTATGTATAAATAGCCTCATCCAATTTTATTTGCCTCAGTGCCTTCACAGTGATTGATGTTTATATAAATTTCTATTGCTTCTCACATCACTTACTTATTTGTTACCTAGTAACTTGTTTCTATGTTCTGTTATTTTTTGTAAATGTCATTTGTATTAGTTTTCCTGTTGAAGTCGATTATTAATAAATATGAATACAAAACTTAACCTTAAAGCCGTTTTATTTTAATATAATTAGTTCTGAAAGATTTTTACTATATTGTAATATACTATTATACTCAATGTTTTGTCTTTATATTTCAGGAGTTTATCATTTTTCAGTGGCTATAGCCCTCTTAGAAAGTATTTTTGGATATGTGATTATTAAATGTTTTTTGCTGCTAATATTTTAAAATTATTGTCATTTATTTTGAGGACACAATTTTAGCTAATTACATATAACATTAAATTATTTTAAATAAATATTAATATAGAACTTCAACCTAAAAAATTTTATTTTAATATAATGAGTTCTGAAAGATTTTTTACTACGTATTAATTTGTTATAATTTTTTAAATACTCGTATAATTGTATCAATTTTTGTATAGAAAATATATCGTGTAAAGCCAGCATAAACAACGTATTTCAATGAATACTGAGATAGTAAATATAGATAATTTCTAGTGAAAAAGTAGAAAAATAATAAATATTTTGTAAAATATGAATTTGTGTATTAGAATATTGCTTGTATCAAGTAATCTCTTTCGTTTTTATCACAATTATAAATTTTCCAATGCCAAAACGTCTGCGTTCTGTTTTGAAATAGAGAAATAAGAATCAATATATAAGCTGAGAAATTAAATTTAGCAAATTCGAACAAAGGGTAAATTTCTAGGTTAAGTAATAGATAAAATAACGAGAAAACTATTTAGTTTTTGGCAATTAGATTCAGAATTAGTTTGGGTACGAAGATATGTTGACATGCCAACTTGCCAGCATTGTGTTATAATTAAAATCATCTAAAAATATAATTAATGTAAATAATATTTATTCCGCTGTTTTACCAACCAAAAATCATAATTCATTAATTTCATATTTCTTTTTTTCTTTCCTTCTAATATACCGTCGATTTCAAGGATATAGAGTAGGCCGGCACAAATTGGGAATATATTAAATTAATATTCATTCCACTCCCAAAATGAAAATTTCAATTTAGATATCATTTACATAAGTGTTGAAAGAACACATTCTTCAAATTTAAATTTATAGGAATACCTAGATTCGTAATTATATACGTTGTACGGTGTTTAATAATAATATACGATCCATCTTTATATTTTTAATAATTATGGACAACTAAAATTCAATTCGTTGTACATAATAATTCATAAAAAAAATTTATTCGTTTTGATAGAAAACAATATGTTTCACAATTTTAAAGTTTATTTATATGTTTGGTATCACTTCTTAATTAAGAAACGAACTAACTGAAAAAAACAAAAATTACACTAGAAAAAAATGACAAAAAATACGCCAAAAAGACATACTAAATTTAATTAACACCAACATTTTTTAACAATATTGTAAAGTATGATGCAAAATTTGAAGATACTGTAATAATTGCTAGACCAATCAATATTAACAACAGTATAAAGACAAAAATAACATCAATCATTGTGAATGCACTGATTCAAATAAAGTTTGAGTTACATTAACTAAAAATGTATAAATTTTATCTAGTTACTTGTTTGTTACCTAGTAAGTAACTTGTTTCTATGTTCTGTTATTTAGTATACTGTCGTTTGTATCATTTATCCTGATGAAGAAGGATGTTGACTTCGTCGAAACGTCGATTATTAATAAATTCTAATACAGAACTATAACCTACAGCTATTTTATTTTAACAGTATTATTCTGTTCTGAGTGTGGCACAAACTCTTTCGATTTTAAATAAATATTAATACCGAACTTTAACCTAAAGCCGTTTTATATTAATATAATTTATGTCCCGATGAAAACGCACGTTCAGTTCGTCAATATGTTGATTTATTAATAAATTATTAAAGAACTACATAGAATCTAAAGTCGATTTATTCTAATATAATGAGTTCTAAAAAATTTTTACTATGCTAAATATCTATTTGATTAAAAGATATTTATTTATTACAAACAAATATTTTAAAAAAAGAGTTGTATAATTTCTCTAAATAAATTAATTAAAATAAATAAATTTCACAAAAAAATAAAAAAAGTTGCAATTTTTTCACAATTTTATTTTTGGTGTGTCTCAAATGGAACTCCGAATAGTGTCAAATATTTTTACTGTGTATCTATGTAAAATAGATAAATCTACTTAAGACATTACTGTTAAAAATTTGCAGTATTAATGTAGACATAACTGAATGTAATATATTGTTTTATGGCATAATATCTAGGCATTTAAAAGCTTCTATAAAATTATGAATTTCCTTATTGTGAATTCCAGTGTCGATTTTTTTCTCTCTCTATAGTTTAAATTTAAAACAACTTCAGCCTAATCATGAATTTACAAATGTTCAAATCGCTCGCTAATTATACAGTTATGTTGTGTATATTGTATTGTATTTTGCTACATAAAGATTTTAATGTTTAGAACTAACAGTGTATATTTGTATTGCCGTATTATAAACTCTACAGAATATTATATTTATATACATATATATTCACCCGTAGAGACACCTATAGTGCGTGCGCAAGCGGGTGGGTACAGAGGGGGAATAAGGTAGAAAAGTAATTCTATATGCTTTGCGGTATTCAAGCTATGACAATATTACTCACATGAATGGAATGTTTCAAAGTATTTAACATAGATTTTTTCACTTGTTTCAAAGTGAATAATAAATAATCTTTATAATATTTATTTTGAAATAGTGAAACAGTCATTCAACCTATTCACTATTTTAATTCTTTTAGCGTTTTATATGTTTTTAAATATTTTCCTACTAGATTTTTACTCTCCATTTCTGAATCAGTTTACGACTGGTGCGTGTTTAGGTATTCGCGCGCGTTCTTCTTATTAGTTTATTGTGTGTGTGCGCGAGCGCGCGTACTCTGTCTTCTGTACCTTTTCTTCTTAATGGTTAAATGCGTGGTTTAACCCTAACTGGCTAGTTTAACTACAATAGGTTCGGGCATTAATATGTGTTGTTCAAGATGAAAAGAAATATCTTTCATTATTATTACAACTTACAAGTTTGCGAGAACGTACCAACGCTAATAATAGAATTGTAAAACATTGTGTTCTTGAGTATTCATTTCATAATATTCTAATGATGGTATCTGCACACTAATTTTTTTAAATTATTTTTATCTACAGCTGCTTTGTTATATGGTCATTATATATATATATAAAATCAGATAAGTAATATTTGTCTTTATAGCCCAAGGGAAATAAAATACTAGTCTTTATTAACCAAGGTTAATAAAATATTAGTCATTATTAACCAAGGGAAATAAAGAAACGATCTTTATTAACTTGATTTCCGTACGCACGCTTCGTTGCTAGGCAACATCAACAAACTAAATATCTCTACGCCAGATGGCAGCAGTTATCAGTCAAAGTAATAAAATGGCAGTTGTAGTTAGTTAGTTAGTTAGTTGTTGTTAACATCATAAATTTGAATAAGTAAGTACAATATTAAAAATATATAAGCAGTTGTAGATAAAGTATAGTATTTGACTTGCAAATAATGCCTACAATGTACTCGGATGTTTTATTCCCCTCGCTACGCTCGTGGACTAAACAACATCCTCGTACATTATAGGTGCCATTATTTGCTCGTTAAATAATATACTATTATTATCTAAAAAATGTCCAATAATAATAAAAATTATTCACAATATTTTTTTTCTTAAAACGTATCATAATATTAATATTTACATTACCATATTACCTATGCAGAAAGAGGTCATTATGTTACTAGTATAATAATGATATTATTGTACAATAGTTAGTTACTATATAGATATAAAAAATATCTAATTACATCAGATAAATCTAGTCATTAAAATAAAACTACTTTAGGTTAAAGTTCTGTATTAGTATTTATTTAAAATCGACGTTTCGACGAAACTCAACGTCCACCTTCATCAGGATAAATAAAAACGGATGTTCTTTTAATATAATAAATTCTAAAAAAAATTTTACTATGTTAAATCTGGCCACGTTTCATCTAATATGATTAAAAGACTGAAAATCATCTATTTGTATAGATAAAACTAAACCATTAGACAATTTATCTAAAGATTTTATCTGTGTATTTTTTTCAACAAATATACATTTCAGCTATCAGTATTTATACGAATTATACTAATAAATAATATCAGAAACAGTAGCATATAAATTTTTATGAAAAAAATAAAGTGATCAAATTCCTGACATTTATAGATATATCTATATAAACTTTACGACAGATTTTTATTTTTCAAAATGGGATAATTAGTAGCCACATAGTTTGTTTTTCAATTTGAAATACTGATTTTTAATGAATTCATTTTGTGCGGCTATAAATATAGGTACATATTTTTATTTGATGTCCGCGAAGAAGCAACGGTTTTCGTTATGGTAAAACATAAAATTTGACACTAAACATTATTAGTTTTCACGAAATAGACACTTAAATTTTACATATCTATATTATCTATTTTAACTTTGATACATGTAAATGTGTAGAATGTGTAATAAAATTACTTTTAAAATTCTTTTAGTATTATTTATCACTGCACTACTTCACTACTACCAAATTCTATAATTCTTCATAAGTTGTAACTGTTTTTTTTTTAAAGGAATCTTTAAAATATTAATATATACAGCTTGTCCCATGACTCGAAGTACACCGAGTTTTTGAAGTTACTGAGGCCCGGTTTCATTAACACCAACGTAAATTATAAAGTAGACGGTAAAAATCTAACTTTTTATGTAATTTTATTTTATTTTATATAATAAGTTCTGAAAGATTTTTACTATATGATAATATACTATTATATTCAACGTTTTTTCTTTATATTTCAGGAGTTCAACATTTTTCAGTGGCTAAAACCTTCTTAGGAAGCATTTTCGGATATGTGATTATTAAACGTTTTTGTCTCTAAATGATGCTTTAAATAATATATCCAACTGAAATAAATTTAAATATTTCTCAAATGTAATAGAATAAATATACAAATGGTCAAGTATCTCTGTAGTGCTCCAGCAAACGGTATATTACTCTAGTAACAATAGTGTAGTACTCTGAACCACTATAAGAGAGAGAAACAAGAAGAAAACTACTTAAAGAATGGAACTTGATCATTTCTTATTGTGAATTTTTGCTATTAAGTGCAAAAGTTGTGCGCGCCAAGCCACTAAGAGAACCAGTTCTCCGATTCTGACTGTGTGAATTATATTATGCAATAATCGATATAGTCTACGTTAAGACAATTTGCGTATATATATATATATATATATATATATATATATATATATATATATATATTATTATATTATACGGACAGACAAACAGACATACACCAGGACTAGAGCAATGCTAAGGCACTTAACTGACGGACGCCGATACGAAATGGACACTGTATAGCAAAAGAGTTGTTCAGTTTACAAATGATAAAATTTAAATATTTTTAGTGTACGGTAGAAATTCTTAGCACCAGTTGTATAGAAGATTGTTAACTGAATCAATTAGGAATTAGGCAACCACCACTGTCAATTGATCCAATGAATGAGGCGCTTCAAAAAACAGTTGACAGTCATTGCAATAACACATAAAGTTTGACTTCAAATTGAAACAAATATTACGAAGCTAAAAATTTTAAACTTTGTATATGCAATTTAGTTAAATCTAATTAAAATAAAAATATTTTACATAATTTTTGGTGGACATTATTTTTTTTTAAAAGTTCAAAAAATTAACAAATCTTTGTAGATTTTAAGTAAATATCTATTTCAATATATCCTCCTATTTAAGAAAATTTTCTTCATATTTGCTAAATCAATCTGAAAAGTAAGTAGTAGAGTGTGTCCACAGAACATAGAACTTAAAGCACAGGTTTCCAAACTTTTTTGTCTCGTAGACCACGTGCCAAGTTTTTCTGTTTTGAGTAGACCCCCACCCCTCCCTAGGGCTTTTCTAATATAGAATTGTTCTGATTATTATAATACTAAAAGTAGTCCTTTTAAGACCATTTCAAACTCTTGTATATCTCTTTTGAATTCACACTTCTGTTGAAATGTTAAGAACGAGAATAAACAATGTTTTTGTGCTATAGTGTCCACCGCGTGTAGGTAATGTGGAAATTTCATATTTTTATTTTTGCCAGCGCGATTCGACGCTAATAAAATATCAGTAAAATAATTATTATTGTTTCTCCAATGGAGCAAAACGCAATTTCACTAGACATACGAAATGAGAATCGGAATAGATATTGTTATACGAGAGTTAGTTGTTGGCGAAATAAAGAAAGAATAGAATAACCAGTTTCTTGCCACACTTATAGCTAGATCTACACATACGTGCTTTCCTATATATATATATATATAACTAACTAAAAACCTAACCTAACTCTTTAATACTATCTCCTGATCTATTACTCAGTTTTGCTTATTTCGCTTTTATTGTATTTGTTACCAATTTATTTATATCTTTTACACAATACTAGCCCGTACTGCATGGCTAGATTATTTTTCAAACTGTCTGTCTCGCTATAATTATTATAGCTGCCTAGCTAGCTTATAGTTCAACTAAACTTATTTGGACTGTCACGAATTTACTGTTTATAACTTTATATTATCTGCAAGATAAGTTACAGACAATAACATTGAATAAAAATACTGAATAACCTAATACAAGTTTTATTTGTATCATTTTTGAAATTATGCTGTAATTTTGTTAGCATCTCGTAAGACTGGTAGTCTTATGAGATATTATATCTTTTTCTATCACAAGAAGAATTCCATTTATAGAAAAAGATAGAATATCTCGTAATGCTACGAGTCTTACGAAATGCAGACAAAATTATAACATATAAATTTTGAGTTTATTGAAACAAATAATTATTTATATTTATTTATAATAGAAATTTGTGATTCAGCTTTGAAGAATATCAGTGGCGCCTAAGTAAAAATGACCTAATTTCTTTTGAATAAATTTCAAAATTTTGTATTTACACATAAATAAAATAAATTAATAAAATAAAACATGTTTCTTTTTCTAATAATAAATTTTATGAATATATAGGTATATAATTGAGCGAAATAAAAACAAAGAAATTTATATATGAAAATTAAAAATATATATATTATTATATTGTGCAAGAAAATGTTCTAAAGCAATACGCTAGTAATAGAAATTGTAGAAAATAGAATATTTAGACTATAATTGAATATGGTGCAGTTGAATGTTTGCGAAATGAACTTCTTTGGTTAAATTTACGGAGCAAAATGCGTAACAATTCAGGTATTATTTCATATCGTGTATGTTTGGAAAATGGGAGAAAAATTGAAATCGAAAATAATCATGTTTCTTTTCTTTTGAATAAAGTTGTTTTAAATTGATACGGGTATCTACCTACGTTCGGGATACGAAAAATATTGGAAACATTTTAATTTATCAACATTTTTTTCTGTAAAATCAATTTTAAAAGTACGAAATAATAGTGTATCCGTAAATAATTTTTATTTTGCCGAAGAAAAATGGGAAGTTTAGTCAATATATCGGTCTTTTTTTCTTTGCTGTACAATCAAAAAGTATTGTTCGCTTGAAATGAGGTCAGTTAATTTTCTGAATTTTATTCTAATTGTAACATGTTCTTAAACAATTCGTTTAATTTGTTTTCAATATTATTTATTGCGTGTGCAGAACTAATTGCTGCAATACTTGTATTATTATTCAAACAGAAATATTTTAAATTTGCGCAGAATTTACATTTTATAATAAGCAGCTTTTATTTATTATTTAAATTCATTGTACCATTATTTAATATTAATTATATTGTATAATAAAATTAGTCAAAATAGACCTAGTAACCGAGAACGTTAAGTAAGGCTGCGAAATATCAGAATCGGAAGATCAAGTCCGTTGCCAAAAATTATCTATCAATATAAACAGTAAATTAGTCATTCGTTTTAACTTAGTAGTTTAGACTGTTAGATGAAACTCATCGTTGTATTGTCAAACTTGAAAATTATCTGAATAAGTAATTTAACTGATAATAATAATGTACATGATGTAGAAATAAAGTTTCTACATGGTGTATATCAGTATACAAGGATAGATCGAGTGCGTAAAATATGATGATACATTATATTTATTGAAAAATAAATGTGTGCAATTGAATTGACGTTCAATAAGTAAATAGATCGGAAATGAATGGTAATACTTTATTGTAAGCAATTGTTTTTTAAATGAAAGAAATATAATAGTCTGTATAAGAAGTATCTTAAATGTGTACGTAACAAAAATTTATATACATTTACGTACAATTACACTGACAAAATCGTTAGATAACTTTTATAATATTTTAATTTTTTATCTAAACAAAATATATGTTTTTTGAATTATTACTTTATATTTTTTAATAATTTATTTGCTACAAAAAAGCTGCTGTGGCGACCACAAAACCGACCGTCATCGTACTACTGTAGTCATCGTAACTAAAAACAAAACTATCTTGACATAAATATGCTACTTATTTACAGAATTATAATATGTATAATCATAAAAATATGAAAAATTAAAAAAAAATTATTTAGCCATATCGAAAAATATTCCAAATGAAAGTTGTTTGTTATAACTTGCTTAGCAACTTTTGTTAAATAAATTTTATCGAAATATCTCTTTGTTGGAAAATATTCGTACAACACTTAAAGTGACATTAGCAAATTACCACTTTAGGTTGACAGATCTTAATCAAAAGTTGATCAAATTGAGATATTCATCTTGCGAAGCTTAAATACGAAAATTTATAACAATTCGTTCTGCACGTGTTCACAGACAGACCGACAGACGGGAATCACGCTAAAAACAGTTACAATGATTACAATGCTTCCCTTATCATATGTGATATGACGGTCGGTAAAAAAAAATAATATGGAAGCTCGTGCCAAATCGTGACAAACAATATTCTCGTCACAGTTGAATGCTGTTTTCAATGGGCATAAAATTCATGTGACACCTTTTCAATTTCAAATTGCAACTGTCAATAATTGTTTTAAGCAATTGCCTGCAATTAATCATTGACATTATTTGGTAAATATGTCACTCACAAAACATTGTTTTTAACAACTTAATTTACGTTAATAAACTGTTTACATTTTACAAAAAGAATAGGGAAAGAAACAAAAAAAAACACCAATATGAGAAATAATTTATAATTTTCATAACTTTCGCGTATAAATCAGAATACAAAAGATATATTACTTTTTTTTTGTAAAAGGAATTTTTAATATTTCTCATTTTCTAATTAGTTATTTTGTTGAAATCAAAAAAATTTTCGACGGCAATTATTTCAGCATATGGCTGGTTAAATTATTTAATATAGAAATCTACCGTTTGGTTATTTTTCAAAGTGATGACATTTAGTAAAAACGTGACTTGAATCTCTGTTTAGAAAGAAGAAGAAAAAAAATTATCTAAAAACGTAAACAAAATTATTAGTTTAGTTATTTCTGCTTAATTAAGGTTTATAACATGTCGTAAATTTATGTTATGAGTTCAACATTTTAGTAAGTAATTATTTATAGAAACTATTCGACATTCATTGTAATTAATAAAAAAGTTATTTTTTATTTCGCGCTTAAACGAACATTATGACTATAATTAATATGAAATATTTTTCTTATTTCTTAAAGTTATTTATATTTAAATATGAACATAGTCACGTCACCTTTTTGTAGAATATGACGAAAATTTTGATTCTATATTCAGCTAATAATACATAGAAAAATTTATAAAACTTTTTTCATTTTATTTAAATTAGATAAATATTTTTTTAGATGATTTTTCTATTTAATTAGATGATATTTTCAATAACATTAATTATTTTAACTATAGTCAAATTAGTTGAATAAAAAGTGTTATCTCAAATAATGATTAGATAAATATTCTAAAAGTTCAGTCAAATCAACGAACAATAATATAGAAATATACGACAAATAGAAAATATATCTGAATTACACTACATTCGGGATAATGGAAAAAGTTTGTGCCATACCTTTTTGGGTACATGGCGTGATTGTGTACTAATTATCAACTATATTTAACAACGAAAAATATTTATATTTGATAAAAAAACAAAGCAAACATAAATTCCGAAATTATTTTATCATATAATATTTTTTATATTTATACAATTATATATTATTACTATTATTTCATTTAGTAAAAATGTTGAAAATAAATAAAATTTATGTTTATAATATATAAACAGTTAATTTTACTAACTATAAATAAATAATTATGATTAATCACGGAATTTTGATCATTTCTGTACATATGTAGTAAAGCAATTAATAACAATTTTGAAATTTATAATATACTACACTCAATGGCATGTATTGCAAAATTAGCTACCACGCAGAAAACCATTAAGCAATATTTCATTTTATTTAAATTACAAATTCTAATAATTTATAAACAAATTCAAACAGCTTAACATCCGTGCAAGATTCGCACGGTTTTTATAACCCACTTAAACAAACGTTAAAGAGGGTAAACTACCCCCGACAAAAAAAAATCTAGACAAAAGTGCCAAAATCGGTGAAAAATTGTTTGATTTACCGTCACTAATACGGATATCAGTTTACAAAAATTTTGTTTCCCTTTCTCTAATCCGTTCTTACCCTATAACCCTACTTTTTAACCTTCGCTTTCAACATTTCGAAAAAACAGGTAAAAATAAGGGAAACTACCCTAAAAAAATATTATTGTCAAATTTCACACACTTTACAAGAATTTCAACCCCTATAACCTCTGGATTTTTTATGCGTTTAGGGTGAATCAACTGTTTTTTTTTACCTAGTCCCCCAAAGATTTATTGAAGGTAAAGATCTTGAAATATATTAAAAAATTCGTTGACAGACTGCATATAAAGTATATTTGTGGTAATAGGTAGGTAATATGTGGTAATAGCTATATTTTAAATTCTAAAAAGGGTACATCTTATTTTTTTTCGTTATTTTTGTATATTAAGTAATGTGGTTTTTGTATTTTTGGTTATAATGTTATAAGAAAATTGCTATGTGAGTTTTTTTTTTACTAAAAAGTTGACACTTTTGTTATATATAATTATTTATAATAAAGAATTGTGGTCAAAATGTACTTATGTATATTTATAATTATATAATTTAACGTTCCTATGTAATATAAATTGTATAGTATTATATTATGTATTTACCTTTTTATTACATACATACATACAATCACAACATGTAACCAAAAGAGTGTGGCACAAACTCTTTCCACTATCCCGAAATCAGTTTCCTCTAAACTGGACTAAACAAATAAACTAAAATACCTAAAAACCAAGCTTGTAGCATCAGCTATTTATAAGATGTAACATAAAATATATTCCATATTTATATATTGTAAAAAATATTTAAAAAAAAACTATATGACCAATAGTGACAGCTAGTAATTATCACCAAATACTAATATATAAATCTTAAACATACTTAAACTTATAGATTTATTAATTAGAATTAATTAATTTTTTTTTCCAGTCATTTTCGTGTCAAATCTCCATAGCATATAGTCAATAATTTTTAACATAAATAGATAGCTAATTATTAATTTGTAAATATACATTTAATCGCATTAAAAAGTGAGTGTAGCACAGATTTAAATAACTGTTTAAATAATTATTAAAATAGAAAATAAAATATATCTCTTCCGTAAAGATTAAATTAAAACATGATTATAAATTTCAAATTATTAGTATGGTTCACATTTAATAATATTCACTCAAAAATTATGTCTGTATCTAAACGCTGTAGCGTTCATCTTCAAACAAATGACGTAACGAAAGAATTTCTTAAGTAGAATCCGCGCTGGCCGTGATATGTTGTACAGATTGACCGTTTAGGAAAAAGTTATTACCGTGCAAGATCAAAAAGAGAGATGGAAGATAGTTGAAGGCATCAGTGTGTTGAATAAAGAAAGTAAGTGTTTGAATGTGCAAGCCACTGAAAATAAAATTCGTGATTTTTCAATATAAAACTCAATTTGCTTCGCAGTTATTTCTATCGAAAATTATACATTAAAAATGATTTTTTGAAACTTTCTAAAAGATAAAAAATATGTATATATAGTTATATCTACCGTATTAAAGATATAATTCATTAAAAAATATGAAACTTCACAATTTACAATTTCAAACTAAATTTTGCTTACGGCGGCATTTAACACTAAATATATACAGTATGATTTATAGAATTGGAACTATATGATAAAAATCTTCAGGCTTTCACGGCCAGTATCCATTGAATTTATAGAATTTTCTGAGTTGGTATGCCGTGGTCCATTTATCCTCATCGTAGACGTTTTGCTATATATCGTAGATGATATCCTCAGTGTCTGGCTAGCGCTGAGAATGTCATCTATTCCAATAAAGAGTTTTTAATAAAATTGTGAAACTTGTAATTTCTTTTAATACATTAAATTTAGTTATAATAATTAAACGAATTAATTATACGAGTAAATACAAATTTCTTTTTGATTCAAATATTCTAAATCGTACTGTATGTAAAGAAATAACAAAAAATTATTCCGACTTAAACTAATCGTAAGTAAAAACTTAAAAAACATAAATGCAAGAATCTTAGTGACCTTATTTCAAAACTGATTGTATATGTTTTTTGAGCAGAGGCGTAGAAAAAAGTATTCTAATATGAAAAATACTTATAATATAACAAATTAAGTCTAAAAGAAAATACAGCTCATTATCTATTTTCACTAATTTGCAATCTTGAGCGTTCGGTTTTTTTTTCCAACTTTTATCTTTCTTCATTTATCGTAAAAAAAAAAACTATTAAATTACTGTTTTTATATTCCTACACACTTTTCGAGCAATTTACAAATTATTTACTGTAATTTCAGTGTTTTTAATACAAGAAATTTTTAACAAAGTAGTAATAATAATTTAAGAGAAATATTTTTAAATTACTCCGCACAACGCATTCCGTGAACAAAAAAAAAGTAATTTATAATGATAAAATAAATAATTAAGTTTTGATTTTTACAGAATAACAATTTGTATAAAGAAAAAAAGAAATTATATTCGTAAAAATATCCATCTGCTAAATATGGACTCAGTGATAAATTAAAATAATCCGCTAATTTTAATATAAAACAGAAAAATATGAGCATAATTTTGTAGTTGATAAAACTTGTCAATTTTTTTGAAATTAAAACCATGTTAACTGTTTTCAAATTTTTTTCGGCAACAATTTTTGTTTTGACAATTATAGAACGTAATAAACCCGAATAATATATGTCTGTAATTATTTTAAATTTACAGTTATATAAAGGCACGTTAACAAATACATAATTTTTATTGTTTCGAACGCAGATGTTATGCTAATTTGACACAGATACAACTTAATATTACAATAAGACAATTGGTTAATATTTACATGTAAAAATTTTGATAAATTTTAAGGCTTAGTTTTAGCTGTTTAGCAGAAAAACTAGTTTGTTTTCCTGCAAATTGGTTGCGAATTAATTTTATTGTTTATTATTATAATTTTTATTGGAAATTCCAGTCGCACACCTAGGTTTATGCAAATTTATTATTTTTGTATTTATGTAGTGTTAATAATGTGTTTTTGTTATTTATTTTTTTTTGCTATTATATTATATTATGGTATATTGTGATGATTATTAATCATGAAATGAGCCTACGATTTGTGCCATAATTCATCTGAATAAGTAATAATCTTATATATCTATATATTTTTCCTACGATTATATATTCTATAGAACTGCAGTTTTCAATCTTACATATAATATGAAAATTGCACTATATCGTAGCAACAGCTCTAACTTTACAAACTGTTAAGTAATAAACTTATACAATTTTGATTAGTTAACAAATGTTGAATGCAGAGTAAAAAATATTTGGTAATATCCCTTTGGGACTCACCAAAAATAGTGTGGCTAAAAATTATATATAATAAGAATTAATAAAATGGCAAAAAAAATCTTTTAGAACTCATAATATTAAAATAAAAAAGTTTTGGGTTTAAGTTCTGTTTAATTTAATATTAAAATTTGACGTTTCGTTATTATTCATTTTATTTGTATATATTTTTTCCTGATGACGATATACGTTTAGTATATTGAAACGTCTCATTTTAATATAAAATTTAACAAAACTAAAATCTAAAGCTTTTTCATTTTATGAATTAATAAATACAAACAAGTTTTGTGATATAGATCTTCATCTGTTTCCGCTTTTGTTAATAATGCAGTAAAGCTTCTATAGTGACATCACAACAGCCGTCCTAAAACAAGTAAACGAACGCAAAAACAAATGATTGTCAATTTGCAAACATGCGTCACATGGCGCTAGTGTACCCGCGCGTACCAGATTAATCAGATTCGATTTAACTGATTTCATAGCCAACCTTGATAGTTAATATACTATACAAATACATGTATGTGCGTGTGTATGTATGTAGTTTATCGGAGGGGAAAAACATTTGTTACCGCGTTTTGATTGCATTTCAACCAATCGATGGATAACACGTGGTCGGGCGTATGTCGTTTGTTTTTCGCCAAATTGCACACACATACACACACAATCTACGGGAACTCATGAAATTGTAACAGCAAGAAAATATAAAATTGGCTCTATGCCTTTGTTTTTAATTTTTTCCCGTTTATACCGAGCCAGCTTCGCATTTTTTTAATTTTATTTGTTTGATATTAAAAGGTACATTGACCTGAGTTTTAATTATTTATTGTGTTTAATTTTATTGATTTCTTTTTTCTAAAGATTGTGGCAGTTAATTATGTTCCTTGTGTAATTATAAGGAATCATAGTTATTACCTATTTAATTTGGAAATTAATAACAAAATTGTACTAAATATAAAACTAATAATTTAATTGTGTAACGTTATGTATTATTTGTTTTCGTTACAAAGCGTTATGAATAAACTTGTGTAAAGTTAGGGCCCAAAAGTGATAAAAATTCAATTTTTGTTACGAGTTCTGGATAGATTTGAAAGAGTTCTAGAGTTCCTGAAAGTATCTAACCTAACCTAACCTAAAATACACTCAGAACTCATTTCTGACTATAGTTGGGCGCTATGTGATGTTATTTCCGTGAAACTGAAAAATATGATTTCTATGCTTAAATCGCCAGAACTCTTGATAAAACTTTCAGGAACTCTAGAACTTTTTGAAATCTATCCAGAACTCTAACAAAAAATGAGTTCCTTCACTTCAATTATGAATAACATCTAAAAAAATGAATTGTTATATTATTGAAATCTTCAGGCTTTCACGGCCGGTGTGTATATATATTTAATTACATTAGATAAATATACCAAATGTAATCATAAATTATAAAAACATCTAATTTGCTTATAAAAAAAAAAATATTAGAAAAATCATCTAAAGATTTTTTCTGTGTTTAAAAAAAAAATTAAAAGACATATTGAAAAACTCTTTCATACAAGTTCTAGTAAAATAAGTATTTTTTGTATTAATAAAAGAATGTCGTTAATATATTTGTTTATTTTAATTTTGTGACATAATTAACGTGTCAATTTGTCGCTGACATGTTAACATGAATAGCATTTTTTTTATTTATTTTTTTATAATACCACATTTACAATAAACAGCCTTGCCACATATGAGATTTATTCAATTGTTTATTCTCCTCTTTCAATGCTCTTACCAAATTTGGTCTTAATTGAAAAACAAATAATTAAGTTATCACATACAAAGTCGCGACGTTCGATCAAGGCCATCTCTGATCCTAGTAGAGTTTATTTTTTCGGAGCAGAAGTCAAGTTAACATATATCGTGTTTGTATTTTGTCAGTTTGTAGTTAACATATACAAGAGTTTAGCTAGAGAAGCAGAAGTAGAAAGAAAAAAAAAAGGTAATAAAAATGAGAAAATTACGAACGGCCGATGACATATTTCCAGCATTAATTCATCCAAAACAAACAGAACGTACGTCTGTTATTTACACAAGCGAACGAAACTCGTGGTTGTTCGACTATTTAAACAAATCACAAGCAGACTTTAAAACATATATGTATGAATCCGTTTGTACACAGTACCTTTTCTCTGTCCATCAAAATTTCTCGAAACGAAAAAAATATTAAAATAAACTCTATAACTCATGCTAGAAGTTGCTTCGCGTTCTCTCTCTCTAACTCTACTTAAAATATTTCAATCTTCTTCTGCGTGTGTCTTTAGTGAATGTTGAAAAAACAACATATGTTCGATACTCAAGTGTTTTAAGTAAACATATGACTTGGTAGAAAAAAAATCTATATTTATATGTACAGTTATTCAAATTTATTAAGAGAATATGATGATCTAAACCAACAAAGATAGGAATAGAAACATTATATATTCTATTCTTTTACTCAAAAATAAATTTATTTTCGCAATATTATGCTAGCGTATAGAGAATTTTTGCATACCACACCTTTATAATTTTATATTCATTATATATGCGTTTCTTGATAATTAATGTTATTCATTACTCATAGCAGTAAGTATTAAATTATTATTTATATTTAACCATTTTTAGTCAATCACAATTTTGTAAGTTCATATTCAACAGTTTGTGAACTAATCATATAATTGTATTTGAAGTATCTGAGAAGTTAGCGCCAGTGCTAAAATTACAATGTTAATTGTATGATAATTGACTTTTGTTTCATCCACATTTATAATACCTCTCTTACATCCGGCACATAAAAAAACTATATCCTCATAAGATAACCATCAATAAATGCTCATTAAATAATACATAATTTTCTGATTTTCTACTACTGTAAAATAATATTTTCGTATAAAAAAGCTTTAGGTTTTAGTTCTGTAAAAAATATATCATAAATTTATGTAATTATACATAGATTTTAACAGTAAAAATAACAACATTTTGTAATTTTACTGTAATAATTTACATAATATTAAATTTTTTATGAAAAATTACATTCACAAAACATGCAAAATTACATAATTTTTTTGTAAAATTGCATAAATTTTTTACAGTAAAATTTTAATTTAATTTTATATGCGTGATTTTCTTGCATAGATGTATACGTTTGCGTGGACGTCCGCTGAGTAGTTGGAGTGGTATGATTGAGAATGTTTTGCGTGAGCGAAAGTTTCCAAGTAGTAGGAATAAAAAAGCATGCATTAGAGGAATTATGAATGTGCATGAAGCGAAAGTTGCTTGTTTGGATAGGAATGTCTGGAGGAGACTGATTACGGAATGACGAAAAGAGTTTCTGCCACACCCTGTTGGATACATGGCGTGATTGTGTATGTATGTATGTATACTTGAATGTATGTTTCAAGCACAAATTTTCCTGAATCCCATGATATTTTTGACATAATACATATGCGCATTTTGCAAATCTCACATATATATATATATATATATATATATATATATAACCAATCATGTGAGATTTGCGATGCGCACGCATTTGTTTTATGTCAAAAATCTCATATGGTTCAAGAAAATTTGTCCTTGAACCATACGTCCAAGTACTTAATTGCATTTCGGTCAATATTATGTATTTTACAATATTAAATAAATTTAACAAAAACTTTTTTATTATAATATTCAGATATCAAAAATTCTTATTTATATTTCTCACACATACATCTGCAAAAAAGTATAATAAGCAATATATGGTACATCCTTTGTTAATAAATACCCTGTAGTCTGTATATCCACACACATATTTTTTATGTTAAATTAAACAATATTTCATGCCATCCCGTTGCCAACCCAAAACGGTTAAAAAAAATCCTTTAAAAAAATATTTTTAATCGAGTCGAACTCATCTTAAAAAACAAGTTAATATATAAAATCGGGCATCATCTTTCCCATAGCGTATAAAAGCCTTCATATAGAGTATGGTAAAGCAGGTAGACTTTAGTTAGCAGAGGTCCGTGAATACGGTATCATGCCACGGATACCCCATTCCGCTATTGTTCTCTCGCTAAATACCGTAAAAAAAATTGAGTCTAACCCCCTGTTTACCTAAACCTTTACGCGGTAAGTAAGGAAATAAAATTCTGGGATAAAAAATGCGTACTTGAAATTGGAGATGCGTATAACGTATTTAACCATCCGGAGTTTTTTTTTTACCGATTTTCTGTGAAATCTTAAAACGAATCTGTACGCTCGATTTCAGCTCATTTGATGATTATATCGTCTTATGTCCGGTCTCATAAACAACACGGTAAATTTATTTGGCTTAGTTAATTAGTTCATCAAAATAAATTAATGAGGATTTAAGCAAAAACAAAATACTGTAACTTAATATAATACGCCATGTGTAATTAAGAATATAAAAAAATAATTTATAAATATTATAATCTAGTCAATTGTATTTTGTTACCTAATAACATGTTTCTATGTTTTGTTTATTTAATGTATATGTCATTTATATCACTAGAGTATGTCGAAACGTTCGGTTATTATTAAAAATTAATACAAAAGCCGTCTTCTATTAAAAGTTTATAAAAAAGTGACATCTCTCTAAGAAAACCATTATTATGAATGTAGATGAAGCAAAATTTATTTGTCTGGATAGGAACGTTTGGAAGAAATTAATTTTGGAATAGTGAAAAGGATTTGCGCCGAACGCTTTTGACGCTTTCTGAAAAAAATTCCCTGACTTTTCCAGGTTTTCCAGGCGATTTTCAAAATTTTTCCCTGACCACTTTTTGAACAAATAACCACCCACTAATTGCATTATAAAGAAATCCGCGACAAAATTTGAACTGCAAATAAGACGACGGGCTTGAAGAGATCAATACACGAAAAAAATCGAACGGTACTGATTAATATAGAAAAACAAACACTAATCAGTCGCATAGATATTAAAAAATAAAAATATTTGCAAGGTTTATTAAACCTTGTTGCGGTTCACTCAGCGAAAGAAACATCACTACTACGGGAAGATATATAAAAAATATTAAGTTTTTAATCGGATTTATAATTATGCGATCAGTGAGGAGTTGATTAACGAAAATGCGGCCACGGAAAAAAAATATTAGTAATTACAAAATTTTCCCTGACTTGTAATGAAATTTTCTGACTTTTTCCTGACCAGTCAAATTCCCTGACTTTTCCAGGTTTTCCAGAAGCGTGGCCACCCTGTATATGGCTTGATTGTATATGTATGTATATTTATTCAAGATAAAAAATTTCTAAAATAAAAATACTCCAAATTTATTGGAAGTATATAATCTTTGAAAACCATAAATTACTATTTAAAGACAGTACGTATTAAAAAAAAATATAATGACATGCATCAATATAATATTGAATGTAATATGTAATAAACATGTTTATAGATGATAATTACGTATGTATATATTATGCTGCCATGCTATATTATTGATATTATGCTGCCATTATAATAATTCTAATGATTTTAAAATAGTCATTAAAATTGAAATTAGCAACATGAATAATTTCAATTAAATACTGTATTATTACATGGAAACTAAAACATAAAAACTAAATATGCTAAATAATACGATTCTTAACAATAAACAATTTATTTATTTAAAAATTATACGCTGTAAGTTTTCCCTATAAATTAAAATTTATTGTTTAGTTCATTTTACTAATAAATTGTTAAACCTAAAGCTGTTTTATTTTATATAATAAATTATGAAAGATTTTTTACTATGTTGTTAAAAATATCCTTAATTTTTTTGTTTGTTTTAATGTGATTTTAATATAAACAATTTTTTTCTGAATAATGTCAACTATTTACTAAATTATTAATATAAATTAATTAAGACAAATATATATCTATATAGTAACTATAATACAATTGTTTAATAGTATATAATTTATACAAATAAGTAATAATTATTACAAGCAAATAAAAAATAGTTATTCTACGACTATACAATAGAAAATCGTACTTTTGGAGCTAATATAAATAATTTTTCAAATATTTAAAATGCAATTTTGTGATAAGTTACTTTGATTAATGAACCTACAAGGGTAAAAGGTATTGAGTAATAATTCAAAACTTACTAATGTGAGTAATAAAAAATGTATTATTTAAAAAAAATAAAAAATATTGTTGAATAATTTTTGCAAAATTATGTATACTGCGAAAAATTGGCAAGTTTACATAAAAACTTGAGACAACTGATTTACACCAATTTAATATGTAAATTTACACTCATAAAAAAATTTTTACGTTATATAAATATAAAATACCGTATATTTTATGTAAGTTCACTTAATTTTTCAGTATAAAAAAAAAACAAAATTTGGCTACCATTAATTAAAAATCTATAAAATTTTATGATCTAGTTACTTATTCTGTTACCTAGTAACATGTTTCTACTGTAAATGTCATTTGTATCATTTTTCCTGATGAAGATGGTCGTTGAATTTGTCGAAACGTCGATTATAAATAAATATCAATACAGAAATTTATCTTAAAACCGTTTTGTTTTTTAATATATAATGTGGAAAATAAATTATTTTACTTAAAATTACAAAATTATATTATTTTTTACAGAAAATTTATGTATACCATCGTTTTCCTGAAATAATATGTAATTTTTTTATATACAAAATGCGATCAAAATTTCACAAAGAATTAAAAATTTAATGACAATAAAATTTTATCAGTCATACTAATTTTTGTGTAGAACATAATAAAATAAAAAATCATTAAAAAAAAATTAGAGTTTTGAAAAATATCGTATAAGGAATGCGCTATAAATTTTTATAGATCCATAAAATTCGTAAGTCCCTGATTTGCTTAAAAAGTAAACATTCGTATATATAATTTAAATTTAAAAGAACACGTTCCATTAACAAAAAATATAATTCCATGAAAAGATATTTATTTGAAATGTTTTTTTTATTATTATTTTCAATACAACGTGTAAATTGACAAACCAATATCAGAAACTAAAAAAAAAACTGTGTGAAGAAATTGAATGAATATTTAAATATAAAATAAAAGAATGTGTATATAATATTTTATTAAAAGCAACGCTATCTTGGATTTCTAATACCTTTGAAAACAAAAGAATGAAAAAAATATAATACGTTGAATTTTAGCACGTACGGTACAGAAGCGCTTACGCGAATAATAAACCGAGAGAAAGTATAATAAAAATTTCTTTGTTATACCAGAATTGAAAATTTAAATAGCAAATAGCTCGTACATTCGTAAAGGAGACGCACATGTCATTTTAGTAACGGAACTAACAGTTTAACTAGATTTAAAACCATGCAATTTTCAAAGAAATGCGCATGCACTATTGTTATTGGTTAATACGAGTTTTCACAAATGTGAAAACAGTATTTTATATATTTATTTATTTATTTGTTTCCAGATTTATTACACATTGTTTGTAATATAAAGTTGCAAAGTTGAGAATAAAATTAGACTTCTAGAATATTCAATGAGAAAAGTGACATACAATCATGAACTATTTACGTATTTATAATTTAAAGTAAAAACTATTTAGTAATTCGGATTTAAATTAAAAAGAATGTAATATAATGGTTGTTTGATAAAAAAAATTGTTAGATACAATATTGTTTAATTATTGATCTAATAAAAAAATATAGTTTACAAATTTTATTTGTTTTGTTTGTGACAATACAAATAATAATTGTTAATGAAAATATGATCAGTATCTTGAACATATGTGCCACTTAAAAATAATGAGAACTAATTATTATATTATTATTATTTATAAAGTCAAAGATATCATTTGAATCATTATGATTTTCCTAATTTGATTGCTAAAATATCATAATTACTAAAAAATATTTGAAAATTTTACAATATGACAACGATCGTTATTTGTTATTAGCGAAGAATACAAAGAAAATATAAATATTTTTCAATAATATTAGAAAAACATAATTAATTATCAGTGGCATTTTCCATTGATTGATTTCCAAAAATATTATTCCGAAATAACTGTCGTATTTTGAAAATGAATATAAAAGTTACATATTTCTCGAATAATGTATAATGTAAAGTTATAAATATTAGACACCTTTTAAAAGTGATGTTTTTGATTTATAGGTACCAAAATATAATCGAAGCAAGCAAAAATTATTGTACTATAAAATTTGATAAATTAATTTAAAAAAAAAATAACAGTGGTAATATCTGATATAAGTATATTTAAAATATTTTTAACTTGCAAAATATCAACTAATTATTTACAAAAAGTCCGTTAGATTTTAATTTCACTCTGTCATATAAATACGTTTCTGATTTTGTCTCTATTAGTAACACTTATTACTCACTATAATTCACTAGAGCTATAATTTTCAAGTAATTATTTACTTCATTTTTTTTTTAGTAAAAAAACCAAAACAATAACGAATCTGATTAGATTGTCAGCTGTTTTATGTAACTATTTCTAAAAGAAATGACAAACTAACCGAACCCTGACCTGACCGGTCGCTTAGAAGAAAAAACACCACAGGTAATAACAATATAAAATCGAAATAAAAATGTGCACTTACCACTACTAAAAGCTGCAATCGGTAGCTGTCTGGTGATGCTTTCAGCAACTTCAGATGTTAGTCCATAGATGCCTAACAATTCCCGCATCGTATTCACAGCATATTCACGCATATCGGACATAACCTGTCCCTGATTCGACGCCGAACCATTACCGAATTCCGTAACATGCGGTTTCGACAGATTACTTATCGAGAAACTCGACGGTATCTTACTACCACCGTCATTCTCATCCGAATCGTCACTCACTTCATCCGAATCCGAACTATCTTGGCCCCGATTCGCGCTAAGATCGATCGGCGTAAAATGCGATTCCAGCACTAATTTTCGCGTCGTAATTGTCTTTCGTCGATTCACATTAATTAAATTATTATTATTACTAAATTCGGATAAGTTTAGCGCTTCGGTTGTTTCCGAATCGGAATAGTTCACGTTCGAACAGCGCGGTTTGAAATTTTTCCGTTTATTTCGTTTCGGTTCACAGGATTGACTATATGCTTGAACGGTGCGAAATTCCGATTCCGAATCGGTGGAGTTTACGTTCGAATCGAATACCGGTTCGAAGTTTCGACATGACTCGAAATCGGAGTCGGTTGTTTCTGGTTCTGCGGACATTTTCACATTGGGTGGTTCTGCAATTTTAAGAAAAATATTTCAGTTTTACTGCACAGTTTTTTTTCTTCTTCTAAATCCCCCACCAAATGTTTCTGGGGTTGACAGTTTTTTTTTTGGGAAAAAAAGTGCATGAGTAAAAAAAAGTGCACCAATAAAACGAGGAGTAACAGGTAAAAATATGGATTTCATTGGTGCATTTTTTTCGCATAATTTTTAGCTCGGTAAATCGCAATATATTTGGGATTTGGAAGGGATAGGTCCCAGGTAGGGATACGGTTACATATATAGGTGCATCAACTTTTTTTCTTTTAGTATAGGGTCTAGTCCCTTAGGTTTCAGTGAAATATATTTCCTTATGTATGTTAGTCTATTCAGTAGTATACATGTGAAATATTAAAAGTATCATATGGGACCATATGGATTTTTGTGATATGCTATAACTAAAAATGTGACTTGTGGGAAAAGTTACAATAATAAATTAGAAAATATGACTGATATTACAAACCCGGTTTTTGGGTGTTTTAGTTAATTTTTTTAGTCCTGGCTCTTATGACAGTTAGTTAAAACCAATTTTAAAATTGAGTTTGTAATACGGACTTATGGGCTTAAAACCATAACAGTATAAGTGATATTTAAAAAAAAAGTGCGGCTTCTTGCTAGAAACAGAGTATAATTTTTTTAATTTAATTTAATTTTTAATTTTTTTTCATGTTAACTTTATTGTAATTATTGTACACATAGATAATGTAAAATAAATATATTACTTTATTATGAGCAGCCGAATATATTTATGCGTTTTTCTCAAAATTGATATTTTGACACTTATACCATTATAGTTTTAATCCCTTCAAATGAAAACTAATAGTGCGTTTAACACAGTTATAAATAAATATAATTTCAAAATTATCTTGTTGAATTAATTGAAATTTTATAAAAAATGACTTGCTTAGTTGTGTTGATAAATCTATAGGTACTATATTGACTGACAAATTAGATTTTTTACTATGGTACATATCTTATAGATTCATATAGTTTAAAAATCATTAATTTCAAATTGAACATTAAAAAACTAATTATTTTAAGAAGATTTATTATATTTTGAAAAAGTAGGATCTCAAAATTTTCTAAATAAAATACTAATAATATTTTGTAATTGCATTTATAATTAATATCATGTTTGCTAATATCATCGAAATATAATTAAGCACGTTAAAAACCGAAAAAATGTAATTAATAAATTATCGTACGAAAAAAACTGTAAGACAGTGAATCTAAAATAAATACGTTCGTGATTAAAATATAGCCTCATAAATTTTGCTTCGATTAAATCTCGAACACGATAAACAAAGAATTGAGAACAAAATTAAAACAAAAGAAAAATAAATAAATAAATATGCTCTCCATATGAAACGTGTTAAATACTAACTCAGCCGAAATTTGGTTGCTGAAGTCAGCCATATTTATGAAGGTATGAATTATTAATATGCAGTGACATATAAAAATTTATTACCAGGTCCGTACAGAATTAATTCCCTATTACCAAAAAACAAACAAAACTTAGCTCTCAAAAAAAAAAAAAAACATCCGATATGAGTCTGAGAAGATCAAGATTGCAAATTAAAAAATTTTAGACAATGCGCGCAAATTAATTCATACAATAGGGTGAATTAAATCTTTTTTGTACGAACACACTGTAGTGAGAGAGACTCGAATGAAATACCAGGGCCGCATTCCACGGCATATAAAATACATATTTCGGGGCCGGTGCAAAAAAATTGCGGGCCGAACGAAAAATTTACAAATTAGGTGATTTAAAATAATCCTTGTTGCGAGTGTAGGGGCCGTTGTTGAATTTCTGAGAAACGAAAATTTAATTGTTTTGTGACTGTCGAAAAGAATTCCGAACGAACTTTTTGTCATTTCTGTAAAAGTATCACGTCGGTGCATTTATTTACAGAGATATTTAAGTAAAAACTTACTCCCTTTTCTTTACCCAGCTATCATGCAGTGGCGTTCGTCGAGAATATTAATTTCAATTAAAAAAACGAATTACAACATAATTATAAAGACATTTTTGCATAAATTAATCATTGTTTTATACTAGTTTAATTATGCTAATATTTTCTACTAATTTTTTTAAATTATTTATAATTATGAGAAGTATTATACATGTAGACAAATCAAAAGACATGTATGTATAGGTACTGTATAAAATTGTATGTAATATAAATATATTGTTTATATAAAAAATAATTTATAAAAGTTTTCTGTAAGTTCTACAATACTGTAGATTCATCGTTCTATGAAATTCTTGTAAAATTAAAAATAATTATAAATTAAATACAAAATAATAGAATATTAAATATATATATATATATATTTCTTTCATTTTTATTTTAGAATAATTTAATTTTAAAAAGTAAACAAATAAAACCAGTATAATCCTGATGAATCATTTTCTAAAATAATAAATAAAATTGATAAACACAAAAAAAATAGATACAAAAAAGTATTACTAATTCAAAACCATATACAGATCAAATAATTAATGTATTATAAACCATAATTATTTATAATTTAATATAAATAAAAAAAGTAATTTATTAGAACAATTTTATTTATATATTTTATAAATTATTCTATGAAAATTTTAAAATATGAATAGAACATAAAACTATATTTAAAATTGTTTATTATCGTACATATATATATATATATATATCATATACAATCACGCCATGTACTCAAAAAAGTGTGACAAACTCTTTCTACATATATGTAAATTTGTATTTTTTTATTGGGACGTACTTTAGCATAAATTAATCTGAATGAAAAAAATTAATATTCAATTGATGAGTCAGAATTTTTTGTTAAAGTTTTAAAATTTTTGACACTTATTGTTCTTCTCTTCCGAAAATATACATAAATTAAAAATATTAGATAATAAAATGCCAAAAACATATTTATTTGTTTTGGATAAAATAATTTTTACCATTTTACATCAAAAATTTTAATATAAATAATCTTATTTTAGTATGATTGTATTTAAAAAAAAATATTCATATTTTGGAAATTATTATTCAGACAAATCTTCAAATAACTTTTTATAGTTTATTACATCAAAATCAAACCTATTATAATGCTAAAAACGATTCTACAGAACTGTATATAATTTATTTCAAACAGACGTTGACAAAAAAAAAAACAACTGCAGATTATGTAATAGGTATATCCCGTAAGTGGCGCCACTGTTTCCTATGCGGTAACCGGCTGAATTTCAGTACGTCATTTTTGTGCTCTCAACATCAGCACGAACAGAACAAATAATTTTTGAAAATTTTGTCTACCGAACCTTCAAACAAACACACAATTGAGTGTATTCTGTAACACTTCTGTTAAAAATAACAGCCTGTTAAAATAAATTCTGAGATTCTGCAAAAAAAATTCTTTGCTACAATAGAAAAAAAATCTTTAGATCATTTTTCTAAAGTTTTAGTTGTTTTATATATAAAAATAATTGATTTTTCAGTCTTTTAAACATATTAGATGAAACATCTAATTCAGAAGTAGCCAGTAGATGATTACGTTTGGTGAATTCATCTAATGAAATTAGATATTTTTTTTAGGTAAAATTACATAATTTTTTTTAGAGTGTATGCAATATATAATTTTAAGTTCTATTTTTGTAATTACTACTTTAATTAGAATTAATTTTACTTAAAATGTTTGTATATTATATTTGTAAATATTGTATTTGTTAATAAATTTGTTCTCTAAATGAATTATACTATTGGGCAATAAAGCATTATTATTATTATTATTATTATTATTATTATTATTATTATCAGTCTTTTGCGGTTAACAATAATTCTTTACTAGCGTGGAAAAAGTCGCGCTACCCGTGAAGATTAATTTTAGCCACGAGACGTACAAAACCAACTGACTACTTATAATGGGTTCCGAACAATTTGACGATCATACTGAGTAACACACTTGGCGAAAATAACGAGACAAGTCGAATAATTAATCATTTGTAAATTCTGTAATTATGGAAGACGGCCAAACCAGACCCGAACAACCATCATGGATCGGTCGCCATATTGTTTCCTTTTATTTTTTTGCCTTTCGGTTTTTAACGACTGTTAATTTCGGTGACGAGTGTCTATTACAATCGAGAGTTTTACAGGTGCAATACAGGTGTTTGTATTAATGAAAAGATATTTAACTAATTTTTGTAGAAGCAATTTGTAGCGTACTTAAATAATGAATGTTTAAAATTATTTTTACATTTTTGTAAGTTGGAAACTGATTAATTAATCTAATCTAAATATGGTTTTTCTATCTTAAAATATTTTATCTATCAAATATGTAATAGGAAAAGATTCTTATAGTTTACTATAGAGAATTTCAGAGTAATGTTTTATAATTTATAATTATTAATAGAAATTAAATTAATTATAAAAATTTAAATAATTTATTAATACACATACAATAGAAATAAATTAAACATAAAGTTTATAAATACACTTGAAATTATATGTAAATTTGTATTTTTTATTGAGACGCATTTTAGTATGACGTAACGATAAAAATGATGAATTTTATTTAATTTAAAAAATGTTAATATTTTTTAAATATACATGTAGTTCTTGCTTTATAACAAGATTTCGTTTCAACAAATCGTCGTAAATCGAGTCTAATTCGAGATTTTCATTATTTTACCTTTTATTATCAGTATTTTCATAAATTCGATCTTCATTTGTTTTGAGTATTCTAAGTGCTAATAAAAACGGACAATTGTATGTTTACATACATACATACACAAACATGCATACATCTAAAAAAGTAAATAATTTTTAGTATAACTAATATAATAAAAAAAAAGAGTGAGAAACCACTTGTACCTGATGTACAAATTAATTAATTAAAATAATTTTAAAATCCCTTAAAATTCCGTAAAATCTTAGTAAAAATCTTAAATAAATACTTTTATATTACAGTAAAATCAATGAATAATTTTCTTAAAATCATCTAAAAATCTCCGCTAAAATTCCTACAATCTTAGAAATTTTATCTAAATTAACAAATAAATCACTACAATCTCAAAAATCATACTTAAAATTTGCACAATCTGGTATACAAAATTTGAAGAAGTGGTTTGGCTCATCAATAAATAATATACATTATTACCAGGATAAATCATTCATCAAAAACTATTATTGTTTTGTTTGAAATTTACAAACATTTTTAATTTAGAAAGAAACATGAAAGAAAATTAAATTCTGACAAGTTGTTTTCAAAACAGAAAATTATAATTTTGAAAAGAGATGGAAGCACTTCTAATAAATATGAAACTAATTTATATTTATATAATATGAATTATATTTATACTAGTTGCATGCATTTTCGAAAACCGTATGAAATGAAATGCGAGTAATTTTCTTTAATTTGTGGTAAACGACGTTTCGTCCCGTCAAGCCAAATCGGCGAAGCAACAAGTTCAACTTACTTTAGAGAAACACACACACACACACTTATATACACACAAACGCGCACACACACAGCCACAGCGTAGAGTTAAAGGCAAATGCGTTTGGCATGTGAGTAAATAAATTAAATCCTAAAATATGGGGCATATATCTGTGCCAAATGAAAATGTCTGAGAATGTTTAGAATCAAAAATAAAACAAATTATGTAAATTAATGTCATTTTGTAGATGCTGTGTGCTTGTGTTGTCTTCGCCAGCCTGGGGTCTCCGCGTTTACGGAGAACGATCGTATAATTTATTGGACAACGTTTCGGCTATCAAAAACGATGCGATTTTATTACGTGTTTTTTATTTTCTTTCAGCCTGACAATTATTCTTTTTTTTTGTTGTTGAGTTTTATTGCATACTGTCTTATTGTTTCAACATATAATCTATTAGAAAAGTATTTACTAAATTTATTGCCAATATTCTTTGACATTTCGTTTGTGATTTCTTTTTACTTCATAATAAAAAGCAATATTTTAATCAAAATTATTTCCTTTTTAATTCTTGAGATTTATATCGACTTTAAAATAAATCGGTATTAGGTTATAGTTCTGTATTAATATTTATTAATCATCGATGTTTCGACGTACTCAACGTACATCTTCATCAGCAAAAATGATACAAATAATATTTACATTGTTTCTATGTTCTATTTATTTACTGCACATGTCATTTGTATCATTTTTCCTAATGAAAATGTACGTTGAGTTCGTCGAAACGTCGATTATTAATAAATATTAATACAGAACTACAACTTGAAGCCGTTTTATTTTAATATAATGAGTTTTGTAAGATTTTTTTACTATGTTATATAGATTTTGTATTTTGTAGATTTTTTAATTATTTTTTAATCTACAAAACAAATTAAATAAAATGTAAGAAAGAAACAAAATATTATATAAATTTATTCCAACCTATATTATCGAATCACTTTAAAGTCAGTTCAAAACTATATATAGATTTAGCTTGTAATTTACCACCCTATATCTTATAGTTCAAATAACATACCTAGCATACGAGTATCTCATGTTATATCAAAAAATTACAACTAGTTAATAAAATAATAAAAATTTCTTTAGATATTTATTTAAATAATCTATTAAATCATATAATTAAATAAGTAATAATATACAAGTTAAATTCTCGGTAATTAGCAGACATATAGTGTGTATGGAACAATATTGGAATTTACAGCGAATATAAATGTAAATTACTATAAAGAAATTACGAGAGAGAAAAAAAAATACCATCCTACACATTTCTGAACAATGCAGTTAAGCAGTTACAAGAAGGTTACAAGAACAGGATTTTGAGTTGTATTATTAACATCACTCATTTGCAATTCGAAAATGATTTATTGTTTTAAAAATAAATATATTTATTCAATTAATTTGTTTTTCCACGTTTCGTGAAAATGACAAAGAATATAATACAATTAAAGTTTTTCGGTCAGAGAAAATTTTGAATCAAATGTATAGTATTTTGATTAAAAAAATGTGTTTATTTAATTAAAATATATTAAAAAAAACTATAGAAATAACGAAAGAAAAATATAAAATTTTGTATAGATTTATTCCTACGTTGCCACCAATATTAGATTTGTTATCAATTATCGATATATACAGTGTGAAGTTTAATTATTAATTTTATTAAATAAATATTTTCGATTGTATTTGCTTTAATTTTAGAAAATTTTATATATTTTATATAAAAGTAACAAATATTAACAATTATCGATTTTTCAAGTAATATATAATTTTAATGTAGCCGTCGGAGATGTCAAATTAAATACACTTGATTTTTTTTTTCACTATATTATATATGTTTATTACGTAAAATATAATTTTCATTCTAAACTCTCACAAGATTGTATCAGATCCAAAACAAACAAGTTTATGTTCATAAAATCAATATTAGTTTCTAGTTAATTTAGTTCATACTGTATATTAAATATATATGTACATATATTTTATATAAAAAGAAATTTGATTGTGTGAGGTGCACAAGCGGTAATTGTCAACTAATCAAAGTATTTCTTCTCCATGAAATTGTATTGAATTAATTTCGTTTAGGGAGAGGGAAAAAAAGCGAAATTCATTGTTTTCGTATAAAAATCTCCCCGATTGGTTTATTTCAATTTTGAAATCAAACTTGTATAGTGGGCATTGGCTTCGTATATTAACTGATTTCACAAAAGATAAAATAATCTATTTAATAAATATAACTTTATTGTTTTGTACAATTTTCAGACACAATTAAGCCATTCGCTACGGCCGTTCTGCTATAAGACCACATTTACTTAAACGTATAGTCTGTAACTGCTTCGTAAATTATATACAATTATTTAACAAAACTACATACATATATATATATATATATATATATATATATATATATATATATATATATAAGTATGTATTTTCGCTTATAACTACAGCTACAGCTGCAAAATATTTCGATTTTAAAAATTTTAAAATTTTTAAAAAATGTTGTTATTATTAAATAATAAGTAATAGACGGAGTTCAGTCAGTTAAATAGTTTTATTATCTTTTATGCCAATGTGTCGACAATCACCATTGCCTTCTTCAGGGCTCTGCAATAGATAAAAATATGTATACATAAAAATCCATTCATATATACATATATAATAATATACATACAGAAAAACTGAACAAAAACACACTTACAGCAGAATATATTTAGCTGATGTTACTACATATGTGGAACATACTCAAGTGTTTAATATTATATAACGCAATATATACATTACTAGGTTAAAAAATTAAAAAATTAAAAATATCGTTGTTACATTAAATGCATGTCAAATGGCGTGTTGAGGAAGAAGCGCATATAGCCTTTTTTGTGAACATTGCATAAGCGCAACAAAATATGTTAAATAAGCGCATCATGATTGTATTGAATAAGTAACTGAACTAACCTAACCTAACCTATCCTAAGCCAACCTAATATTTTGATGCGCTTATTCAATGTTTTTAATTGCGCTTATTCAATGCTAATTTTCTGCGCTTATCCAACGTTTTTGGTACCCAAAATACGCTATCTCCACTCTCCGATGTCAAATTATCATTTTAATAATAAATTATAAAAAATATTAATAATAAAAATATTTAAATTAATTAATAACTTATATGTCAATTAAAAAAATTAACAAAGTATGTTTTTACTTCATATATTATTGTAACCACTGGAAAAACGAATCAGTTTATATAGAATTTAAAGTTCTGCTACACAAGCTACAATACGTATGTGTTAATAGATCGAATCTCAATTTAATCATTTGTGAGTGATAAGAAATAAATCCGGAAGTATAACTTTTGTAATCGATCCTCTCGTACATGCTTTAACACTGAAAAACTGTTGGCTAAGATAAGAACAAAATTATCGGTTAAAATGAATTTTGAAAATCTGTGTAGGTATGCATACCAGTACCAGCGCACAGGTATACTCTCTCGCCGCGTTTTATAGAATGTTATTTTGTGTTTGGTTACCATATTCTAGAAGTGTTTATTTCACACTTAATTTAAGATTATTTCATAGTAGGTGACATTTTTAATAACATTTGTGAAATATGAGGCTGTCATACTATATGCCTATATAATTTGATTACATTAATATTTTTTATCTCTGATTTATATTCACCATATTAAGGTAAAATGCTGCCAATCAAATATTACTTAGAAAAAAAAAATAATTTAGAAAATTCACAAAGCCACAAAATTATTTAAAAATAAAGTGATCTTTGATCATTGTGTTACCTTAGATCGCTGACTAGATTATTTTGTTTACTATACTTAAAATCTTGTTAGTGCTTATTTTATTATTATTAATTAATGACTGATTATAAAAGCTTAGCTTTTGAAATACGTATTTAGTTTAATTTTTAATTAATTTTGTGATTTTGGAAATTTAAAAAAAATTGTTCAAATTTTAACCATAGCATGTAGATAAATTTATTATTATTATTTATTTATTTTTATATTTTATTATATTTCTTTATTTATTATTATCTCTGTATAATTAAAATTAATAATTCATTGCTTATATTTTACAAGTAACACCATAAAATTGTATATTAAATAATTTAAATCAAATTTAATAGTATCTGCTAAAAATTCGGAATTATATTAATTATATATTATTAATAATTATTTGTTTTTTGAAAATTATTATTATGGGACTTGTTGGTGCTTGTCTAAAACCTAAAAATTTTCCCATATAATGTAGATTTTTTGGTGGATATTGTATATATATATTTTTGATTTTTGTTATTTATTAAATCACAATAGAACAATGAGTATATTATAATAGGTTCCAAAACAATCAAAGACAAACGTTATTATGTAATTATAAATTTAAAATAAAATTTTTAAATTTAACTAAAATTCATAAAACTTAAACTAAAGTCGAATGTAAACTGACAAAAAAGCATCGGTTTTAAATTCTACTGACAAAATTTTATACTCCTATGATATAAATAAAACTCTGCTTTTTTTGCCAACTTATCATATTTTTAATCGCAAAATTATTCGCTGTTATCAATTAAACAATAATTTTTGTTGAGTTAAAGTTGACTTTAATTAAAATGTTTATAATGTAATCGGTCGTTAACTATAGCAAAAAATTTCAAATTTGTAACTTGTTTGTACTTCATAATGCATAGCCGAATAAGATAACTAACTATAGATTAGAGTGGGTTCCGAAACAATCAAGCACAGACACTATCAATATAAATTTAGATTTTTTTTTAAATTTAATTTTAATATACAGATTTTAAAACTTACCAGTACTGAGGCCATAGGACTTTGGCGAAATAAGACCGGATGTCACTGTGGCCATTTTGACACCAGGGCTTAATTTTCGTCAAGCCTGTAACACAAAAAAAAAATTAAAATTAATTTACAACATTATTATCGGAGAAATTGGAACACAATTCTAATATTAAAAATGTGAAAATCATTTATTAGAAAGAAAAAAAAATGACAAATTTTTCTCTACTCTTTGCCAAACTATGTAGCTAAAGTATCTAAAATATTTTTTACCACTACATTGATAAATTTTCAATAAGAATTTTTCCAAAATGTGTTAATATCAGATCAACCATCAATATAGATACAAAATGCATCGATCGTTTTGTTATGTAAATTAAAAAGGATAAATATAGTGTCTATTTACATTCAAATTTAAACATACTTTTGATCTGTAACGTTGGTTTTTTATAATAGAATACATTTTTTAAATAAAAATAAATAATAGTAGTAGTATAGTAAAAATTCTTTCAGAACTCATTAGGTTGTACTCTGTATTAATATTTAATGATAATCGACGTTTCAACGTACTCAACGTACATCTTCATAAAAAATAATACAAATGACATTTACAGTAAATAAACATAAAAAAAGTTACTAGGTAACAAAATAAGTAACGGATTTAAATAAAATTTGGCTTCCATTAATTAAAAATTTATAAATTTTATTATCTAGTTACTTATTTTACTACCTAGTAACTTGTTTCTATGTTCTATTTATTTATTGTAAATGTTATTTGTATCATTTTCCCTGATGAAAATGTTCGTTGAGTTCGTTGAGTACATATCGATTATTAATAAATATTAATACAGAACTACAACCTAAAGCCGTTTTATTTTAAATAATAGTAAATTAATATAACAATTCAATTTGGAAAAATATATGTATTTGAATTGAAAATTATTAATAAATTTTCACTTGAATTTTTTTAATTGATACAAAACTTTCAAAATAGTTGAACTATAACTTACTATTATTTATTTCTATTATAAAAACCCGTTTTTACACATCAAAAGTGTATTTAGGTACTTTTAAATTAATGGCAAAAACGTTGATTTTAAAGCAATATTTGTTACAGTGTACTTAATCCTAATTGAGAAGAATTAGAGCGATTAAGCAAATAAGTTTGATTACAAGCTCGTAATAACATTTATTTTGACAAGTTCGAAAAAAATTAGTTTCTAACACAAACAACGCGATATGCAAATCAAAATAAAAATACGAAAATCGATCAAAGAATTACAACACAGTCTATCAAAGTAAGCATAGCACGTCGAGTTTTGATTGAATATAAGCAAAACGTATAGCGCTAAAAACCAAACCTCCAATCTGAACGAACACAAACCAAATGCAAACCGATCTTTCGAGTTGTTGGCCATGCTATTGGTTTGTAACAACCCGTAAACATAATAAACTGTTGTAAGCGCGTATATAAACAACAATGTCCAGCCCCTCGGACCCTTCCATATCCCTCCGCCATTTAGCTTGTCTTAAATAATGGCATGGACAATTAGCCAGAGGGCGCAAAACTCTGACTAAAAACATATGTAGCTAATTTCACACGACCACTTTATGACTTTATTAATCATGTTTGTATTGTCCGTAACATTTAATAATGAATGGAACGATGCAGAAAAGCAAAACCTAAGACCGGCCCTGGACACACCGACGACTATACGTGTCTTTGCTCAAATAAGCGTACCGAAGGAGATTTTATAGTGAAATGTAAATCATGATGATATTTTTTGTTTTAATAAAATTTATTTTTTTCCTGTAATGTTGGTCGGTACTTGTGATTCTTTTATTATTATTCTGCGATACATACTCCTTTACTTTGTGTATATTCGTTGTATACAATGTGTTATATGACATGTACTTATAAATCTTTACAAAAAACAATTATAGAGAAAAAAGTAACTTATACAGAAAAATATAACAATGATGGACCTCAGCTCCAAAATGAATAAAACTTTGCCAAAAAATATGGGAAAAATAGTAACAAGTGGCGGTTAGGTTAGGTTAGATTAGGTATAGGATTTTTTTGCCATATTTCTTATATTTTTTGAAATTTTTTGGCAAAATTTCATACATTTTGAAGCTGAGTTTGACAGTTTGACCTAATTTTTAAAGTAATCTCCAGGCTTTCACGGCTGGTATCCATTGAGTTTATAGAATTTTCCAGACTGGTATGCCTTGGACGATCTATCCTCAGGTACCAAACACTGAGAATGCCATCTACGATGTATGGCAAAACGTCTGTGACGAGGATAGATCAACCGCGATATACCAGCCCGGGAAATTCTATAAATTCAATATTTTTTATTTCTGTCCATTTTTGTTTTATACAAGGCTTTGGAGCAGTCCAAATTTTTATATCCAATTTGATATATCTTGATATTAGTATAATAATTAAAAAAATTAAATATCCAAAACAAAATCAAATACATAAAGTCTTGAATAAAATTAATGCATCACTTTATAATTTGTATTTGAACTAATTTTGTTGATAATTAGAATTAAATATTGTTCACTGGAAAGATACAGATTAACTTAGAATTCAATATTGACGAAACGAAAAAAAAAAAATAAGGTTTACCAATGTCTGAATTTTCCAAGTAAGATAATAAAAAGTTATAAGTAAAGATCGTTTTGGTTCTGATATTTGTGAGATACTCAGTATATAAGAAAGTATACAATGTTTTATGTTTGAAGCAATAAAATCTTTTACGATGAACGCAGCACCAACGTCTTTAAAAACTGTAAAGTCGGTAAGATGATTTCTGATTTGTCCGTGAAATGTTTTAAATTGAGAAATTGACCACTGCTTGGCAATATAACGTACAATTCTTGTTAGGTGTTATAAGGTGTGTGTGTGTGTGAGCGAGCAATATAAGACTCACGCTCAGATATATAAATTTCTGTAACTTTACGTGTTATATTTATTGTATTATTTTTGGTGCGCTGTTTCATCTTACATGCGTTACTGATCTTTGTTCTATTTTGATCAGTAGGTACGAATGTTGTTGCAGAAACATTAAAGCCAATAATACTAAATTGTTAATGTCTTGGAAACGATATGAAATTTGATCACTAACTGATATTGCTGTTTATTGCATTCAAATTTGATTCAAAACTATAAGAAACGATCAAAAAGTAATAACTCTACATTTGTATTTCACTTGAATATTGACTTACAATTAGTATTATATCGGTTCATAATTGTAACAATTTTTTTCCTTAAATTGTTAGAGAATTATATCAAATATAATAATATAGTGAGTTATGCTAGGTTTCATAATAAAATCAAAATCTTGTTCATATTTGAAAAATATAGTAAGTCAAACAACAGAGAAGTAATAAACTATAAATGCAAACAAATGAATCTAGTCTGGTTTATTAGAAAATATTGTTTGTATTATTATGTAATTATGTATCGTTAGTAGAACTAGTCGTAATTGTATTGTCTGAGCATTAACTTTTTTATTCAGTTTCAATTTCGAACAAAATTTCGATTTTGCTTTAAAATCCTGTTATTATTTTTGAAATTCTAATAAAAATTGAATGTTTTATAGATTGTACTAGTTTTCATATAATGAAACAATATCAAAAAAATATATATACATTTTATCATTTGAATTTCAATAGAGACACGTAATAAGGAAGAACCTAGGACTGAAACTCGAGCAATTGTTTCGCAATTATCTGGATTAAAATAATGCACATTTTACATAGAAATAATAAAGAAAAATAAAGCAGAGTCCGGTTCTGTATTGTTTATATGATTTCTACCAAGTAATAGTTTCTACGAACGTACGAACGCATAAAATAAAAGTTTTCTATGTAAATCGAAATGGTTTGACAAAAGTTTTTCACTTCAAAACACAACAAATGAATGTCGTTTATACTGACGTAATACCGTTTCCGATAATTTATTGATGGTTGCGATTTTAATTGTATTGTAATCTAAGTGTTTCCATATCTTGTTAGGTTATTTCATGAATAACTAGAAATAATATTGTTTCTTGTTTAGAAAATTATTCCGTCATAAATCAATGCGTGTGAGTTCAGTGCAATTATTAATGGATTTATTACTTAAAACGCTACATAAATTTCAATTTTCGTTTCTCTCGGATCATTGATTATAACAACGGAATCAAAATTTTTGTTGTTTTTTTTTTCTATCAAATTTTTACGGCCGATATACTTAGGAAAAATCTATTAAATCACTATAATTTTAATAATGGTCAGGGTCAATACTATAAAAGATAAATGTATAAAAATTTATAATTTTCAAATTCTAATAATGCTAAAAAACTATAGTCAATTTAAAAAAATTATTTATGGAAATAAAAGTTTAATGTAACCATCAGTTTTAAGTTTTGTTTCAACTAAATTTCGAACTACATCAGAATTTTACAAAGCATGCTTATGGTATAAATCCACATTGAACCAATTAATCTTGAAATTAATTTCAGGATGGGGTGGATATTATTATTATTAAAATAAAGCTACTTTAGGTTAAAGTTCTGTATTAAATATTAATACAGAACTTTACCCTAAAGCAGTTTTATTTTAATATAATGTGTTCTGAAAGACTTTTAACTATATTATTATTATTATTACACAGAACCGTCTATTTACACTAAATCAAACAATTTTTTTTACAGCGTAATGCTCGTGAAGATAAACGCTCTGATTTCGAAATATTGAACTTTTATTTTATAAAAATAATCAAATGATTTTATTATCCGTAATTCCAATAAGCGGCGTACAAATTTAATTATTTTTAAAACATGAATAAGTAAAATTTCTTAAAAGTAGATTTTCTAAAATTAAAAAAAAATAATTATTAAAAAATTCTCTACGTTAATGGCTGAGTAATTTACTTTAAAAAA
This sequence comes from Clivina fossor, assembly GCA_963966155.1. Lineage (NCBI taxonomy): Eukaryota > Metazoa > Arthropoda > Insecta > Coleoptera > Carabidae > Clivina > Clivina fossor. The sequence continues at coordinate 24,669,242 of OZ014554.1, forward strand.
ACTTTACGTATTTAGCGGAAAACACTAATGCTCGCACATTAAAAACAATGTAAGAAAATTATAATAATTACTTATATTTTTGATTAAATTGTATAAAAACTAATTATCATTTTTAATCTTTTATGTTAAACAGCGAAGTATATAATTATGTTCAAATAAATAATACACGAAAAACCAACAATCTGGCGTAAGAATTTTTTTTTCTACATTCTTTTATTCTGTCAAGAAACTTGAAACATGAAATTCATCGTTTTAATGCCTCAAAAATTAGTTTTTTTTTTGTTTAATTACTTTTATAATTAATTCATCCCAAAAATTTTTAAGTGCTAATTTATATACAGAATTTTGCAGTGTCATTTTTACCTATCTTAAAAACTAAAACATTATCGATGGTATCTAAAAGCGAGTCTTCGTTTTAAAAAAATAACATCGATGAATAAAAATAAAAAATAGAGAATCTATGCTAGTTTTTGTCATGTTTTAATTAATTTGATGTCTGATATAGATTTAATATCGCACATAGATTAAATTAAATATAGTCTATAAAAAAAACTAATCAGTCATCGAAAAATATAAATCTATTTAAATTAAATTTAAAAAAAAAATCGATTTGCATCCGAAGTATGTTTACGTTATATCTGTATTTCCGAAAATTTCCCAGAAACGTGACATTATAGGCATTTTTGTATTTGTAAATAGAATCAAAGTACATTATATTTAGATTTTATTATTTTAAATATTTTAAAAAAACTTTTGCAAAATTTGAACAGCCTTTACTTCATGATAATATATATACACTTAGTCTGAAGATGACCCAACAGTTGAAATTGCAGTAACTAATTTTTAATAAATATTGTGATATTTTCCAAAGTAATTGTGTTTTATTATTTTATCTTATTGAAAAAAAAAATGAAATATATTTTCTTGTTTGTTATATTTTATTTGAATGAATTCCTAGTTTAATTTTTTTTAATCCAGCACAATTATGTTTTAAAACGACTATTTTGAAATACATTTCGCAATCAATTAAATTATAAAATTCTTTATATTATTTTTTTTTTCAATAAAATAAATATAGTATGAAATAAACAAGTTTATAGATTTTTATTTTTTTTCAAAAACTAAATCGCGAATAAAAGAATAAGTATTTTTCATAGAAAAACGATTTTTTTGAAACATATAAATGTATAGAAAAACAGTTATTTGTTCAAATAGTATTATTAAAATGGTTGGTCACACCTATTTACTGAAACAACTTTCATATTGTATGCGATAATATAGTTTTTTCTAAATTCTTTTGTAATAAAAGAATCGAATTATGCGTCAAGGGCATATTAAAAAAGCGGAAAATTTTTGTAGCAAATTTTGCCACTATATACCGGGCGTTCAGTAAGTCGATGCAAAGTTTTCGTAAGGTGATAAGAAGAGCTTTAATACAAATACCGAATTCTTGCAGATCAATTTCAACTAGAACTTTGGCTTCCATTAATTAAAAATCTATAAAATTTTATAAAGTTTATGATCTACTCACTTATTTGTTACCTAGTAACTTGTTTCTATGTACTGTTATTTACTGTCATGTCATTTGTATCAGTTTTCCTGATGAAAACGACCGTTGAGTTTCGTCGAAACGTTGCATTTAAATAAAATTTTAATACAGAACTTGAACCTAAAACATTTTTATTTTAAATAATCAGCTTTTATTGTTGTATTATTAACGTTAAACTACCAATATTTACAATTTAAAAAAAAAAAGTTAAAACTCGCAAATGTCGTAACAGATTTTACATTAAAATAAGTATGATAAAATAAGTTTTAAATGAACCCTTCTATAACCTTATCAAAAGTTTGTATCAATCAACTTAATACCCTGTATATATATTTGACATTTTTCGTTATTAAATTTACTTTTAACTTTTATTCGAGTTTCTGTATAATTTAACATAATATATCTCAGTTGCTAATCAATATCTCGACATGTCATTGATAAATTATTTTTAGTCAAATTTATACCTTTATAATTTGATTCATTTTTTCTCGCCTCGCAATTATTAAATTAACATTTATGAATTGGTTATTCAATTGTTTTGTTCTTGTTTTTTGTTTCCTGAATGACGTGTAATATTATTTATACATATAAAAAAAAAAAAATATTTCCATTTACGAAAAATATAAATGAAGTGTAACTTTTAAATTTAAATAATAATTGAATTGTATATTTTGATATTTTTATTAATACAATAAAATATTAAAAATATAAAATATGCAAAAATTATAATTTTTTTATATTTTTCGTATCTTAAAAATTAAAATGTTTCGTTTTTTTTTAAAGATTTATTACAAAATATCAATATTTTGAATATATTAAGATTTATTAACAATATAAAATAAAAATACAATTAATAAAAATATTTGTTTCAAAAATATATCACACCCAAATTGTGTAAAAAGTATATAATTTGAGTTTCATCAATTTAATTACATTTTCTGGCTTTAAAAAGTCAAATAGAGTAAATAATAAATAAAATTTAAAACAATTTATGTTAATGAAGTAAATAGTTTTCGAAATATAATCTATCCTCAAAATTTTTGTCGCACTTTTTATAAAGTAACAAAAAATGCTGGGTGCTATATGGGTTGATTTATCATTTAATTCTATTTTAAATATTTATAACAAAAATACGGTAAATAATATTTAACAAATAGGTTTATTCTGTAGCATAATAAACATTTATTTTTCATTGTCTTTGATTTGATATGCTCAATAATTTTTCGAGAAATGCCTATCCTACACCATCATAAAATTTTGTTTATATATTTACAAGATTTCAGAGTGTTGCCTTCTTATTTTAGAAAATTTTATGACATAATTGTTTTTCTACAATTAAATATATCTACTATGAATATACAGTTCAAATTTTTTTATTTTTCACTAAGATTCCATTGTTATATTTCGGTTATATCATAAAATATTGTAAAAAAAAACTATTTTATTTAGTAACATTAGAATAACTGAATAACAAGCCACGAAACAAAATTATACAAATTTTCTATGGTATCAAATTTAGAAAATAAAAATTAATAAAAAAATAAAATTATGCTACCAAGCAACATCTTGGTAAAAACAAAATATTCAATACTAAAATTATTTTCCGAAAACTACGTAAATATTTTAGTTTTGTATATAAAAAAAAAATAGTTTCCGATAAAATTAATTCAGCGTAAATATTGCAATACTTGAAATAAATATAAAATCAATAAAAACTTAATTTATTAGAAAAACTCATTATAAATAAATCAAAATATTTTGATACGGTTCTGTTTAGTATGACGGTATGTTATTAAACATTTCCAAGTAGTACTATTGCTTGATTTACTACACGATGAGAAAACAACATTTCAAAAATAATATAAATTATATTATAATTTTATCCATTAAATACAAACAGGAACACATGTTCGAAAAAACTACATTTCATTATTATAATATTTTATTCCTCTCCTCATGTAAACAACGTGTTTTTACTCATCTCACACTTATGTATATATTGTTTGGGCCCGAAAAATTTGTTTCTCAGACACCTCATTGTTTTAATAACTTTAATTTAACTTAAATAATAAATTATCCGAATTTCGTGAAAATTTTCCTACACTTATCTACCATCTCAATCAACATTATAATAAAATATTACACTCTAATTTTCGAATAGTACCGTTATTAAATTTAATTAACTTTTTCAAATAGAGCTCGTCGTAATGTATCAGCCGCCATATTGAAAAAAAAAAACAATTGGAATAGTAGGTATACAAAGTTTAATTTGATCGAATTGTTATTGAGGTAAAGAAAATAAATTAATTGGTCTATAAAATGCGGATATTTAAAAAAAAAAAAATGTTGTTATAAACGTTGGTGTAAGTTAATTAAGATGATATCGAACGAATGTATAATAAACGTTTGATTTGTAATATGCAAATAATATTGACGGTGTATGTCTGAGTGGACATTCGTTGAGCAAATGGGTTGGCATGATTGAGTGTCTTGCGGGACCAAATGTTTCCAAATAGTAACAGTAAATATATTTAATTTATGAAAAGTAACATAAATGGAGATAGAGCAAAAGTCACTAGAAATGTTTGGCGAAAACTAATGTCTGCTTCAATAATAAGGATTTATGCCACATCCTTATGGAAACATGGTGTGATTTTGTATGTATATATATGATATATAAAACAAATAACTTTATTAGCTTATTTTCACCATGAAGTAATAATTCTTTGTAAAATTAGAATAAGTTAGTTTCCACCAAACATTCTTATTCACAACCAACTTTTGCTTCATCCATATCCTTGATGCCTCTCATTGTTTATTTCGAAATAATAAATTACTGCATTATTCTTAATTCTTCGATTAATATTTCTACCAACTTACGCAACATAATACAAAAATCTCCCAGCAAAATTTCAAATACTACCACTCATAAAATGAAATTAAAATTTTGAAGTGAGCACAATATCACGTACCAGTCGTCGCCATCTTGAAACAAAAATAAAAACACATTCTAGATTCCAGCCAACTAAAATTTAAGTAGTAAACAGTTTTATATTTATAAACAAAACAAAAGAAATTTGATTCGTCCGATTAATAAACACAATCACGGTCTTAATTTTTTTTATTTTTATTATTATTATTATTTATCGGAGCAAAATTGCATTCGAAAACTTGCTAAACGCACGTGTCCAAATGACAAATTACAAATAAAAATAAAATTCTTTTGCATATAATCCTCTCGGGGGTCACACCTCAAAACCCAGAGAGATACTCATTCGTATATAAAACAATAACTTTGTTTGTGCCGTATTGTACATACGTTAGTGGGACAAAGACAGCATACAAGTGGGTGCAGGGACAAGAAGGAGAAAGAGAGAGAGAGGGGGAGGGGATAAAATATAAATATGTAAATATAAATCGCTCAAGTACATTGACATATACACGACACTCAAGCTTACCGCCATAATCAAATGTTCTCTCTCTCTGTGTTTGGATTTTTAATTTACCTTACGGAATTAAGGCCTATGTATGTAGATTTTAAAACGATTCTGGATGGTGGAGGTAAAAAGAAGGAGGTGGTGGTGAGGAGGAGAGGGTTTAGGAGAATGCGTACGTCTCAACATATAGTCCATAGGCGACTTGATTCTTTCATTCTGTTATATCTTTAAAGTCATATGTAAGAAGGCGCATGTTGAGGTTTTTCTATAGACGATACAGGAACAGTGTGGTAGGTATATTATATGAAGGCAATGTCTTCTTTTTCTAGTTATTTCATTTGTCATGTACCTACGTGAATATATTATCGTGTTGCTGTGGCCTGAGTAATGCGTTCAGGGCACTATATGGAGCATGGCGATATTAAAAGTGTATGATTTTAATTGTTCGGAAAGATTTTATGCGAAGCCTGGTTCATTTTTTTTTCTTTTTTCTTTCTTATTTTCGTAATGGAAAAAAATTGTTTGATACATTTTGCCTACAGTATTTATTAACTTTATTGAAATTTTAATTAAATTGATATTGATAATATTATTGTAAAAAAAATCTTTCAGAACTCATTATATAAAATAAAACGGCTTTAGGTTTAAGTTCTGTATTAACAATAATCGACGAACAAAACTTCGACAAACTCAACGTCAATTATAAATAAATATTAAGAGAGCTTCGAACCGATATATCGTTATATCGGTTCGGTTCCGGTTTTCATTCCGGCAAAAATAACGGTTATTATCGGTTTTCGGTTCCATTCCAAGTGATTAATTTTTAAATTTTATAAATGTTTTTTATTTGTATTAAAAACTTATTTTCTACCATAAATTGATACAATAATATAATATGAATAATAATAATTATTAATTAATTAAAGGTATAATAATTAGAAGTATATAATATATGATAATAATATAATTTATTATTCGAAACTTATAAAAATTGTATGTATGTTTTAATTATATAATAATGGCTTTCTTTCTCGGTTTGCAATTTTCACAAATATTTTATTTAATTGTAGTAGATAAATAGACAATTTGATAACGAAAGACAGAATATCATGTAACGCCGCAAGTCTTAGTTGAGATGCGAACAGAATAGCGTCAATGATAAAATAAACCGCTCAAAGTGCGAAAATCTCTCAATTGAAATTAGTCGATTTTCCGATTAAAATAAGATGGCATGGATGCGTGCCCCGAGATGATTAGGTCTTTTAGCCACCACGTTGCGATAGTGCACTCGTACTACACATAGTCCAAACTTGGCGTTCCTCTTCCGTTTAAAAGTTAAAGGCGGTAGCTGTAGCGAGCGGCACACCAGTCTGTAATTACCTATGGTAGTTAATAAGCTGAGCAGAAAACCGTGTAATTGTGCACTTTAACGATCATGTTTGTTTGCGCGTGCGACGGTATTTTACTCACTCGCTCTCTTTCTGTGCATGTATGTATTGTATGTATGTGTTTCCATGTTTCAATACTTTGTATAGTTGCTATGGAAACGGCGGCAAAACAAATTGTGTATTCTCCCGCTATATATAAAGTCATTGACAAGTGACGAACGACACGTCTTTTTACCGAGATTTTTTTGCGCTTGTTGTGATTTCTTGTACAGCCAAGATTCATTCATAGATCGGATTTCTAAGATTATGCAAGATGCAATTGAACAGTCAAGTTAGGAATTGGAACAAAAGTGTTATTTTAATTACATATATTCACCATCACGCCATATCCCCAAAAGGATGTGGCACAAACTCTTTATACTATCCCGAAATCAGCATCCTCCAAACATTCCTGTCCAGATAAGCAACTTTAGCTTCATCCATATTCATATTTTAATTAAGGGTCAATATTTCCAATTTATATTTATTCTTAGAATAAATTTATTTTTATTTTTTATTTAAATAATATTATCCAAAGGGCATACTTGACTATTTAAAGAATACATACAAAAATATATAGAAAAATTTTAAAAATTAATATTTCAACTAATATATATTTTCACATTAATATTATTCAATGTACAGTTGAAGATATCAAAATAAATCAAAATAGAAAAATCATAACGTAATTGGCTCAAAATTTATTCTCAGAATATTTTATTGGCTGATATTAAAATTATTCCAAGAATAAATTTATTCCAAAGTTTGGAAATACTCGGTTTTAGTGTCATTTTTTGGTAACATCAGCAAGATTTTTTTCTAGTGTGATTTTGACTTCATTTTTATGTTTCCCAAATGTGAAATGTATACTTGTGTACCAACTATTTTTTTATGTAAATTAGTTGCACTAGGTTTTTATGTAAAATTACCAAAGTTAAGTAAAAGAAATTAAAATTTTAATTTCAGATATAATAAAAAAAATTAGTAATTCCCATATTAATTTTTTAAATTAATTTAGCAAATATTATGGAGGAGAAATTCCTCAATTAGAAGAAAATAAAATATAAATATTTGTTTCAAATCATTCAAATGGATATTTACTTAAAAAATATGTAACTTTTGACAATTTCTTTTAACTCTTTTTTTTTAATAATAATGTTCATCAAAAATAATATAAAATATTTTTATTTTAGTTAAATTTAACTAAAATTAAAAATAATATAACATATATTGTAAATTTAAAGCACATAATAAAATATAAGAATTTCACTTACGGGCACTAACATTGTTAGTAGGCAGCTCGCTCAAACTGTCTAACCGTGAACTTAAATAAAACATTAGAATGAATACGAAGTTAAATAAATTAAAAATAGAAAGGTATATGTAGTATTCATATTCCTACCAGAGGTGGCGATGTGGAAAATTATCTAGGGGCGTAAATATAATAAAATTTATTTCCTTGTAAATTACGCAGAAAACTACAATGCTGTGAAGTTAGCCATAAGTAAAAATTTACTTATGTACATTAACTATGTACGTATACGTTTGTATAGTTTTATTTTCAAAGGAATTCCAATGATTATGTTCATAAAATATATATTTCCTTAATTAATAAATTGTCAGTTTATAGCTATAATTTATTACTTACTTCGAAAAAGACAAAACATAGTTATTTTTCTACGGGAAACGACTTTTATATTGTTTTACGGAAATCGACACTAAAATTTTTAATAAGTTATACCTAACGTACACACCAATACATAGGTCAGCAACCTAATTCTTTTAATATAAATATATATATATATATATATATATATATATATATATATATATATACAACATTTTGGATATCCAAGCATTTTACAAGCAAAAATATAATTATATTATTAATTGTAAAATAAATTTGCTGTGGCCACCACAGAACCGACCGTCATCGTATTAAATAAATTTATGGAATAAAAAAATTTGTATAACTGTAGTCATGCTAACTAAAACAAAACTATCTTGACATAAATATGCCACCTATTTAAAAATATAAAAAAATATTTAGCCATATCGAGAAATGTCACAAATAAAAGTTGTATATATTTTTTCCTGATAATATGATATACGTTTAGTATATTTAAATATAAAACTAACAAAACTTTAACCGAAAGTTTGTTTATTTTAATAAAATAACTTTTGAACATTTTTTTACTGTTACATAATTATATTGTTTCATTTACCTGATATTTCAAAATTAAAATAAGAAAGTGGCTATTTATACATACGGTATGTATACGCAATTGGCTATTTATACATACAGTATTTTTACGCAATTGGCAATTTAGGGTAGATTAGGTTAGTAGGTTGGTTTAGGTTTTTTTTTTTAGTATGTATAAATAGCCAATTGCGTATACATACCGTATGTATAAATAGCCTCATCCTTAAAATAAATTACTTGAAAGTGCTCGACAAGTAAAAACAATTAAGAATTTTAAAAAATGTTATTTTTAATAAAAGATTTAATAAATGATTCCTTTATTTTATTAATGCAAAATATTTGTGCATTGTAATCAAAAATATTTATTATATTTTAAAATTAAACATTTTTTTTGTTTTAATAAATTACTGCGCATACGATTTCTTTTCAAAATTTTAATCGATAAAATTTTCAGGTTAATAAATATATTTTTTAATTCAAAATTATATCTAAAAAAAAAAAACATGTGTAATTTTAAATAACATACTTTCTTATCACTTATATAAAATATATTATTATTTGAAAATATTTGAGATAAGTACAGTTTCTTCAGAAACGATTTATTTACATAATGTTAAGACATATTTTCGTTGAGCTCTTGTGAAATTATATCAAAGAAAAAACATATTATGTTTTGAAGTTCAGAAATATTTCTGTTAATAATTGACATGCAAAAATATAAAAAAAAAAACATTGTTTTGTAGAAAGAGTAGAGAAATATTAGGTATGTTTATTACTAATCTTTAAATTTTCAATTTCTGGGGTCCATAGCCCACTAAATAAAAACAATAAATATTAAACTGGGAATATATTAATTCAAGTTAAACTGAAAACATTGTTTTAAATTTATTGTTCTGTAGATATATTTGATTATTTTTTTTTTAAATACATATAATAGAAAAATTCTTTAAGAGATTGTACATAATACATATGTAACTAATCAAATCAAGTTGATTACTGCATTGTTTCTATAATGAATACGTCAATCAAAACATAGATTTTATAAAAACATTTTTTTAAAAAAACAGAAATATATATTTGAACTTGTTATTACAAATATAAAGCTACCTTTTATTATTCGCAAATAATGACAATCTCAAAACAACCAAACAAACTTTACGATTTAAATAAAACACAAGATGGCGTACACAAAGGACATAACCTAGAAAAAAATACTTTCTACATGTACCTATTTGAATATTGTCAATTGTTATTTAGAAACCACATTGTTTTAAAGGCTCCTATCCTGTGTTATTATTTCTCGTTTGTAATATTTAAATAACTTCGGAACTATATTCATTATTCATAAATACCAGCGAATAGTTTTCAAGCTGTCATTTACATGCAGAATTGGCGTATGTGGCGACATCTATCCTGAAGAACAATTTATTTCATTCTACGAATTATTATTACATATATTTTTTTCGTTGCATATGTATTTATCGATTAGCAAATGATTAACAATTAATTTTTATTTTATACATTTGTCAGTTCATACATAATTACGGGGCTAACTTCATGTCAGACAGATTGACATGTCTGATTTTAATATATTAACACGCATATTAATAGAGTTACCGAGAATAGAAATTGTAATTTAAAATTATTCGCAAATTTAATTAATATTTGTTATTTGTTTTTTGGTTGTTGATTGATTTTATGCTTGTAACCATTATTAAATTTAAAAGTTTTTGTAAAAAATAATAGTTTATAGTTAGATACTTTTTAAACATGTTTGTCCGAAAAACTAGTTTTTGTGACCTCAGAAAATATATGATTTTTCTAGATATAATTTATAATTATCATAAACTAATATAATTATTCTATATTTTTAATAAAATTACCTATCTGTAACCGATCGCAAAATATTGACACTGAAAGTTGTCAATTTAAAACAAAAACGCATCAATTATCATACCTGTTTATAAAACAATGTTTTTTGTCATTTAAAAAAAAAAAAATTTTTGTAAAATGCATTGAAAATAATTATAAATATTTAATGATTTCGTAAATATATTTAAAATAGATGAAGGCCAAAAATTTGGAAAAAAAATGTTAAACATTAAATATAATTATCATTGAAATAAGTCGTTTGCGTATAATTTTGTATTCATTTAACTTTGAAAAAAAAAAAGACAAACAACTTTTGTATCGCCGAAAAAATGAACTATGCGTTGTGATGTTCATAAAAAAATTGAGCATTTTGAAAAATTAGTTTTCTGTTATTTAGAGTGGAATTTGAAAGTTTTTTCCTCTTTTTATTTCTGGTGTTTAAATATACGTTTTTTGGCTTTAATTATAAAAACCAGAACGAAATAACAGGTTTTTACAATAATTCGTTCTGATGTGTGTTTATATAGAAAAACACTGCCTCAACTAACATATCATTTTGTATACAGTGTGCACGCAAAAAAAAATCGTTTTCCGTCATACATTTTCTATAAGAACACTATAAAATTATAATTACCATAGAGTTTTGATCATTAAATTTTAAGTTTTGTAGCAGATTTCAACGCCTCCGGCTACACGGAATTATAATACGCATGTATACAGGAAAAAAAATTGACGATCGTTGCTACCATTGCTTGCAGATGTTTTTAAAATTCTCATTTTTTATAATATTACTTCTGTCGACTGTCAACTTTTTGGAACTCATTCACCAAACTTGTTTTCTCGTATTAATTCGTTCGTTCGTTCATATTATAATCAAATAAAGAGTTTCACACATCGTATACATATATTATAATTAAGTTGATAATAAATAAAATATTCTAAATTTAAATTATGTTTTAAAATTAACTTTTAAAAGTTATTATACATATATATATATATATATACAATCACGCTATGTACCCAAAAAAGTGTGGCAAACTCTTATAAACTCACGCTTTCTCCAAACATCCTTATCCAGACAAGCAACTTTAGTTTCATCCATATTCATGACTTGTCTCATACATGCTCTTCTATTCTTACTACTTGGAATCTATTATTAATGGCAATTTTTTTACAGTGTATCATAACAACAGCGTTAACTCGTCCGATATTTTAAATGCAATCACAAAGTGATAAGTAAAGAATTTTGTTTAGTCAAAAGATGTTGAGTAATAATTCAAAACCCAACTGGCGTGAGTAATAAATAACATTACTTATCAAAAAAAAAGTATTTTATAGATGTAGACCAATTTTATTTTAAAATAAAAAAAAATTGATTTTAAAAATTTCAATTTCGATACTAATTTGACAAAGATTTTATAGAAAATAAATTTAAAAAAATTAATAGATTAGAAATTAATTAGTTGACTAATTATTGCGCATTAAAATCAAAAACTTACACGCACAAATTTTTTATGTAAACTGTAACAATAAGATGGCAAAAATCTGTTCCACTTTTTTTATGAAGGTGTTTCAATACTACAAAAATGTCATACCTACGCAAATTCTTGAATAAATAAGTTTGATGTATTACTTAAATATTGGTCACCTGCTTCTATCTTAAATAAAAAAAAAAATTACTGTTAGAATCGCGCCCAAATGTACACACAAAGATAGATAATAGAGGCCCACTAGGTTTTTTTTTTCTTTCTTTTAGATGAAAACATAAACTTGATAATTTTTAATACACCTCTGTCCATAACCTAATATTTTAAAATCATTTTTAATCACGGTACCTGATCGTTAGCGAAATGTGAAACAAATTTATTTTGTGCAAATTTTTATATACAGTCGATTCCGCTTAATTGGGACACATCGGGACTAGGGCATTTTGTCCCAATTAAGCGGCTGTCCCAATTAACCGAATTTTACATAAAATTAAGCAATCCATATTTTTCTTTCAATAATTTTATTTTATAAATTCTTGGAAAAAACTATAAACTACATATAACCAAAAAAATATAAACTTTTAAGAAAAAATAATAATAAATTCCAAAATAAAATAATAAATAAATACATACATTTTTAATTCAATTCAAAAATGTGTCAAGTGTAGTCTGTCTTTTGTTTTTGAAACATTTCACTTCTACACTTATCCAGCAAAGCAATTTTACTAGAAACTGTCATATCACTTCTTGGCATCTTGGCAAGAGTCAATTTTTTTTAAATAAAATCGACAAAATGTAAGTTTAACGAACCTTCCACGCGCGAGGTGTAGTGGTAACTGAATCATAACTGAATACGTAACGATTGAGACAGCAGGGTAGACATAGACATTGATACATATTTGCTAGTTTTTTAAATATAATTTTCCATGTTGTGAATCAAAAAGATATGAAGCGTATCATATTAAATTTTTTGTAAATATTTTTTCTTGTGAATACATATTTGTAACATAATATATACTGTGATCTTAAATTTACTGTCCCAATTAAGCGGAATGTTGTCCCAATTAAACATGTAAATTTACTGTTGGTTCCTTGGTTTGGTTTCTGTTCTTTGAGATTTGTCCCGAATAAGCGGCTGTCCCAATTAAGCGGTGTCCCAATTAAGCGGAATCGACTGTATATAAATTAGTTGTGAATCTATTTGAATTTCAAATTATAAATCTGCATAAAAATTGTACCCGTTCTTTCCTCACATTTATAAATAAACTAAAAAAATAATTTGAACTAAATTTATATGACTTTTTTGTAGAATAATTTATGATGCATATTAAGAAAAAAAAATGTGTTATCAACACATTCATTATAAAAACTGGTGAAATTCTTCATTATATATGACAATAAAAAATAAAAAAAATAACGAATTTTAATATTTTCCAAAATTATAAATAATAAAAAAATAACAGTAAAAAATCTTTCAGAATTCATTATATTAAAATAAAACTGCTTTAGGTTAAAGTTCTGTGTTAATATTTATTTATAATCGACGTTTCGACGAACTCAACATACGTTTTCATCAGGAAAACTGATATAAATGACATTTTCAGTAAATAATAGTAACTTGTTACTATGTTCTGTTTATTTACTGTAAATGTCATTTGTATCAGTTTTTATGATAATGATGGACGTTGAGTTCGTCGAATCGTCGATTATTAATAAATATTAATACGAAATTTAACCCTAAAGCCGTTTTATTTTAAATATTTTTGAGTTGATTTCGTATATCTTATAATTTTCTTTAAAATAACTTTTAGTAATTGTATGTAATTTAAAAAAAATAAGTATGTTATTATGCTATTTTCACACTGATATTGCAGATTATAAGCAATTATTTGAGAAAAATTTGTGTCCTACTCATGAATTTAAAATATTACAAGATTAAGTGGAAAATTTGTAATCAAAAACTGAATATAATAATATTTTATTGTACTCAATTTTTGATTACATATTTTCAACTATCCACCAGAGATACAAATATTATTGTACCTTGAAATTAGTATACAAAAAATTATATTATTACAGTGTGACTTACGTATGAAGAAGTCGGTTTCTTAGATAAGAATAAATATAGAATTCATTTACCTGAAACAAAAATAAATATAATTAATAACAAGTCTTACAGATTAAATTTTATAATTATAATTTGAACTGCAATAGATAGTTGTCTAGGGTCATTCAGTAAAAATTAAAATCAGTAAATCGAAACGTTATGCCAAATAAAATGATACGTATTTTTTTAAATGTTTATATTGGATGTCAATCATTAGTAAATTAAAGTTAAAAATAAATCCGTTCAAATCGTGACGTCAAACAACCATTGATTACAAATGGCTGGAGAAATACAAATATTTTAGTAAATTTATCATTAATTGAACTAATCCAAAATTTAAAAATTCACCAGAATTAAATCTAATTGTAAGATAAAATATAAATTTAAACCTATCCATACTGTCAGTACAAAGAATATTTAAAATAATTAATATTAATATTTTCAAATATACATAATCACAAATCTATCTATCACCCTTTGCTACAAAAATATTAAAAGTCAAACTGAATAAAAATACATTCATTGGAAATACATATTTTCAATCCGATAATTTTTTAAGTTATTCGTGATTAATGATAAAATAGAATCGTCCATATTATACATCGATATATTTCAGCTACAGATGAGAATAAGTAAAAGAAGATACAACTCGACTGCATTTTAATTACAATCATTTCGGAATGGTACAAATGTATATTCTTCATTCACCCCGAATACATTTATAACAATATTTATTCATCTGTAAAAAATACATACATAGATACATATATATTTTAATATGATCGATCCCGAATAATCATTAATCAAGGAACTGAATATTTAAATGAACGAGTTTAAAAAATCCTAGATCCATTAATCACTCGGATTTCAACAATAGACTAGCCTAGCAGAAGGCAGCACACACACCGTGTGAAACGATATAGAAATTATGAGTATTTTTTGGGATTAATTAATAAAATAGCATCCGATTTTTTGATTCCATTAGCCTTCTGAGACCAATTCGATGTTCTACATAAATTATATTTCTTTTAAAAGATTCGACGCTCTTTTTTTTTTTTTATTCATATTGTGTTTTTAATTCTTTTCTCGGTGTGTATGCTAGCGCGAGCCAGGGAACCTCGAGACCCCCCCTTTTTAATATCAAAGCCAAGACAATAACCTGTCGATTCATTTCTGATTTCCAAAACGTTATTAATTATTGTTAGACTTAAAATGGAAATAACTTAGTCATATTATAATTTTCGAAGTGATCGGATTTTTCTCTGTTAAATGCTTTTTATTGTTTCGTAAAGAAAGCTATCGACTTTAAATATTTCTCATTGTATGAATATAAAAAAAAAATGTTGAATAAAATTGTTATACACTGAGAAAAATGGATAGTTACCGTAACGATATTTATATTTAAAAAGGTGACACAAACACAAGATATTAAAAATAACAAAATAAGTATATTTAAAAATTAACTATAAATATAATAAAAACAAAAATTTAATACCATCAATTTGTATATAGTATTACAGTCTTAATTCTTAATATAGTATTAAAATATATATATGTGAGTAGATTTTAAAAATGTATAAATTTGTGAATACAGTAAACATACTCGTATATTTCAAATAAATATCTACTTATTATTATACAATTTGTTAAATATCTATTTTTCTCAGTGTAATCTTTCAAATCTAATTTAAAAAAATAATAATAAAATTAGTATATTAGTACACCTTATAGTATAGAAGAAGAACTAGAACTTTTAAATAGTTATGAATAGTTAGTTAATAGTATGGAAAAGATATTTTGACCCACACCATTTAAGCTTACTGTTTAGTCGCGAATTTAAACTTAAATAACTCTGTTATTGTAGTAATATAACTAAATATTATAATTTGATTTGATCTACAAATTATAACATAAGACAAAAAATATGTGTGTATATTTATTAGGTTGATTATTCCTAAAATAGGTATAAAATTGTAACAGATTCAACAACTTCTACTCAAAAAAATAAAGCGATTTGTCTAGTTCGAAAATTTACTACCAGAACTTGGCTCCAAACCTTTTTTTTTTTTCTCTACACAACTTTTTTTCCATTGATTCATTGTGTATATCTCGACAGGGGCTACCCAAAATTCAGAGGAACCACAGATATATCTTATTCGTTTTTTTTTTGTTCGATTTTCAACTTTTTCGTTTCCAAAGGTATGTTGATTGTAGAGCGATATTGTGTAGCACACCACATACGATATATACCATAATAATAAAACGTATACATTGTAAGATGGCTGTAATATTTTAAAAACTCAATTTATAATTTCGTAAACCTTCTATTAACTAGTCAATGCTTAATTGCTCCGCTAACGTTCGCTATGATTTATCTCTGAATTCCACTTGAGTAGCCGCCGGGCGTATACCAACTTTATTCGGCCATATAAAATTTTAGTCGTTAAACGTAATAAAAAAATACGAAAATTGAAAATACAAACAAGAGTCCTACAGCAATTATGTTGAAACTATTAAATTTTATTAAAAATATTGTTTTATTCGTCTATATTAAATTATTAATTAGGAATAGAGTAATTATACATAAAATATACTATTCATATAGTTATTTACATTTTTATTTAAATTGTAACATAGTAAAAAATCCTGCTGGATTTAGTGCTAATAAAATAACACTATACTTTGTGTGAAAAAAATGAGACTAATTTTGTTTATAAATTACACTTTACAATAGTATCAAAAAAATGCTAGTGTTAAATTAATTTAGACCTAGTCTCATAAACACAAAAGTAGCTAATAATATTTTAAAATTTGTTAAAAAGCACTTGAAAATGAATAAAAATCATAACAGATTCAAAAACTGCATATATCTGACAAAAAGAAATAGATTATATTAAAATAAAACGGCTTCTGTTTGTAGTTCTGTATTATTATTTATTAATAATCTACGTTTCGACGTACTCAACGTACATCTTCATCAGAAAAAATGATACAAATGACATAAACAGTATATAAACAGAACATAGAATCTAGTTACTAGGTAACAAAATAAGTAACTAGATCATACAAATTTATAAATTTTTAATGAAAGGAAACCAATTTTTTTTTAAATATTATCATGTCAGATTTATGCAGGCAAATTTCACCTTCAATCAGTGTGAAGAACTACATATTAAAGCCATTTTATTTTAATATAATAAGTTCTGAAAGATTTTTTTTACTATGTTATATAGATATAGAATATAATGTTGAACGTAATATTGAAATAAAATTTGTAGGTTACAAACTTATTTATTTTACTACCATAATATTTGATCAAGTAATTTAGTCGCTTAATTATTTTTTTTTACGTCAACAGTAATCTTCTTTTTTTTACAATTTTCTGATATAACTAAGTTTTAGGTTAAATTTAGAATTCTACTTCAGAAGTTATTTTCTCTTATCTAAAATTTTTTTCCATAAATTATATTGAGGTATTCGAAATATATCAATAAAACTACCTGAATTTTATTTGCAAAAATTCACAGGTATTTATTTATAAACATTACAAAATATACAGAAAAAATATGCAAATTTAAATTTTTACGATACAAATAAAAATTTTGTATAATTAATGAGATCAGAGTAATAAAACAAGATTAATGCAAAATTATAAGAAAAGTATTTAAAAAAATATATATTGACATAAAATTTTTATTGATTGCCTGTTTTTATTATTTATTTAATATATTTATTGGATTTTTTTACTAAACGAATTTTGTTAAATTTAAGATAACATTTGCTACATTTATTCCCGAACACACTGTATTTAATTTTCATGATTGGAACAACTAAATAATAATGATTTTACTATAAACAGTAGTACTACTTATTTGTCATTATTATTATTATTATAACATTATATCACGTCAATTATTTTATATTTGATTGTCTTTGTTTCCTGTTTAATTATAAATATATAAACTCAACAGAAAATATTTTTTTCAGGAATAAATAGTTAGTTTCAAAAACTAAACAAAACATAAAATTAGAATAAAACAGTTTTAGATTCTAGTTCTGTATAAAAATTTATTGATAATCGACGTTTCGACGAACTCAACATGCATCTTCATCAGGAAAAAAGATAGAAATAATATTTATAGTAAATAAACAGAACATGGAAACAAGTTACTAGGCAACAAAATAAGTAACTAGATCATAAAATTTATAAATTTTTACTTAAAGAAAGATAAATTTCTCTATTGCTTTTCTTATCAATCCGCTGTTAATATTGATTGGTCTTGCAGTTATTACAGCATCTTCAAATTTAACATCATAAAAAATTTTTAACGCATCTTGTGCAATAGAAGAATATGCTTTTATAGTTTTCGACGTATTTCTTGTTTTAAATATTGTATGAAAGTCGTTATAAGTTTTACGATCAAAATGATTTTCTGAACAAGAAGTATATATTTAATTATATATAGGTTAAATTGTAGATATAATTGTTTACTACTTATATATCGATTGATTTATATAAATTATTCTACTATCAATATAAATATTGATTAGATTTTGAAGTAACGCGTTATAATGAAATGTAAAATATTCGATTCATTTCATAATATTTGTGTTACAAACATTATTACTTTATAATACTTATTTATATATTAATTCACAATTTTATATATTCTAATACAACTTATTTTTTCTTAAAATTTATCCGAAATTATTTGCATTTATACATATTCTTATAAATTAGTTACAGAAGCAATGAAAATCATCCAAGAAAAAGATAACTTAAGTCATTATAAAAACACTGAATTAAATAAAATTTGGCTTCTTTTGATTAATAATTTACAATAATTTTCTATTATCTAGTTACTTGTTTCTAAGTTACGTAGATTTATTTATTATTTAATCTCTCTAATTTGTCAAATGTTTGTATGTACGTATTTCCAGCATCTCCTCCTAAATCCCTGAACCGATTTTGATGGGAGTGGTGTCATTTTAATTGGTTCATTCCCTATTTGAGAATAGGCAAGTTTCATCTTTCTACGATTTTATCTTGGTTCTCAAAAATTTGAAAAATTATGTTTATAATGCAAATGTCAAATGACAGCTGTGTGAAGTTATGTACACTACTGCTGATAGAAGTGTTGCTGTTGAGTAATGTATAATAGTGCAATTGATATTTTATTATTATTATTATTATTATTTGTTTATTTATTTATTTATGTTATGTTTATATGGTTAATTACTATTTTCGACTTCAAAAGTGACCCTTTAAGGGTCACGAGTTTCCTAGTTTGTATTTATTTTCCTAATGATGATTCATGTTTAATGTATCGAAACGTAATTTCTATTTATTGACAACTTCTTATACTGCTATTCTGATCATCACATTTAAATTTAAAGATCAGAAATTTTGATGAAGCAATTCTGAACGCTCATCTGTAAGCCTTACTATTTAAATGATTTTATTTTTATATTGGCAATGTAAATATTTAATTTCTTACCTTCCAGAATCATCTAAATATAAAAAATTGAAATTATTTCTATATTATTCATATTATAAATTTTTCATGCAAACATTTTTCACGCTAATTCTGTCAACTTTACGAGTCTAACCTCAAATTTATAAGTTAAACACCTCCGATGGCCATTTAAATTTAAAAGAATTTAAGCTAAAGTTTTACACTTAAAGTAGTTAAGTAGTGATCAAAATTGAAATTTAATTAAAGTTTTTCAAATTTGAAGATTTAACATAGTATCATTTTTCTTTATGAAGACGGACGTTGAGTTCGTCGAAACGTCGATTATAAATAAATAGTAATACACAACTTTAAGCTGTTTCTTCAAATAATTTTTGAGTTTTTCAGAATTTGAGAATTCTAGCTGCAATAAATCCCCATTGAACAACTGTAATTAGATTTGAAAATAAAACAAAATACAATTTTTTTAAAAGTTGGTGATTTGTCGAACAGTTGGCATATCTCATTTATCTTTTTAAA
This sequence comes from Clivina fossor, assembly GCA_963966155.1. NCBI lineage: Eukaryota > Metazoa > Arthropoda > Insecta > Coleoptera > Carabidae > Clivina > Clivina fossor. The sequence goes on from OZ014554.1 coordinate 24,689,317, forward strand.
ACAAATATGAATCATCCCTTGGAGCAGATAAAGAAAATCTACAATGAGAGACAATAATTGGCTAGACATAATCAAATAGAAGGACAATCAGGACAATCTCTCGTCCCTCGCATCAAAATCGTGGAAACAAAAATAGATAGAATATAAAAACGCATGCAGAAAAAAAAAACAATCCCCTATCTGCATGTTTCATAGCTAACTGCATAATACTGCACCCATTGCAACAACACTATTACGCGAAAGGAAGCTCGCTATTAAAAAAAATCAAATTTATATAAGGGTTGACGCTATATTTCAAATCTGTCGCCCTGCCACACTGAGGGTTCATTCCGAGGGCATGAAATTATAAATGCGCACATGTCTTTTTAGTAATATGCAAATACGACGACCGCGCGCGCAATGCAACAAAAACAGAATCGGGGTAACCCCAAACGAAAATTTGAATATCTAGATTCGAATTTCGATCGGTCATGTTAAGAATTGCTAACGGTTTCATGCAATTGATATCGATGTTTCGCATTGGACGATTGCATTAAAACAGTTGGTCTATAAATCAGGTTTTTCGAGCTCCATATTACAATTTTAGTTGCATTCAAAATCCGAGAATTAATGTTCCTTTTGAAATTTTTGAACAATTTCGTACAGTCATTTCTATAAGTTTTTACCAGCTGCAATTTTTTCTCATTTTACAACCACTGTTTCGTGTAATAGTAGTGTGTGGTGCTTGACTTAATTGTACGATTTTTTTTTTTTAGTTTTTTGTGTTTACTTCAAATCAATTGAGAGTAATTTGGCTCGTTTTCTGTTTTTGTGCAACGTTTCAATTCGAAACAAATTATCAGATTTCAACTTTACAGAAAAAAATAACTAACATAGTAAAAAAAAAACAAAATTCAGTATATAAAATAAAATGGCTTTATGTTTAAGTTCTGTATTAATATTTATTAATAATCGACGTTTCGACGAACTCAACGTCCGTCTTTATCAGGAAAGCTGATACAAATGATATTTACAGTAAATAATAGAACATAGAAACAAGTTACTGGGTAACAAAATAAATAACTAGAGTACGTTGAGTATCTGTATAATTTTAGATCACTGATTAGGACTTTAGCTTTATCTTTTACTACTTATGATGAAAATGAAATACGTATATCGCTTTTTTAAATTATTGTTTGTAGTTTAAGGGAAATTATTTAATTTTATTAGTTACCTGTATTTTGTTACCTAGTAACTTGTTTCTATGTTTCGTTTGTTTATTATTTATGTCATTTATATATTATATCGAAACGTCGATTTTAAATTAAAAATTATATAGACTTGTTTAGATTTAGCTAAAGTTGTAGATTATTTATCTATACTTATTTATTGATTTATTTTGCAGTTTTTGATTATTTGTCTAAACTTTATTTACTATAACAATTTATATAAAATAACTATTGCAATTTTGAGAATATCATTTAATTAAATAAATAAATCAACAAAAAATTAGTCATCTAATTACACCAAAAACTTTATATTCAATTAACAAAAACCGTAAGATCAATAATTAAGAAGTTTTCGTTAAACATCATCTATAACAAAAAACAGTTCTTTGGAAAAAAAATCTGCTTCGTAAATTGAATGCCTCCTTGTATAATGATAATTATTCCGCACAAAAATAATTGCTTCGATTTTTAATTCGGCGCAATCAGTAAAAATAATGTAGTAACATTCAGTCGGTACATATACGAAATTGGTTTTGCAGCAAATTGGCTTCGACCTCATAATCAGACCGAATCATTCGAAATAAATTTTGTAAAAGTCTTGTAAACCAATCCGGCTTTTTTTTTCGAAAAATCGTAAATTCATGAACGGCCTAAAACAGGCACGAAACGAAATACAGCAGAAGAATAAAAAAAATAAGACAATAAAAGGGAATCAACAGTGGCTATGGAACAGAAGACAATCGTGTATTCTTTAGAATTTTAATTAAACCGAATCGCATTCGAAACGGCCATATTTGGTTTTCAACGAATTTATATATATATTTTTCAGAGTTTCGTAAAATGAATAAGACATTTCGAAATTGATGACAGCGCACACCAAATGCTTAATTATTCTAAAAGTAATTATAAATTTTAAATGAATTAAGGTCAACGGTCGATTTTTATTACAATATAGAAAATTATTTTAAAAATAATAAATGCATAATAAGCAGAAAAGAAATACTTACATTGTAATAAACGTGCGTCAGAATTTAAGTTTTTATGTAACGGTAGACTTTTGCTTGGTTTCAATTTACATAATTTTGCGCTCAATTTTAAATAAAATTTGTTACCATATAATATTTTTATGTACAGGTTATTTTTCGGAAGAAACATAACCTGCAAGTTATTTATTCACAGTGAATATGTTTATTCAAACAAGAAAATAGTTAATCTGAAGTCCAATATTTCCAAATGTTGGAATTTTAAAATTAGTCAATGAAATGTTGTCATTTATTCTGAGAATACATTTTTAGCCAATCAAAAAAGATTATTTACTTATCTTAAGAATAAATAAAATTGAAAATACTGATCCTAATATGATTCGAATATAGAAAAAATCATATAATTTTTATAGATAAAATTTTCCCACATCTAACAATTAACAATGATTTTATAAAATCATATATTTTATTGTATTATATTTTGTATTAAATTTAGCAAAAATATTGGTTATACAATGAAAAAACTGTAATACAAAAGAATTTAATAAAATAAATACAAATTTAAATTTATACAATTTTTTCAAATACAATTTTCCATATTTGTTCAATTATAGTTAACAAAAAACATTCTTGCAAATTCATCTATTAAATAAATAAAACCAAGCTATATCAAATTACTATTTGTAGAAAAATTTATATTCAAATACTGCAATAAAATTCCAAAAGTAATCAAATAGAAAACAAAAAAATATTTGTAAACTTTTATATACAGTCAAATATAATACATATACACACACAAAATATTCTTTAGCTACGAGAGAAAAATTCAACACTCCGAAAATTCTCATAAGCAATTAATTTAACATTGGTAATTACCATAAAAATGTAATAACAATTACTATATCCCAAGCAGCTTCTGTGCGCATCGGAAAATAAAACTACACGCTCGGTAAAAAAGTAGAATCTTGAATCTTCAGTGCGAGAGAGAGAACAACACAGACAACGCACAAGAAGAAGAAAAAATCTAACTTGTTTTACTGACATAAACTGTGATTAGAAATTTTTAAACTTCCGTTTTTCAAGGTGCTAAGAGATCATTTGAACACGAAACGAAGAAATTTTTTCGGACGAAAAACAGGTTAACAACCTTCCAAAAACGTTTATATTATTTTTTTTCATCAATTTTTAGTAAATGTTGATATAGTCATTTTCGTTGTTAGTGCGAAATTTCAGCGACAGATGGTCGTGCTTATAAAAATACAACCTTTATTGTATTTTGTTCACTAAACCTAACCTAAACTAATCTTCCAAAAAATGTTCATATTTTTCTCCGACTAATTTGGTAAATTTTGTTGATATTAGTTATTTTGATTGTTATTCCAAAATTTGGACAACAGATGGTAAGTAACTAGAAATTGCAAGATCATGCAATAAAATTTCAGCATGTTTTAATCCACGCAACTTGTCACTGCGATAAAATTGCGTATTTAATTTCTGTTTTACACCAGCAATTTTCTTGTGCGATTTTGTTACGCAACAAAGTCTCACAGAAAATTGCATTGTGTAAAACAGGCATTTATATATATTTTTCATTAATTTGGTAAATGTTGTTATTAGTCATTTTGGTTGATTGTGAGAGATTTGAGTAACAGATGGTAGTGTGCTTATAAAAATATGACCTTTATTGTGTATATTATGTACTTGCTATAACGGAATTTGATTTTTCGATATATTTCTATTGCCTCAAGATGTCTAGGTTTTTATTTGAATCAGAGTTGGGCAATCAAATTAATTGCTAATTTGATTTGAAGATATTTTAAATCTAGTTAATTAGCTCATTAGCTAAAATATTGTACAAAGTCTTAAAAATTTACTAAATAACTTGGGGCGCAAATAAAAAAAACTACGTCTTTAATTTTATTGTAAATTGGTATAGCATTAAAATTATTAATTTTCTTTTTTTGCCGATGGAGTAATAGTAAATGAGGTTTACAAAAAAAAATATTTTATATAACGAAATGTGTCATCTTTTGAGTAACGTGTTACGTGCATAACATACGCTCAAAATTGCTAATATCAGAAAGAGATGACATGAAATAGAAAATAGTAAGGAGTGTAAGAAGTCGCTGTCGTTGCGCTCCATGTTTTTCGTTTTAAATCTTACAAGTATTGTCATAGCTATTAAAAATTCACAATCAATCAATCAAATTCACAAATCAAAACGTATTCTCAAAATATATAACAATATTTCATTGGCTAATTCAAAACTATTCTAAAAGATAAATTTATTCTAACATTTGTGAATACTTAATATACTCTTAATAAATAATTATTTTCCGCCATTATTTATATTTTTTGCGTATCCCTAAACGTTTCGGAGTGTATCTATGAAAGTAGTTTGAAAAACACTGTTCTAATGGATTATATTTTTAATTAATTATTAAAATTTAATTGTTCAAATTTAATGGATATTATTGTAAATAAGAACTATGAAAAAAAAAATCTAGCAAAGTAGGAAATGTCTATAAAATTAATATTGCATTTTATTAATTGTACTAGAATTTCAGCAATTTATTTTAAATACCCTATTGTTTTGTAAAATACGATAAATAATAGGTATTTAATAATTCATATTGTTTTATTTATACAAACAAAATCGTTATAATAATCATATACAATATGGCACTTATAACTTAGAATTAGAAATAAATATATTATTTGAATTACAATATATAATATTAACAACTTTATGTACTTCCATACCATATTTGCGATTATTAAGTAATTCATATAATTTGCCTTCTATAGAAAATCTAATCTCGAATACTTATATTCATTTTAAAAAAAATAAAATATTTATATATATATTTTAAATGCATTCCGATATTTAACACAAAGAAATTGTTATGTTCTCCGATTTTATTAGAAACTTTATATGTTTTATTTTATTAACAATATTAAACTATTTAATTTTCAAATACAAATTGACATTTAGCACAAGAAGTTTTATGTTTCGAAATTACTAAGAACAGTAGTTTGTAATATGACTTATATTAATGATAGACAAATATTTCACTGTCTTAGATTACATGTGTTTTAATAAATCATAGAAATTAGAAATTATATTTAAAATATATCGATTAATATGGTATTATTTTGAATAGTAATATCATTTTTCAACTAAACTTTTCATAATGTTTAAATAAAAATTTGTAATAAGCACGTTTTAATTTTGATAAAATAATTAAAAATAATTTTTGTATTTATATAAAAATGAGTAATTTTTTTATAAAATATATACTAGTATTTTGTTTTATCCTATAAGCAATATTTCATCTTTTTTAGTATATAAAATTACATATTTATTAAAATAACCGCAAAATAAATGCTACAGAGTTTATAGAATAATATAGAATACTACCAAACAGTCATTACATTTTTAGAATCTTTTTTCTTATGAAAGATATACGTAAATATTAATATAGAACCCAAAAAATAAGTTAATCTCTGTAAAAAAAAATTACCGTAAAACCAGTAACAAATTTTTTACCTTACTGTTTAAACTATGTAAATAGCAATCTTATAGATACTTTAATTTGCAAGTAAAATTCAGCGATAAGTAAAATTGTATCTTATAATTTCGCAAAATAAAGGCTTTGAATGTAGATGAAAAAAAAAGATACAGCTTATAACCGAAAACCAATTCGTATAAGATTAGAAACGAATCTTATCTGTAACAATTTGTGTCTGAGATTAAATCTGATACAGTTAAAATACCGTTACATTGTGAAAAACACATAGTAGCCAGACTTTAACAATTTACGAGACATATACAGTGTAATCAATAAATATTATACGGACCATGGAACTAGAAATATTAAAAAGTGGCTTAAAAATCGCGAGAGCTCATATAGGATGGGACGGTTGAAGGAGGCTAAGTTAACAAGGTTTGACAAATACAATAACACTTGTAGAAGTTTCTAGATAGATGAAGACGGATATACTAACGATTTTAACACTTCAAAACACTGGGAATGGGGATGAAAACCTTTAATAATTTTGAATTATGCTACATCTAGAGTATTCTTTATTCTAAGATACAGATTGATATATTATGTGAAATGTGAATATTATGAATGTTAAAGTTGCTTGTTTGGATAGAAATGTTTGGAGGAGGCTGATTTCGGGATAATGGAAAGGGTTTGTGCTACACCACTTTGGATATATGGCGTGATTGTGTATATATGTATGTATATTTTAAATATTCAAAATAACATTTTTACCGGTTTGTTAAAGGTAGTAAAATGTGTCCACAGAATATAAACTCATTCAATAGAACTGAAAGTAATGCGAAAATGTTTTTAAATATGTGTTCATAAAATATTTTAGGTACAAATTCAATGACATAGTTAAAATCTTTCAGAATTCATTATATTAGAATAAGAGTGTGAAAGATATTATTCGTCTTTAGTCTTTGGGTATATATAAAACACCATGCGAATGCGGCAAGGTTTATGTTGGACAGAAACAGGTAGAACTGTTTCTACTAGATTAATGGAACATACGAGGTCAATACATCTAAACAATCTAGATAAATCTGCTATTGCACAATATGCGTTAGAAAATCCTTATGCTGTAAAATTTGAAGATACTCTAATAATTGCAAGATCCAATCAATATTAACAGCAGATTGATAAGAAAAGCAATAGAAATTTATAACAAAAAAGATAACATCAATCACTGTGAAGGCACTGCTGCAAATACAATTTGGCTTCCTTTCCAAAAATTTGTGAATTTCATGATCTAATTGCTTATTGGTTATCTAGTGGCTTGTTTCCATGTTCTGTTTATTTGCTATAAATGTCATTTCTATCTTTTTGAAACATTGATTTGTTAATAAATTATTACAGAACTAGAATCTAAAGCCGTTTTATTCTAATACAATGAGTTTATGAAAAAATAGACACACTATATTACGATAATATATTCACACTGTATATGTAAAGCAATAAAAGCTGTGTTCTTCACTACTGCATTCCATTTTTGTTGTTATTAAATAACAATTTATTTTTGGGTGATTTAGGTACAATTGTCCATTGTATTTTCCGGAAAATGTTTTGCAATGTAAAAAATAACAAATAATTGTTGTAGTTTTACGCAGGTGGATTAAATTTGTATCTACGTCTCTATTATACCTACATTTGAAATTTTAACACAATGTTTTATACTTATCCCAATTTGAATTTTTTTTATATAGTACATATACAATATTTATTTCAGTTCGATAAGTTTTCTAACGAATCAACAAAATCACAATGCTGTTATAAATTATAACGTAATGCGTGCGGTAAATAATAAATAAATAGAAATACAAATATAACTAATGCTATAATTCTATGCACAACTCGTAACGTTATAAATTAGGGACTTGCGACAGGCACTCAATGACATATATACCTCAATCAGCTGTTTCTTTTGACATCTGAAGGAATTTCAATTTAACTAAAGTTACTTTTTACAAAAATTTAATTTCATATCTATTACTATAGTCTGTTTTTTAACTAGGAAGAGGAGTAGTTTGAAATTTTTGCGCTAAATTATATACTTTTGATTGGTTAGTACACAAACGTTTTTACACTCAACATACTTGTTTATCTGTCAACAACCTGTTAGTACTGTCAATACTTTATTGCCGAGTTTCGTATTGTCACGTTTTCTTTAATTTCGTGTGCTTTAAATTCTTTTTGTGATATATTATGAGTAAATAAACCAAATATGGAAATTTCTGTAAATTAAACTTGCTGTAAAAAAATACTAGTAACTTTTCTGGTGTTCTTTTATAGTGTAAAATTCCTCCTAGTTAAAAAATAGACTATAGAATTTAGCTAATTCTAAACAAAAACTAAAATTATTTTAAGAAAACCGAGTTCAAAATACAGCAAAACTTGATTTAGTAAATACGTATAGAGTGTAAACAAATTGTACGGGTAATATGTTAGGCTGACTGGAATATTTCCTCGCCAGCAAGCGTATATATTCGCGGGCACACTGTAATGACCGTATGTTATCCGAAAAGGTCCCCAAGTAAAGCTGTCAGCGAAGTGATCTGTTTGAATACTTAATTTAGCCAAACCAATAAAACTGGATTTTGTTTTCTCAGAACACAATTTATATGTTCAGTCACTCTGCGCGTCTGTAAAATTCATTAATTATAGAGAATTGTACTCCGGCAAGCTACTGAATAAAAAAAAATTATCGAATATGATCAAGAAAAAAAATCTGTCTCGAGCATTTCGGATTATCGAAAAATGTCGCTTGATTGTCAATTGTTAAATATACGAATTAAGTTTTTTTGACAGGTCACGAATAAACTAAACGATTAAAAAACAAAAACAAATTCGATGGACGTTAACTTAAGAGTCGATATTTACAACTTTGGATAAAATGTGAAATAGTTAACTATAGAATAATAACAATTAGATTTATTCTATAGTTAACTATTCTATATATTCGGCTTTATCGAAGAGTATATTTTTTGACAATTTAAAGCATGATTGGTTGTCTTCTTTGTAAAGTTTACTTTAGACAGTGAGGATTTTTTTTGAGATGAGTTGAGTTTCGTCAAAACGTTGATTATAAATAAATTTCAATACAAAACTTGAACCTAAAGTAGTTTTATTTTATAAGATTACATATTTCTCGTACTTTATTGGGTTAATTTTGAGTAAAGGTTACAGTATTTTTGTTTATACTTTTTAAGATAAAACAATAAAAAAATGTAGTACTACACTAATTTTTGGCAACCGAATATCCGGTATAGTAACCGAATAGTAAAAACATGGCCTAATATCTATTCGGTGTCGGTCTCATTACTAATAAGTAGTTCAGATAGATTCTTCAGATAATATTATTATATTTTGTATTTTTTTGGTAAACTAGATCGTGAGAAATAATGAAATTTTTATAGTAGTTTGATTTGAAAACTGAATACGAAAAACTTGTGTAAAGTTTGTTTTTAATATTAATGAAAATAATGTATGTTAAACATATTTAAATTTGTAATTAATTAGTTTATTAAAATTTCGAGAGAAAAAAACTGGTTTTGTTGAATATATTTTTAGTTTGTCACTAATCGCATATGATATACAGTGTCACATTAGCTATAAGGTGACAGGTATAAATTTACGTGATTATGAATAAATTTTTTCTAACCTAATTTTTTCATGAGGAAAATATTTGCATATCTGACTCGTTTTTACAACTTTTAAACTGTTTGGAATGCGACTGCTGCCTGACAAAGATATCACATTATTTCGTCATTTAATTGAGTTATAAATTATATAGTTTTGAACGAATTCTGTTACAATTTCTGGTTTAAAATTCAAATTCAACAGAATTTTTTAATAACTAATTATATTTAAAATAAAGCAGTTCCACATTAGGTAGATTTTTAAAAAAATAATATTTTTTATAGTAAAAATCCTTCCTGAACTCATTATATGAAAATAAAAAACTTTAGATTAAATTTTAATTAAAATATTACAGAAATTTTAATATTTTTATGATTTTTTTAATATTCCTGACAGTACCATAAATAATTTTTATTTATTTGTAGAATTCTGGAGCAAAGCTATAAGATTTGAGAAGACAAGAGTTGTTGAAAAAATATGCCTGATAATGTAAACATAATTTACGTTTTGCCTTGTGTGGAAAATGTTACCAATAAAATAAACAGAATTTTATCAAGAAAAAATATGAAACGTTTCTATTTTCCACATATAAAATTGCAATGCAAGTGAAAGAGTGTAAAAGATATTATTCCTTTTCAATTTTCAGTACGAATGCGCTAATTGCATTTATATTGAACAAATAGGTAGAACTATTTCTACTAGATTATCAGAACATAAGAGGTTAATACGTCTAAACCATCCAGCTATTGCACAATATGCGTTAGAAAATATTCATGATGTAAAATTCGAAGATATTGCAATAATTGCAAGACCCATCAATATTAACAGTAGATTGATAAGAGAAGCAATTGAAATCTATAAAGGAAAGACACTGAAGACAGTGATTTAAATAAAATTTGGTTTTCTTTAATGAATAATTTATAAATTTTATAATCTAGTTTTGTTACCTAGAAACTTGTTTCTAGGTTCTGTTCATTTACTGTATAAGTCATTTCTATCATTTTTCCTGATGATGATGTACGTCGAGTACATCGAAATGTCGATTATTAATAAAAATTAACACAGAACTATATCCGTTTTATTTCAATATAATGAGTTCTGCAAAAATTTTTACTATGTTAATAATCATCTTACATAACATAGTAAACATTTTAATGAATTCTGGAATTTTTCTTTTAACCTATAATTAATTTTAACAATAGACAGAATATTGTATTATTGTATTATTTAATTTTGAAAACAGTAGAACTTGTGTAGAGTCTTGCTCTCTGTGCGTTAAATTACAATATATTTTATAACAAAAACAACTTAAGATGCCATTAAATTTATTTTACAATATTATTTATTTGCTGTTTTTTTGTTTTTTCGGAGCAAAGGAATTTCAAAAAACACGAAAACAAGATATCGGCCATTTCATGTTTACTTGTTTTTGTTTTAAAAATTTAAATTTCTGCAGTTTTGAATCAAGCACGGAAGTAAGTTTTGATATCCGATTACATGGTATTGAATTCCATTTCTACACTGTCAGTTTTCTACTTCAGGTTTTAGTTTAAATAACTTTTTACTTAAATTTTTGCACAAAATACGAAAGGATCTCAATTAGTACGTGTAAATATTTATATTATTCCTGTATGAATTTATTTTAAAAATAGATACAAGTTGTTGTTATTGTGACAACTTAATAGATATGTTTATGCCAAAATAACTTAATTGTAATTTGATATTATTAACATTGCAGTATGTTTTAACACAAGGTGATTCGATTAGAAACATTAATTATTTTCACAAGCAACTTATGGCCCATATGCATAAATATTTTCGTTAAAAATAATAGTTCGTTAAAATGAAAATTCTTGGATTGGAGAATTATTATATGAAAGCACATTTAGTATGATTGAAATCAGAAAAATATATGAGATAAAAAATAAATACCTATATTTAAATAAGATTGACATTTAAAAAAAGTAAGCTAAAATTACAATATTTTTTAGACCAAGTTTTTAAAATTATTTTATCTATATTATATTATCTTCGGAATTATTTGTGTAGTTTTAAGAATATATAGAAGTAGATCAAAATTGCATTATAAGATTAGATTCTAACAAACTAACCAACTATTTAACAAGTAAGCTTAAATAAAAAACCATGTAATAAAGCTTGTAAAGAAAAACAAGTTCATAATTTTTGAATGTTTTTATAATCAAATCAAAATCAGTCCTGATACAGTAGTTTTAAAAATATAACGAAGTTTACCATTTCAATGAAACATCTTGTATAATATGTGAAAGTTAAGTATAGTTAAATTTGTGATTATTTTTAAAAAAAAGAAAGAAAACATAATTGTTTTCTGCTGACGCCTACTTGATAATTTTGGGCGATTCATCCTATTTGAAAAATAGCTGACTGGTTTCGTTGGCAATTGTTCTTTTGTTTCTCATTAATATGAAATTGCATTAAAACGCGTTTAAAATTTTGACAAGACATCAAAAAAATACATTTCTCGTTGTATTTGTATTAATTTGTGTTTTGCAATTTTTAATTTTACTAAGTTTTACAAAATGACTTCACAATAGCCTTATATTATATATTGGTGTTATTTTTTATGCATAGTCATAAAATGCGTTAAATTTTTTTTAGAATTTAAATTAATTTTTTTTTTTAAATAATTGAATAAAACATTGCTAGAATTGTATTGTTTGCTAGAGTTTTTTAAATACAATGTTTGTATAAACAATAAAAATTCAGTTAATTTTATTATTTAATAATCTATAATATATAAATATTTTAAACAGCACAACTTTCTAAAAAAAATTATAAAGAAGATGAAATAAAAAATATTAAAAAAGAAAGCTATATTTTGCTAAAAGCAATTGAAAAAAATTGAGTATTTCTGAGAAATTTAAACGAATATTATTAGAATGGTTTAAAATATTATGATTTGTTAACAAAGGTATTATTTTCTACTTATTAAAGATTGTAAGTTAGTTACGGGTAAAATGTTATAATTGCCATATGAAAAATTTTTCGGAAACAATAAATTTTTACTCATTATTGTTTGTATGCATGCATTAAATCAATTAATTATTGTTAAATTTTGTATTTTTTTTTCTCCAAACTCTGATTATCAACAGAAAATTTTTAAAAAACAGAGAAATTGTTTTAATTTAAGGTCAATTCATGTTACAAACTTTAGATGAATAAAAATCTATAAAAATAATACTCATTGTTATTCATTAACAGAAAATATACATATTTGTTATTGTGGTAAAAATACTGGTAACTGAAATTATGGAAAGATGGCTTGTATACATACAAATATGGCAACAGTGTATACTTTTTACAAATGAAGTAAACAAAAAATAAACTTATTTTGAGAAAAATCAATTAATAGCAACAGAAATTTATAAAGAAAAAGATAAATTCAATCAGTGTGAAAAAACTGATTTATATACAATTTGGCTTCCATTAATTAAAAATGTATAAAATTTTATGATCTAATTACTTATTTATTACCTAGTAACTTGTGTCTGTGTTCTGTTTATTTACTATAAATATCATTTGTATCTTTTTTCCCGATGAAAACGTACGTTGAGTTCGTCGAAACGTCGATTATTAATAAATATTAATACAGAACTATAACCTACAGCTGTTTTATTTTAACACTATTATTCTGTTCTTGGTAAATTACATTTATTCAGAAAATTTTGTATGCAGTGAGTAAACTGGGTTTTATGACATGCGTTCGAATGTTTTCGGGCCTCGCTATGCTCGACAAAAAATTTCCAAACTCATGTCATAAAATACATGTTTACACACTTACTCGTATTACATAAATAATTATTAATAAATAAAAAATAATGATAATACATACATACATACACACAATCACGCCATGTACCCAAAAGAGTGTGGCACAAAGTCTTTTCATCATCCCGAAATCAGTCGCCTCCAAACATTCCTATTCAAACAAGCAACTTTCGCTTCATCCACATTCATAATTCCTCTCATACATGCTCTTTTATTCCTACTACTTGGAAACTTTCGCTGAGGCAAAACACTCTCAATCATACCACTCCAACTACTCATCGGACGTCCACGCAAACGTATATCATCAAAATCATTCAAATAAATCTTTTTAACGAAACGTTCATTAGACATTCGCTCAACATGTCCGAACCATCTTAACTGACTAACACGGCAACTTTTGCTACAACATTTTTTTCAATTTCACACTCATCATACACTAATCTATTTCGTACCCGATCTCTCCTATTTACACCACATACCCCACGTAAAAATCTCATTTCCACAGCAGTCATTTTCCGTTTATGATACATTTTTGTATAATTTGAATTTCTAGTCCCTTTTTCATATATAATGATTATAATAGTTCATTGACATTATTTCATGATTATAATGCAAAAATGTTTTGTATTGTAAGTGTGAAAGAATGTATAATATTTAATAAAATATTCGCATGTAATATTTATTGTGAAATAAATAGTCGTATTATTTTCAAATTCAATACAATTTTATTTATAATATATAACTACCGCAGTCCATTTTTTCTTCTTCTTCTTCTTTCTTTTGGAATACGATTAACTCGATGTTTAAATGACTTTAACGAGAAATATATATATTTTACTACTAAATATAATAATAACAAATAATACATATTTTATTTTAACCTATAAAAGTATTTTAATTAATTATTTTCTATTCTTTGTAAAATATTTTCGCAATTACTGGATAAAATTGATTATAAATTTATATTGCGGGAAATATTATAAAGAAATTCGTTGAAAATCGTCGATTGCTTTGACTGAAATCAAAAGAATAATTGCGTTATTCTTAAACTATATTTGGGTGGTCTAAGAAAATTTACATAAATATATTTAAAGTTATTACATATGACATCTGGTTTAATTTAAAAGAAACGAAATAACTTATTATTTAGTTATTTTTAACACATTGTGTATACGACACATAATATGTTTTGAATAAAAAATGTATTTTTTGCAAAACTATGTATTGGGAAATAATTTTATTCAGCATTTTAAGTGACCTGATTTTTTGTTGAAATTTGATTTAATCGTTGCAAAATGTTAACAAATTCAAATCGCACCATTTCGACAATATTTTGTTAAAAATAAATTTTGCATATGTTTAGTTCAACAATTATATATAGTATTATTTCAAAATTATGATTATTTTTCAAAGCGTTAACTTAGATCTATTTAATTAAGAAATAAAATACTCTTATTGTACTGTAGAACAATGTGAAAATACAATATACTGGGTGTCCCATTTTAATCCGCCACCAGCAATAACTTTAAAATCGTGCATCGGACAAAAAAATGTTTCGGATAAAAAGTAAATGGTTTCGAGGGGGACATTTGATGCAGAGACCCTTGCCCTCTTCGGACCCCCTGGGGGGCGGGAAAAGGGGGCAACTTTGAATTCTTAAATAGAGCACCCTATTTTTTATTGTAGATTCTGATAGGCCATTAAAAAGTATGCAAATTTTATTTTACGACTTTTTGTTTATCTTTGATAGATGGCGCTGCAAACAGCATTTTTTTTCTCAGTTTATCAGTTTTCAATTTGAAAAAAAAGGTGTAACTAAGTACGATATTCAAGTTCTTTTCAATTCTTTGGGTAGAGGGGGGGGCAAGGGTCACTGAATTAGATATCCCCTCGAAACCATTAGCTTAAAGTTATACCCCTCGAAACCATTAACTTAAAGTTAATGGGTTTGAGGAAGATATTTGATGCAGTGACCCTTGCCTCCCCCCCTCTTCCCAAAGAACTGAAAAAATCTTGAATATCGTACTTAGTTACACTTTTTTTTCAAATTGAAGATTGATAAACTGAGAAAAAAAATTCTGTTTGCAGCGCCATCTATCAAAGATAAAAAAAAAAGTCTTAAAATAAAATTTACATACTTTTTAATGGCCTATCAGAATCTACAATAAAAAATAGGGTGTTCTATTTAATATTTCAAAGTTGCCCCCCTTTCCCGCCCCCAGGGGGCCCAGAGGGGGCAAGGGTCTTTGCATCAGATGTCCCCCTCGAAACCATTTACTTTTTATCCGAAACATTTTTTTGTCCGATGTACGATTTTAAAGTTATTGCAGGTGGCGGATTAAAATGGGACACCCAGTATATAGTTTTAAAATTTAAGTCTGTACTATTTGAGAATAAAACATTTAATTTGTAAATGAAATATCATTTCATTATAAACTTACATTACCAACACATTTACATATGACAATTAAAAAGAATTAAAATTAATGAAAACTATATAAATAATATTTGAAATAAAACGTATGCGTTCGACTTTTATTTAAGTAGATTGTACTCTCATATTTATCTGTAATAAAACTCTTATAATATACATCGTATAGATAGTCCGAATACAGTATGTAAATTTTATATGTAAATAAGAATATCTTTATACATATTATATTGTTAAAGAAGCATATCTTTAAATAGTTTACTTATATATAGAAGCTAATATAATTTAACGTATTATGGTTTTAACTAATTTTACGTACATTTTACACGGCTGATTCTGCACGCATAAATTAGCGCATCGTTAAGTTAAGCTTCAATTATAATTTACGTAAAGTTAAACAAATTAACATTGCAAGATTATTATTTTCGTATTATATATTAACTAAATTTTTAATAGCTTTATTATGTTTGTTCTCTTTACTTTTATTATTATTATTTATATATTTTTATTTGGTTCTATTAAATAATACGTTAATAATATACGTGTTCTCCTGTTAAGATATATTGTCCATAATTTCACAATCTCAAATATTGTGTTTTTTAACTGAAATTAAAATTGAGTTAGTGGTATTACAGAAGCAAAAATTTATTTTGCAATTAATGATAAAATCACTTATTTTTTACAAAATAGTGAGATGAGAATACAGAGCCACTGTATTTGAAAAAATTAAATCAATACATCGAAATAAAATCTGTGAAGTTCGTGGTTGTGATGAAGAAATTGTAATTCGTGGAAGCTATTTTATGGAGATTTTTATCTAAATTTACTACTAATTGAGAAATTTTTATAAGTTTAAAACGACTTTTAGGCACTTAAATTCCTGTCCCTCCTTCATTAGGTACGGAGACAAGTTACTTTTCGATAGTGAACGACTTAAGGCATTTTAATGTCTCCGAAAATAAAAATAAAACTAAAAAAAATCTCTATAGCGGAGCAAGCCCGTCGCGCGGCTAGAACTCAAATTACGTTTCCAATGATGATATATTCCACATCCGAGCTACTAAATTATTCCAACACTAGCATTGTCTAGACGAAACTAGAAATAAAATTTATAGAATTTGTTCCGAAGAGCGCGACGAAAACGAAATAAAAACAAAAATAGGTGAGTATCTTAGGCCACATAATTTAATATAGTATTAAAGGTTTTCAGTTTTATTGAAAAACCCGTTTTTAAATGGAAGTATAAAATAATTTATTTCCATCTTATAGAAACTAGATTTTCAAATGATGAGTTATAATTTTACCGAATGCTTTTTCATTTGTATAAGTTTTTAAATGTAAGTTATTGGAATATATTAAGATAGATCAAAAAGTAATATCTCATAAGCAAATATAGCAATTAAATGTACAATTATAGTATTTAAGAACTAAAATAAATTTTAAAAAATAATAATGTAAATTATAAATTAATTAAAATAAAATGGCTTTTAAACATAGTTCTGTATTAATTTTTATTAATAATCAACGTTTCAACGTAATCTAAGTACATTATCATCAGGAAAATATATTCAAATGACTAAACATAGAAACTAGTTATTAGGTAACAAAATAAAATTTATAAATATTTAAATAAAAGAAGCCAAATTTTATTTAAATCAGTACCTTCAGAATGATTGACATTATATTTTTCTTTATACATTTTTCATTGCTTTTCTTATCAATCTACTGTTAATATTGATGGGTCTTGCAATTATGATTGCGAAAAGTCGATTATCAATAAAACTTAATATAGAAATATATCATGATGCCGTTTTATTTTAATAATTATATTAAAATAAAACGGCTGCAGGATATATTTTTGTTAAGTATTAATTTTTATTAACTCTTTAAAAAAGTTCTGAATTTTTTTTACTATGTTATAAATTAAATGATCTTTATAATTTATTTATTCAAATATTTGTTTCATTTACTAATAAAAAATTAAATATATGATAAATTTGAATTTCATTTCTTTTCGCATATATTATCCGTGTTATTTACAAATTCACAGATCATTATAGTAATTAAACTATAGTAATTATCGAATTGAAGGTTTTACTTTAATTATATTATGAAAATATAAAAATTATTACATATTAAGTAAGTAATATATGTAAAGTAAAAATGCAAATGTATTTCATCAAAGATATCAATCTTTGCACAGTAAAAAATATATTTAATATTACATTGCAATTAAAAATACAAAGTAGCTGAGTTTTTTCTTCTGTAATCAGGTTACCGAATATTCGAAATTACAACTCATTTCGTGTTTTTTTAATTTTTATCAACATTATTACTGTTTTTTAATTAATCTGTGTGTTGTTTTAACATCCGTATACGAAATCAGTGGGAGAATAAGATAACAATATCAAAAATATTATTTCCGTTTTTAAAACATTTTTTATAAATATTTATAAGAAAGCAATTTTTTTAATTTGATTTATTATTTAAAAATACTAATTTGTTATTACTAGGCAGCCGTTTTCAATTTTTAAAACAATTGCTTATTAAATTTTTTTATTAAAAACTATACTTATTTTGTACATTAGAAAATACTGTTTATTATTTGCAGGAGCAAAAAAAAATGTTTAATTTTAAGTTTTGCATTATATTGTTCATTTATTATCAATTGCATTTATTTTCTATTATTTTTGTTTGTAAATTTTTATGCTAGTTAATTCTAGAATGCACGCAAAAATATTTTTGAAAAATTTATTAGTAAACACAAACTTCGAATTAAAGTTCATTTAAACCAATACATAAAATTTAGATTCAAGTGCATGGATACCTATGTCGTCTAAACAAACATTGAATGATTTAATAATCGAATAATCGATATTCGAATGAATCTCATAATCGAATTATCATTCGAATGTTGAATAAAGTAACGTTATAGAAATATGTATACATAAAAATATTGTCATATATGTTAAATAACTTACTTGGCGGGTTAAACTTAGTCACTAATATTTGAGGAATCGTTTAAAATTCTAAACCACAGAACCTTGAATAACCAAATATTGAAACTATTTACTTTTTCATTTATGAAGTGAAACTAAAAATTTTTTTGAGAGTTGTTGATTAAAGAGCAAATATATTTCGACTACTTTTAAACAAAAATAAGTCACTCTTAAAGTATTAATCCGTATTTTATTTGAATACCTAAGACGATAAAATTACGCAAGTTATATGCTTACAGTATAATTTAGTGGAACAGCAAACAGTAGATTATTATTATAAAACGGGGCGACAAAGTGTATTTTATCTAAATACACAAAATAAAGCTGTAAATTGTCGCTGAGTAAAAATTGTTTCAAGTTTTTCCGCACTTACACACAGATTTCTACACAACCGAATCCAAGAATAAACTTCAAATATTTGAAAATGATAACGGCCCTGGTATTAATTAATAAAAGCTGTACGCTCAGATTTTTCTGGTAAACAAAAATTTGTATTAATGCGAAATATAAAAAACATATTGGTTGCATTTTTTTTTTCTGTTGTTCAAATTTGTATATTGCGAAATTTCTAGGTAATTTGTTCTTTAATTTTAACTATAATTTTTAATAGTTCTGAAAAACAAATTAATATTTACACAAAAAAAAAGGATTTAGAACTAATTTTGGTATAAAAAAAAAGATCATTCGCTTTTATAGTTCAGCAAAAAAGAGTTAAAATTTTAATTCCAGATATTAACAAAATTTACTAGTTACTATAGTGATTTTTCATATTAATTTAGCAAATATTAAAGAGAGAAGTTTCTCAATAAGAGAAAATAAAATATGAATATTTGTTTTATAGCATTGAAGTTGATATTTATTGAAAAATATGTTAATTTCTCTGTACCTTTTATTAATTTTACAACTTTTTAAAAAACTAATAATGTCTACCAAAAATAATTTAATTAAAAATAATAATCATATATATATTAAATCCTATAACTCCTAGGAGAAGCAAAGGGCTTCTACAAAAAATTTCCAACGAGTCCAGTTCTTGGCTAGATTTAACCAATAACAATAACAATCGGTGACATGTCCTAATCCTGATAATAAATAAAAATCTGTTATTTTTATAAACAACAATTTTTGAAAAGAATCATTAAATATTATGTCGAATTATGAGTCAAAAACAAGCAAGAAAACAGCATAATAAACAGACTAATAAAAATGATAATACAATTTCTCCCCCAGAAATCCGAAAACTTTACCAATAACAGTGTACGAAAGACGCGCTTGAATACGGAGTATAATACCCCTGCTATAAAGAACATGTTCAACAAGTTGATTTCGGATTTCGGCAAAAAAAAATAAAATAGAGAGGGGTCTCTACATAAAACAGCCTTTTAAGAAACGTGGGTGCGCCAGATTTTGACTTAATCTCCTTGTGAGACATTTGTTCCCGCGCTAGCCCCCTTTACGTGGTTACCACCACGCTACAATCACTAAACTGTCAACCGCTCTATTTATCTCGCGATTTTCAGATGTTTTTGCCAAATAACAATTTGTTAATTGCCTATAAATGACTATTTTTTTCTCAACTATACAGGGTGTAACAGAATAACTATTCCTAATTTTCAGATATGATAGAGGGCACATAAAGAAACATTTTTTATTAATAAACTAGTGTCCGGAATTTTTTTTTTTTCGGCAGTCGATTGTACATCGTTACAACTTGTGTATCGAAAATGGTGGTCGTAACTTCGAACAATTTTTATAAAGTTTAATGCGCTATTATTTCTAATAAAATGTTCCTTAACTTAACTACTCTTTGATGTTTTGATTAAGATTGTTTTTAACGATATCTAGTATATCTTGGCACCGAGAAATTTCCAGACACTAGTTTATTAATAAAAAATGTTTCTCTAAGTGCACTTTATCATTTCTGAAAATTAGGAATAGTTATTCTGTTACACCCTGTATATATATGTATATTATATATATATATATATATATATATATATATATATATATATACATATATACATATATATATATATATACATATATACATATATATATATATATATATATATATATATATATATATATATATACATAAGTTGCTTGTCTGAATAGAAATGTTTGGCGAAAACTAATTTTAGCATAATGGACAGAGTTTGTGCCACCGAACCTTATGAGTACATGGCGTGATTCTATATGTATGTGTGTGTATGCAATCAAAAGTAAACAGATTGAAATTCACAAACTATAGCTTCAACTAAACATAATTCAAATTAAAAATACTCCGTTCATATTAAATTTATATTACTTCATTGTGGTTAAAAGATTGATTAGATTTTTATTATACTATTAACCGGAAGTTCAATTCATAATAAACAATTTATTAAACAGATACCGTGCAACATTACGATAAGTACTATGAGCCAGCAAAGCCATGATACGTCTACCTCATATTATATATTAAATTAATAATAATTTATAACTATAAGTAGCAAAGTCTAATATGTTATTCGTGTATTGTATAATTGATTTATAAATCTCTACATAAATTTTAAATTAATAAAAATTAGACATTTGATATATTTTTTTGAAAACTATATTAGTTACCGACCAATGTAGTCAATTGTACAAAAGAGAAATTTATCAAATGCACATAATTTATATTTTAAATTCGCTATGTGTGGGTGTATATAAAATTAATTTTTCGATTACTGGACTGACATTGATATGCTCAAAACATGTATAGATTTTTTTAAGAAAAATATTAAAAAACTTCAAGCGATTTTAATTAATTTTAGTTATGTATCATTCAGATTGCAGTTTTAATTTTAGTTTTAAGCATAAGTTACCTAAGATCGTGCATGCTACAGAGACATATAAACTCTTTCGTATGTCACAATAGTAAACAAAGAATTAATAAATATTTGTTAATAATTTATCGGCCAATTTCATAATAAATGAAGTAACTAAAGTCAAGTTTAAACTGACCAAAAAAACATCTATTTTAAATTCTATTATAATCATAATTATTGTTGTCAATAAAACGATGCTTTTTTGTCAACTTTTTACAGTTCTAATGGTAAAATTATATGTTGTTGTCAATAAACAAAGCCTTCTTGAAAGCTTAAAATCGACTTTAGTTTGTTTTTATTATGAAATTGGTTGTACGACGAGCTTTTATCTAGAAATTTTCCAGCAGACCAAGATATATCTATAATAAAACGGTTTTAGGTTTAAGTTCTGTATCAATATTTATCAAAAATCGACGTTTCTACGAACTAAACGTCCGTCTTCATCAGGAAAACTGATACAAATGAACATATACAGTAAATAACAGAATATAGTAACAAGTTACTAGGTAACATATAATAATAATAATATAATAAGTTCTAAAAGATTTTTTACTATGTTAAAATCCTTTTAATTTTAGTCGAAAGAAAATGGTAAAAATTTTGAAATAACTTCTCGTTTTTATTTGACCGTATGTCTGGACAATTAAAAGTAAATTCTTTTTTATATATATAAATTGGTAGTTAAAGTAACATTAGTCTCTGAGAAATCGTAAAAATTTTAGAATCCATCTTAAGTTAGAAAGACTACTCTAAAATATACTTTTCTTCCCGAGTATTTTATATACCCGGTTTTTATGGGCCGGCGTTTAAAAATATCTAGGATAATTTTCTATTAATCATTAAATAGATGTGCTACTATATGTTTTATATTCCGTTTGTACATTTCTTTGAATTCGGACGTTTTATGATACGAGTATTAAGAAGTTTTTATTTAATTATCTGCTATTAATTCGGTAGTTTTAACTATTTCTCTCTCTCTATTTAATTGTATTCTTGAATATAAATATAAAATGTATTTTAACGATAAAAAAATTACGTAGAGATCATTGACATAAACGAAATTTTTGATTAGATTTTTTTTTTTGTTTCGGCACCGGATTTTTAATCATCCGTAAGATTTAATTAATCCTCTTGATAACAACGTACAGAATCATTAATTTTAAGAAAATTTTATCTAGAAAAATTTATATTACACTCCGCAGTAAAAGACGTGTTTCTTGAAAAAATCATTTGGTTAAATTTTATTAATTCTTTAAGATATTGTTACAACATAAAAAGAATCTAAAATTAAAATAAAACTACTTTAGATTCTCAACGTTTTTTAACCTGATGAAGACAAACGTTGAGTTTCCTGATTTTAAATAAATATAATACAGAACGTTAACCAATAGCAGTTTAATTTTAACACAACAAGTTCTGAAAGATTTTTTATTATTTTAGAATCTAAAATATTTTAAGATTTATCATATTATACATGTATTAATTTCTGCAATTTTTGTAAGTGAATCGTAAAAATTACATTTGAGAATAAACGAAAAAAAATATATGAAAATGTTATTCTGTCAATTAATTCTTGTTTATTATTATTATATTAAATTATAACAAATTAATCAATACTAAAGATTATCTAATATTAATTTAAGAAAATAAAATACTATACAAGTAAGTCTACATTTTCAAAAAATTCGAATTTTTTACAATAGTCGTTAAAGATCTTATGTATCTATTCGGTTCACATCTGTAGAACCTGTAGTGTTACAGAATGTTTTGTTTTTTCTAGTAAATGGGATTCTTCTATTGCTAGAAAAGATTAAATAATCTGTAACGCTAAAGATTTCACAGATGTAAACCGAATAGACCCCATTAGGCTGTGTAAAAATGTGTTAAATTGTTGTAATTCTATATATAATACAATAAATTCAATCAGCACATTTATATATAGATTACATAAAATTATATAGAATACAACACAACACAATGTTTTGTTATATTAATAAAAGAGAGAAGTTTTATTTATAAACACATTTTTGTTTATATTTGCTTCGATGCTTGCTGGCAATTCCATTTTACACATATGGGGTGTCAAATTACAAAATATATTCATCCTTTTTTAATGTACATAACAAAACAATTCATGTATTAAGTATAGACATTACGTATCTAAATTTTTTTAATCTAATGAATTATATACGTACTTATATCAAAAAATTTGTCTTCACAAAAATATATTATTATACAATTTTATAAATAAAATTGATAATATACCAAAAACATTTTCTAAATTTTTAAATATAATATTCAAGACATTATCATGTATAATGTTATCACATTCTGCAGTTCGGTTTATTACCCCTCCAAAAAAGGACAAAATTCTTTAACAAATTGCTAATTCTAGGCACTTGAAACTGCAAGATTACCCACTTGAAACTTATAATTTTCTATTTTAGCATTCAAAATATCCTATATTTAAGTTATCATCATTATACTTCTTTTTCGCCTATTTAATCTTTTTAAAACTCAGTAAAATTTCCGAAAATTACCAAAATTACGATATATTTTATACACGTATATAATGCCGCACAATTTTTTTTCGGTAGCCATATAGACACGAGGAAAAAATTTTGAAGATCGGATTCGCAGATAACCGGTTTTTCTTTTTTTCACCAAATGATTTCAACATCCAAAATGGACCAATTTATATAAAATACGGGTAATAACAATTACGTTAAATCGCATATTTAGCATAACTTTATACGGCGAGATTAGATCGTCTGTTGTTTCTGTTACTATAGCAACAAAATACCTAAAACAAACCTAACCTATTTTATAACATAACGTCAGTTATGTGTTACTAATAATTGCTCGATTAAAAAATACGCGCTTTTCAGAGAAATAAAGCGATAAAAACATAATAAAATAAAATAAATCTTTTATTGGAGTAATCATTTCCTTTTTGTTACGAAGTTATGAGATAAAAAAATATTTTGTTCTGACGTAAAAAAAAAAAAACTATCACAGAATTTTTCAATCATAAATACGGCAATAAATAATGTTGAAATCGACTTTATATGGTTTATTTTATACTAGAAATAAATTCAGAACTCGAGTTTCAAATAGATAGATTCAAGTTTATTGCGGTAACTAGAGAAATCTTTTCTATCTTGTATCAAATATAGATATTATATTCTTAATATTACGTTTACAACGTATATATATATATATATATATATATATATATATATATATATAATATGGTAAATGATATTATGATAATAAAAATTATCAGTGTATCATACAATATGAAATTTAACACTTGCATACAATCAAATAAATATTTTTGATTTATCTTTAACTTATTTCGATTAAAAATAATTCAACTAAAATAATATTTTTGTTAATTATTGATTAATTACATTGAAATTTTGTATAAAATTTGTTTCAATCTATCTTTAAATCAATTTGCAACTAAACGGGGCATGCGCAATGTGAAATTACAAGTAGTTTGTAATTTAACATACTACGCATCATTCGTAATCAGTTGCATAGCTGATAGGAACAAACCTATAATAAATAAATAATGAAACTGCAAAACAAAACAAAAAAAATTGAAAACTGGTACCAAAGAAATCCACAAATCATTTAATATTTTAATCAAGAAAATATTGGATTGAAACCATTAAACGATCAATGCAAGAAAAATTGTTATTCTGCAAAATAAAACCTACATTATTTGAACATAGTAAAAAATCTTTCAGAACTCATTATATTAAAATAAAAAGGCTTTAGGATTTAGTTCTGTATTAATTTTAATTAAAAATCGACGTCTCGACATACTCTACGCACGTTACCATCAAGAAAATAATACAAATCATACAATTCATTTTGTATCATTTTTCTTGATAATGATGTATGTAGAGTACATCGAAATGTCGATTTTTAATGAAAATTAATACAGAACTAAATCCTAAAGCCATTTTATTTCACATTATTTTAAATAAAACAACTCGGGAACAAATAATACGTTAAAACGCATGCATGTGGGAACGGTAGATCGAGGTTTTATTGTAATATATAATATTCTAAACAACATACTAAAAGATGTAATTACAATATTAGCAATTTTATAACCGTCGTAATAAAATTTACGAAATAATTCTCTCATTTGATTTGTGTATACGAAACATATATATGTCTTCTGTAACACGGGTACAGAGAGCAAACAGTGATTTACATAACTCGTCTGTAAAAAATAAAAAGAACCCGTACTCGATATATCGTATAATTCTTTTCTTCAATCTATTTTCCATTTTATGATCAATAAACTTACGTATATTTCTCTTCGGGTTTAAAACGTCTGGAAAAAATCCCGAATTGCCATGGATTCGTTGCCTTCTACATGCATTTGTACATACGTGAATTACTTTGTACCGCGGCTTCAACATAACCGGCCGTTATTTAATTTAACTCATGGTAGTTGTTTTATTTTATTTTGGTTAATACCTCCGTGACCAATATGCGATATTTTGTCCTATATTAGAATAATGTCCATTTTGTAGAATTGCTAGGTATTATTGGTTTAATTTTAAACTAATATTATACAGGGTGGCCAAAACTTTGTAAAAGATTTTTTTTAAAGTTCTGTGAATCGCAAAATATTGATTAAAATCGATTTAAAATGAATAGATAAAGATGAGTTACAACCTCAAACATAATTAATTATAATATATTCTCATATATTCCGGTTAAAAATAATTTTAATTTACTAAAATTGAAATTCGTTAATTTTTGCCGATATTATAATAAATCTTCCGAAAATTGGTTTTTAATTTTGTCATCCAAATTTTTTCCCTGACTACATCCTTTATATTTAAGAATAAATGTAAACAAATAAAATTTAATATCATATTGTATTATTTATTACAGTTTAGTTTTGTGTTGTATATAATCGTACACTAAAAAATATTACTTTAATACCAACATTTTTACTATTATACTTCAAAAGTGAACATACTTGTGATCTGTAAAATTGGGTTTTCAAAATAGAAATAAATTTTTAAATACAAATAAATTATTATTATTATTATTATTCCTATAAGATCCTTTGAGGATCATAAGGCACCATTTGGTGTTTCTGTAGCAATACAAATAAATAATAGAAAGTTATTGAATTTAGTAATAACATTAATTATTTTAAACTTAACCCAAGTTTATTTTTAATTACAGAATAATTTGTCTCTTTCTACCGAAAAAATTCATTTACCAGAAAAAGACGAAATATTTTGTAAAACTACAGGTGATGTAAACAGAATACCCCTATAAATTTGGAGATAACTTATTCAAAACCATTTAATAAAATCACTAACAACTAATTTCATAAAAAACACTTTAACTAAAGTCAACTTTTTAAGCTTTCAAAAAAATTTGACAACTAATAATTTTACCATTAAAAGTGTAAAAAGTTGTCCAGAAAGCATCGTTTTATTGACAACAATAATTATTATTATAACAGAATTTAAAATAAATGTATTTTTATCGGTTTAAAGTTGACTTTACTTTACTTTTTTGTAAAATTAAATAAATTTTTTACAATGTACCAATAATATTATAATTTCAATATTTGGATTATTTATTTTTAAGATTCATATTTTAATGGTTATTATCATGTTAACTAATCTATAATTATTGTTTGTGTATGTTGTAAAATATATTTACATTAATTTTTAATTATTAATATTTTTTTATACGATTACAAGCAAAATAGTTATTAAGAACATTGTTTGGAAAGTAATTATTATTTTCCGAGTAAGTATATTATTAGTTTTCATATATAAAGTACACAATAATATAATGTATATAGATATTACAGATTTCTATTCAAAATCAAATAATAATATTTAGCCAAATATATTAAATATTGGAATATATTTTTTTTTATTAAAAATATTACATAATTTGTAATCGAAAACATCGCCTGGCGCGCTAACTTTTATAATTGAAAAATTCTTGTATAAAACAGGAATTAACTAGAAAAAGCATTTATGTTTCTGTGTAAAATATTATTGTATTATTATTTCCAATTATTTACAATTACAAGAAATAATATTTAAATAATTATAGAAATAAATACAAACTAAAGAAATTTCTCGAATAAAACAATTGTTTAAAACAATATTAATTATTTAATTAATAATCATATATATAAACAAAATATTTTTAAATTATACTATTCACATTTATAACAATATCAATTTGTTTCACTGTTTTTTATATTTTACAAATACCATAACAAAACAATTATTTATATTAAAATAAATAATATATTAACGAAACTAAATATAATACCTATAATGTAAATAGTTTTAGTGCAAATATAAAATAACTTTAGCAAATTGTAAAGAACACATCTGACATAGATGATGTTTTGCGTTTTGTAACACTTTGTATATTTTGTCAACAGTATTAGGCGTAAAACTTCCTGAATTTGGCATTAGCACACAATGTTGCATATTTAATTTTTAGTACAAATATAAAGTATTTTAAAAAAATATTTGCAAATTTTCTTTCAAAATGTTTCATATTGAATACAATACTAAAAATATATTTATTTCTTTTGTAATTAGAACAAAAATGTTAAATTAAAATAGTATTCAATTAATTCAACATTGTATAAAAAAAATACTTCATTTAAAATTGCAATTACATAGTTCTAAAAAAAAAATTGACTCAAAAATAATTCATAATTCAACTAAATATACATACATACACAATCACGCCATGTACCTGTAAGGGTGTGGTACAAACTCTTTCGATTTACGCAAAATTAAGTAACCGCCAAACATTATAATATGTACAAAAAACATATTGAATTTTAAACAATTATTTTTCTAAAATTTTATGTTTCGGCGTGATTGTGATTTTTTACATGACTCACTAATAAAAATATATAAATGATTATATTCCACTATTCTTGTTTTTTATAATGTGAAATAATTTATTAATCCATTTATAGATTTTTCAGAAATATGTTAATTGAAATACAAAAAAAAAATGGAAAACATTATTTTGCAATTCTTCGAAATGAGACTAAAAATTACCTGTGATAGAAAAATATTTATTTAAATTGACGCATTCATTTAAATCTGTTTCACAAATTTCAGGTCCGTATTTAATAAAAATTGGAGATTTATCGTTGTCGTATTTTGAAATAAATTTCTAAGAAATTTAATAAGAATTTTCGGATAGTTTGTAAATCCACAAACATATCTTGTAATTTTTATTCTTAATATTTTGATACTAATAGTTATTCATTTGTTTATACAATATTTTGCTATTTATGTAAATATAGCAAATGTAAGAGAAACATAAAATTATTAACCAAATTAGTTTTTCTGTATTGAAACAATTCGTGTATGAAAAAGGCGCTTCAAAATTAATAGACTTTATAATTTTAAGTCAAAAATTGGTTCTTGCAATAACAATAATTTTTATTTATACTTATACATAATAAGCAACATAGTTATATTTTAATAAAACTTCTAATAGTTATTAGCTAAATAATTCATTCACTATTCCGATAAGTTTATTAGGAACGACGCACCTAATATGTTGTTTCAAAGATAAATAAACAAATTTGTAATCTACATTGTAAATATTTAAAGGTGATGATAATACACAAAATTTATTTATTAGAAAAGTAAATTTATTAGAGAGGTCGCTATCAAGAGAATAAATATTTCAATTTACTTGCAAACATGCAATTTTTTTCGTGGTTATTCTGATCTTAATAAGTATATTAAAATAATCCGTTATACATAATTAAACATACAATAACATTAATAGAATGTATATGCATCAAATTTACTTACTATAAAAGTAAATTTATTAGAATTTAGTTCAATTTAGTGCTAAAATATCTTTGCAAATATGCGTTTCTGTTCCTAAGAAGTTCTTATAAGGTTTTTATGTTAAATAAATACATTAAACTAATTTGTTATACATGATTAAAACATGTAATAACAAATTAAAAATACACAAATTAATTGTGATTATTTTATAGGCGAATAAGTTACGATACTATCTATAAACGTTTCATGTTATCTAAGTGAAGCGGTAATTGTGGAATATTTAACATTCTTAAAAATACAAAACAAACCTCTCTTTCACGTTGATTTATGTTCCCGAGATGTTAGCAGCATCTCTTGAAACCGGAATCTATTGCGCATGTGCAAAATCTCACGTGCCGCTTAGGGGTTGTACCAAAATTTTGGGTACTAAACATCAAAATAACAACAATTCCGACCGTTCTGACATCTAAGTTGTCACTAGATTTATTGATTTGTTTCTCTTCATTAACACAGTACAATCCAGAAATAAATAAGGGGATGAACGCACCACTAAAATAGTCACAAAAACACAGAGGGTAGTAGATTTTTATTTTATTTATTTATTTACACAGTTTTTAGGCACTAAATACACAGTATATTTACACTTAAAATCGAGGTTAAAATAATACACTAAAAGTTTTGTAAAAGCATGCGACGAAAAGTTTATAAATTTGGGGCGAAATCAGGCGATTTGACAAAACTAAACAAAAAAAGGCGAAAATTATTGAAAGGTTATTACGAAGCTTACGACAACGTGGTCTGCGACCAACTACTAGGTTAGTGAATAGGGGAACCTCATGTTGCCCCCACCAATGGCCGTACACTAAACTACGCCCCACCACACTGGGAGCCAAAATATTCAGTTATATGCTGAAATAATATTGGTTAAAATATCTGAATAAGTACAGTCCGGGTGCGAATCAACTTTAGCTGGATTGAGAAGCCGGGCGGCGGAGGAGTGCTCAAATCAAAGCGCGCGCATTGCGGGATCGAATCCCAACAATCGATGCGGAAAAACAAAAACATTTTATTTATTTATTTGATGATCTGAGCGCGGTTTGTTGCTGTGCTCTGATGTCAATGAGTCATTTTGCCCCGGCTCTTTGGTCAATATGCAACGAGGTTGGATTCGAGACGCCCTGACAGACAGAACGTCTCCGTGACTGTCTGTCTGTTGTAACGTGTTCGCATGTTTGTTTTGTTTTTTTGTTGCTTTTGAGATTGCAACTCACTTTCTTATACATTCATGCATGTAGGGATGTGAGGTAATCGAAGAAATTTGCGATCTACAGATTGATTTATTGATGTAAACATCAGGATGATGTCGAATAACTACTGCAGATAGGATTTTTGTTCAAATCGTAATAAAATTTAGATATAGTGTTTAGATAATTGATGTTTAATGTAAAATTTGTAAATATATATCTAGAATTATTAGTTTTTACTCATTTATAATGATGTTTTAAAGTAAATGTTTCTATGTTTAAATAAGTTAAAAACTGTAATTTGTCATATTGTCTTTACACATTGAAGAAAAATATTTTAAAACTATAAAAATAATATTTTCGATAATAAATTATGTAGTATTTTTAATAAGATTCTTTTTTATGTTCCAGCATAATATATTTGGTCATACATTATTATTTTATTTTGAATAGAAATTTGTAATATATACATTATATTATTGTGTACTTTATATATATGAAAACTAAAAATATTCAAACTTGGAAAATAATAATTACTTTTACCACGTTTATACGCAAGTTTTTGTTTTACAACTAGGTCAGCTAGTTCTGAACATCAACAGAAACAATGTAATATGTAACTATTTTGCCTGTAATTATGTAAAAAAATATTAATTCTCACCTCTTTTATTTTGTTCTTTAAAATAAATTTTTACTTGTACCCTCTTATCAAATATGAGTACCTAGTATTTCTATTTTTGATTTGTTTTTTCATATCTAATATTATAAAATTCAAATAAACTAATTTAAATTGCTTAATAAGTAATTTTAAGTAAACGTCAAAAGTAATTTTGACAAAAATCAATTTTAAAAGTGAGGTGAGAATACGGGCCAATGTGTTTACTATTAATTCAAAAGTAAACATGCTTTTGACCTGTAAAATTGAGTTTTTATAATAGAAATGAATATTTTATATATAATAGTAAGTTATAATAAAACTATTTTAAAAGTTTTGTATAAAATTATTTACTATTTGGTTTGGAAACAGAATGTTTTCTTGGAAAAAAATTAACCTGAAAAATTATTAATAATTTTTAATTTAAACATATATGTGTTCTAAATTGAATAGGAAAAAAATTTATAAAAAGGTTTCAAAATAGTTATACTATAACTTACTATTATTTATTTTTGAATTAATATTAAAATCGTTGGTTTTAAAGTAATATTTTTTCCAGTACACTGATATTAAAATTATACAAAATTAACTATGTAGGTATATTGTAAAATAACAAAATTAAATTTTCAGATTTGTGTTTTAAAACTTAGGTAAATTAAAAAAAAATTATATTGGCCTGTTCGATTCGCACACTTGCGTCTACTGATTACTGCTGCGTCAATGTTTGTTGTTTTATTCAACATGTTATGTAAATAGTAAATCGCAGCATCATTTATGGCGGCGTTATGCAGTAAAACGCAGGAGAGTCAATTAAAAAAACCTATGTATTTAATATGTCTTTTAAATAAAAATAAATATACTTTAAAAACGATCTAGTTACCTAGTAACTTGTTTCTATGTTCTGTTATTTACTATAATATCATTTATATCATTTATCCTGATGAAGACGGACGTTGGGTTTTGTTGAAATGTTAATTTTAAATAAATATTAATACAGAACTTTAATCTAAAGCAGTTTTATTTTAAAATAAAACTTGTTATCGTTAGATAAAATTTTCAAATTGATTCAATTTTTCATTAGTATTTTTTTTTGTATTACATATTCAAAATTTTGTGCATAATTATAAAATGTTTACTATGTAATAAAGAAAATAATATAAATTAAATACACAAAACAATTTTTAAATTTTTAATATAATTTATAAGCTCTAAATTTTTAAGACAATAACTTTAACATTTAAAATACAAAATTAAAATTTAATTATTGAAAATATATTTCGAAATATTACGATATAAATTTGAATAAACAAATTATAAAGTAAAAATCTGATACTTACGCTGAGAAAATGTTTATATTTTTTTACAAAACTGCCATAAATTAGAAGAATTATGATAAAATAATATACCTATTGAAATCTCAAATACAGTAAAAAATATTTGACTATTTGGTGTTTCATTTGAAATAGGTGTACCAAAAATCATATAATATTGAATTTCAATTATAGTGGACAGGCCCATTCTTCTATGAAAATGAAAAAAATGTTTTGTAACGCTACAAGGTCTTACATATGTGAACGGAATAGTCTCATATTGAGTAAAAAATTAAAAATAAATATGTAAACTTCTGAAGCGATATTGCTTTTATAAGCCCTAAAATTTTCACGCAAACGCACAAACAACATACAGATAAATAAATTGTTACAATAAAATATATACAACGAAAATACTAAAGATTTATAAAGTCAATTTGAAGAATTCACCAGTGTAAATCTAAAATCCCAATGCAGTATGATATTAGTGTCAATGTTTCTAAATGATTTATTTATCCAAAGTGACGGGCTGCACTTTAGGACAAACTACAAACAACACATAACAACAAAACAACCGAGCAAGCAAGCCGAGCATTTTAAAGTCAGTTTAAGCAATCGGGAAACATGTTTTTTGTTGACACACAACTGCTATCCGCGCTTATTCACTGCCTCGTTTGTGTATGTTGTTCTTTCTGTCATACTGCATGGTAGTGTTTAGTTTACGTACTATTGCAGGAAGGTGTACACACAAATATTTTCGTCTATTTTACTAATAATATTTCTGCTCATTTATCGATTACACTTACACGTTTTGAGTTCGAACTCTGTGTATTTTAATGCTCAATACACGTGTATTGTGCCTTAAAAAAAGTAATATCAATATCGCTTTAGAAGTTACATATTTATTTTTAATTTTTTACCCAATATGAGACTATTCCGTTCACATATGTAAGACTTGTAGCGTTACAAAACATTTTTTCATTTTCATAGAAAAATGGGCCTGAATGTTAAAGTTAGTGTCTTAAAAATTTAGAGTTTATAAATTACAATAAAAATTTAAATTTTTTTTGTGAATCTAATTTATATTATTTTCTTTATTACATAGTAAACATTTTATAATTATGTAATACAAAAAAAAATACTAATGAAAAATTGATTCAATTTGAAAATTTTATCTAACGATAAACACAATACACGTTTATTGAAATAATGTTGAGGTTAATGATCTTTAATATTTGGAATAATAATTCAAAATTAAAAAAATACAAGGCACTGTATACAGCTCTCTATAATATTTGCTAAGTTAACCTGAAAAAATAATATAACTAATAAATTTTCTTATTACATCTGAAATTAAAATTTTAACTACTTTCTTAACTCCGAAATGTAATAAACTTTGAAAGTAGATGACCTTAACCATTTCTAACTTTTTCCCCTGTGAATAATTACACTAATATAATAAATATTTTAATTTTTAAGACTAATTTAGTTAATAGTCGAAAATCCAAAACCCTGTATCGTGCAACTGTTTTGTAACTCTCTGGTATGTATTTTTTGAAAACATCTTATAGGAAATTTTCTGCTCGATCTGATGATGGCTAGACACATTTTTTATTTCTTTATATAATTTAAAAAAAGTGTATTTTTAAAATTATGAAAAGAAGTAAAAAAGTGCGTCTACCCTCACTATTAGATCGGACAGAAAATTTCCTATAAAATAATGTTTTCAAAATGTATATACAAAGAGTTGCATTTTGCTTTTTAAATAAGCATTATTCGAGCATGTAGATCTTCGACTATAACCAATCTATATCAAAATAAACAACGCACTAAACCTAAATTTTCATCACTTTCTTTGTTGAATATCCCAATACCCAGTCAGTCAGTATCTTCTAGAGTTGTAGCTGTGCTAGCAATATTGGAGGCGGTGGTCCTCCATAAAATATATCACAGAAAATCGTCGCTCCGAGACATTTATTACGGAGATTTTGGTAGCGAACGTTATTGAAATAGTTAGGCAGCTGTTGACAACTATTAACTATTTCAAATATTTATTTGATTATCATGTATCAACACTGTTAGCGTCTGCGCGCATGCGCCGCTGTAGAAAGAAAATACATATGTGCTGGCGTTTGGCTTTTGAAATTGATGGAGTCGTAATATGTATGTGTGTTTGTGTGTGTGTGTGTTATGTTTTTAGTCATATATAATAGATGTGAATGCTTGTACGTGTATGACTACTTTGATCTTTTGCTTTTTGAATTTATTTCCTATGGATTATTATAGATTATAGAAATGGTAATATGTTTAGTTTTACAGAACTTGTTAATTAAAATGACATATGCTAATGTTAATTGTGTTTTTATTTTTGTGATAATTTAATATTCAATATTTTAAAACATACAGTTAGTATGTTATTAATACACTTCTAAATATATGATAAATTTAATGTAGTGTAGTGAAAAATCTTTCAGAAATCATTGTATTAAAATAAAACGGATTTAGGTTCTAATTCTGTATTAATATTTATTAATAATTGACGTTTCGATGTGCTCAACGTACAACTTCATCAGGAAAAAAGATACAAATGACATAAACAGAATATCATGATATAAAATTCGAAGATATTGTAATAATAATTGCAAGATCCATCAATATTAACAGTAGATTAATAAGAGAAGCAATAGAAATTTATAAAGAAAATAATAATATCAATCAGTGTGAAGGCACTGACTTAAACAAAATTTAACTTCCTTTTGTTAAAATTTTATAAATTTTATAATCTAGTTATTTATTTTGTTACCTAGTAACTTGTTTCTATGTTTTGTTTATTTACTGTACATATTATTTGTATCTTTTTTTCCTGATGAAGATGTACGTTGAGTACGTCGAAATGTCGATTATTAATAAAAATTAACACAGAACTGCAAAAACATATTCAATATGGTAAATTAATTATTTTATTTAAAATTAGAAAATTATATTATTTTTATAGAAAATGTATCGTTTTGCTGAAATAATATGTATTTTTTTACTACGGTTTTTATGTAAAATGGCAACTTATTTACAGTGTAGTTATGACGGTTCAATTTTAATTTGAATTTCTGATATTAATGAAAATGGCGTACTAAATGCAATTAAAAAAATATTGCTGCTAAATTTTCAGTAGGCGTAGATCAAATCCCTAGTTTTATTATAAAAAGTTGTAGTAATTTATTAAGTAAACCACTAATTTCTATTTTCAATACAGCCTTCCATTAATATTAACACTGGGCATGTAAATTTAAAAAATCGCAATCATGTATGATTACGAAAGCAAACAGATTAAGAAAAAAAACTATGTGGAAATTTACGATTTATATATCTATCTCAATCATATTTGAAACAAAATTATAACAATTTAAAATCAATGGCTGATATTACGAGCTTTTGAGTGTTTTAGTTCATTTGTTTAATTCACCTTTTATAACAGTTACGTTGTCTTAGAAGCGATATTAGTTAAAATCAATATTAAAACAGAGCTCGTAATACGGGCCAATATTATTAATAGTCAATAAATTCATACCAAAAGAAATCTAGAAATGGACAACGCTGCTAGATTTTGCAGATCTGCTGCTGTCCTGCTTCAAATCACTTCACACATATAATAATAATATTATATATATAACAGATATTGTTTTTACATGTTTGCTATATGTATTACAGACATAGACAATCACACCATGTACCCATAAGGGCATTACACCAGCGATTAATTAAAAAACATTTAATATTTTTTACGAAATATATTTTATATACGAATATAAGTGTTCCGACGCGACGTGCTACACGTTTGAAACTGAGCAAAATTGACAAAATTAAACCTGAATAGCGTCTTTTCCTTTAACTAACATGTTCAAACAATTAAATTTATTTTGTTAGTAGAAATATTTTATTTAATACATATTACATATACAGTGGTTGGTATACCTAATTTAAATTAAATAAAATAGCTATTTTTGTGTTTGTATATTTAGCAAAATATCAGCATAGTTTAAAAAAAAAATCTACTAACTCGTTTAGGTTCTTTCAAAATATATTAAAGCAGCCGTCATAAGAGTTAAAGAATCCAAAAATCGTTTAAGCTGAATGCAATATAACATAAATAAAGGATTCGAGTAAGTTGTTTTTACAATAATAGCGGTTGTCTCGCACGATGTTAAAAACTGCAGTAAAATGCAATTCGCTTGGGCCTTTGAGAAACAATAGGTCATCGCGGGTTCGAGAATGCATTTTTGGGACTATCGAATTTCTTGTTCCGCGTAAAAACCGAATCCATTCTTTGGCCGAGTCGGCGAACAATTTTAGGAATTTTTCAGGCACCATGGAACCGTGTCTTCGGCCTTATATGGTCCGTAATCATTTTTTTTCCGCGCGAGCGTCTGTTAAAATATAATTAAAACTGCTGTTGTTATTTTTCGTCGTTTTCTGGCCACAAAATCTTTTGCAACGCGGATTTTTTTACCTTTGTGTGTGTGAGTGTGTGTGAGTGCCCCTACTACACAAATACCACACGATATGATTTATTTTGTCTGTTCCGAAGCGTTTCGGGTTGTTTTTTTTTTTCTTTTATTTATTTAAAAAAATCTAAAACTGGTCCAACACAAACGCACGGAGTAATAAAAGTCCGACTATTTAAAACCATAAAATTTGAGCAGTCGCATAAAAAAAGATCGAGATATACGCGTTCATCTTCGGTCAGACAAAGACACCATCACATCCCCGAAAATGTTTTTAATTCGTTTTATACATATATAGTGTTCGGGAACTATATGACGGTTCAGCCTATCCTTATCCAACATCGATTTCTTAGCATCGCTGCATCATTGTTCGCGAAATAATGTCGTCGTCTCTCTTCCACCTGATGCAATTCGCTTATTGACCAAGTCCTCGTCTGGCAGTTAAATTTTTGGTTATATGAAACGAGCGGCCAATGATGCTATCTCACTCCCGACTGATTCAATTTGGTCGTTGCTCTCTCTCTTTCTCTTTTTACTGGCAGTTTTTAAAATAATAAAAAGGTCTCAGACGGTTTTAAAACTAAAATCGAAAGGCCATTGTTTTTGAAATAGGTGCGCAACCTGCGTGCACCATGCACACA
Organism: Clivina fossor; assembly: GCA_963966155.1. Classification (NCBI taxonomy): domain Eukaryota; kingdom Metazoa; phylum Arthropoda; class Insecta; order Coleoptera; family Carabidae; genus Clivina; species Clivina fossor. The sequence continues at coordinate 24,726,980 of OZ014554.1, forward strand.
CACATATTATATATATATATATATATATATATATATATATATATATATAATGCCCTTCATCTTCCAACTTTACCTCTAAGTTAACCCTTTACCCCCGGCCTGGTCATCGCACCAACAAAATAATAATATTGTATACTTTATATATGTATATGTTGGTGTATACTTTATATTATAAACCGTGGTTCATTTTTTTCATATGGTAAAATAAGCATAACATTCAATATCATAATATCGAAGTCGTACATTCAACATTTAATGCTAAAATATTATTAAATATTTATATTGTTCAACTTATAAGAAAAGCATATTACGTTAATTTTTTTTAAATATTTTTTTACTATTTTTGTAAAATAAGTATAAGTATGTGAAAATAATTTATACTAAGAAAAAATTACTAAGTTACTATTACTATTTAGAGTTGGTCTTTTCAACTCCGTATAAGATATGAAATAGTTAATCATCAAATACATAAATACATTTTTACATTTTACTTATTTTTTGGTGTTGGGAGTTGGAACCAGTTCTTAAAATTTATAAAAGTTATAAAAAATAATATTTTAAAATATACTAATCATTTTTTAAAATGTTTATTATTTATTTGTCTTATTATCTGACAATCAATTCAATTTAAAAAAATAATAACAAAAATAACAATTAAAATGTACTTATAATATTTTTTAAATGTACAAAGTTTAATGAATACGTTTAGACTTAATTAAGTGATATTTTGAAAATAATATGGAGAATATTGTATTAAAACTAATATTTTATAAAATAAATAAGAAAATAACAATTATATGAAAACATGAAAAATGTGAAAAAAATGTTAATTATGCAAAATTTAATTAATAGTGAACTGATATTTAAACTGTAATCAAAAAGAAAATGACTGCTGTGGAAATGAGATTTCCTTTTAGAAGGAATCGGGTACAAAATAGATTAGTGTATGATGAGTGTAAAATTGAAAAAATGTTGCTAAAGTTGCCGTGTTAGTCAGTTAAGATGGTTCTGTCATCTTGAGCAAATGTCTAATATACGTTTGGTTAAAAGAATTTATATGAATGATTTTGAAAGTATACGTTTACGTGGACGTCCGATGAGTAGTTAGAGTAGTATGATTGTGAGTGTTTTGCGTGAGCATAAGTTTTCAAGTAGTAGGAATAGAAGAGCATGTATAAAAATTATCATAAACGTGAATAAAGCTAAAGAAGCTTGTCTGGATAGGAATGTTTGGAGAAAACAGATTTCGGGATAGTGCAAAGTGTTTATGCCACACCATTTTTGGGTACATGGTGTAATTGTATGTTTATAAAACCAAGCCAAAAACTAGCAAACATATTCTGTACACTTATTTCGAATCGTTCGCAAAACTTCTTATAGCTTAAAACTTTTCATATATCAAAATTATGAACTATCTCTGATCTCCAATGTCATTGACTTCACCCCTCCTTACCTCCCACACACACACACACACACACACATACACGCACACAATACTACCCTAAAACCAAACCAATATATCCCGCATATCAAATCGAGAAAAAGCGTTCGAACACTCCAGCATATTACTCGTACATTATTATATTTATTTGATCAGCAGCGGCACCAGCAACACTATGCCTAACCAGCAGATCAACCATAACATAGATCAGAGGTGAGCAAACTTTTTTTTTCGTCTACATAGATGTATTTGTAAAGCATCTAGCGAACCGCAAGTTGCAAAAAGATAAATTTTAAATCTTTGTTTCAAACAAAAATATATTAATTGTTCATATAATTATGATTAGTTGATTAGTATGAAATTGAAAAAAAAATGTTGTAGCAAAAGTTGGTTGTTAATCAGTTAAGATGGTTCGGACATCTTAAACAAATGTCTAATAAACGTTTGGTTAAAAAGATTTATGTGAATGAAATTTTGAAGGTATATGTTTGTGTGGATGTCCGATGAGTAGTTGGAGTTGTATGATTAAAAGAGTTTTGCGTGAGCGGAAGTTTCGAAGTAGTAAGAATAGAAAAGCATGTATGAGAAGAATTATGAATGTGGATGAAGCTAAAGTTGCTTGTCTGGATACGGATATTTGGAAGAAACTGACTTCGAGGCTCGAGATAATGGAAAGAGTTTGTGCCACATTCCTTTAGGTATATGACGTGATTGTAAATGTATATATGTGTAATTATGTAAGTTTAAATATGTATGCAGGTCGCATTAATTTACGATAAGGGCCGCCTACGGCCCGCAGGCCGTAGTTAACAATTGTTTTAAAGTTCTGTATTAATATTTATTAATAATCGATGTTTCAACGAACTCAACGTCCGTCTTCATCAGAAAAGAAAATACAAATGACGTTTTTAGTAAATTAATAGAACATAAAAACAAGTTACTAGGTAACAAATAAGTAACTAGTTCATACAATTAATAAATTTTTAGTTAAAGGAAGCCAAATTTTATTTTAACACAATGAGTTCTGAAAGATTTCTTACTACGTTAAAAAGGAGAAATTTTGTTTATAAACAATTTTTTTTACATTTGCTTTGATGTTTTTTTGTTAGCTAGCAATACCATTTTAGACATATAGGAGATCAGGTTACAAAATGTAAACAAACACTATATTCATCCTTCTCTAATATATATAACAAAACAATTTACGTATTTAGGTATAGTTATTACGTATCTATATTTCTGGTTGATCTGACGTCTAACCTTACCTGTTCGCCAGCGTTCAGACAGCGTCCGATTTTAAAATATCCATTCCGATGTGCGCGAGCCCGCAAGAGATCCTGAATTACGCCCAGCGTGCCGCGTGTTCAACGCATCGTCGGAGTCGCTGCAGCAGGAGAAAGACGTGCGGCGGCTGAAAGAAACGGATTTATTGGTTGGTGCGGATGCGGATTGTGTGCGAAGAGGTTGGAGATTGCAATAGATTGGCATGCTGAAGTTACTGGATTGTTTCAAAATGTTTTTGCTTTATTTTATTAGGAAGATTGAATTGAAATAAGAAGTGTTTGCTCAGTTGTTCAATGTGTTCAATGCTATTATTCTATAGTATAGATTATTTTAGAATTACTTGAATAAAACCAAATAATCTATCAGAACTCTTATTAGAATTTTAAAAAAATAATCTTTAGTCAAGTTCTGTAACAAGATTTATTATTGTCCATGGAAAAAGTTAGTATACGGAAAAAAATCTTTCAGAACTTATTAAATTAAAATAAAAGTGCTTTAGGTTATAGTTCTGTATTAATATTTATTTAAAATCGATGTTTCGACGAAACTCAACGTCCGTCTTCAACAGGATAAATGATACAAATGACATTACAGTAAATAACAAAACATAGAAAACAAATTACTATACTTATAGGTAATAAATAAGTAACTAGATTTTTAGTTAATGGAAGCCAAATTTTTTTGACTCAGTGTCTTCACACTTTCACAGTGATTGATGTTATTATTTTCTTTATAAATTTCATCAATATTAACAGAATATGATTATTCCTAGAATAACTAATCTAAGAATAAAAAAATATCTATTAAATATCTATCTATCATTATATTAAAATAAAAAAAAACTGTAGGTTATAGTTTTGCATTAATATTTATTAATAATCGACGTGAAGACACTGATTTAAATAAAATTTGGCTTCCTTTAATTAAAAATTTATACATTTTTATGATATAATTACAGACAGACGTTGCGTTCATCAAAACGTCGATTATTAATAAATATTAATACGGAACTATAACATAAAGACGTTTTATTTTACATATCTACTATTATTAGAACAAGTTTATTAAAATCAGATGTGAATAGAGTTTCTGATTAAATAGATTTTAGATTTTAAAATATTATACAGTCTCTAGGTTTGCTATTAATAGATTAAAATACAGATAAACATAAATAAATAATGTGCTTTGATTTTATTTCTCTTTAACATAAAGTGATTTTACTATCACTATTATCAAACCACAATTAACTGTATTGCTAATTTTATATTTAGAAGGAAATGTATAACGTAATTGTATAGTTTATTTTCCAGATAAATGTTTAAACATTTGTAATAATCAATATACTATAAATTATAATAATATCAATTGTAGAAATCACAAAATCTTTTTAACTTTTCGTAAATTTAAAATTCTGTTTTTGTAGTTTACTGAACTAACTGTCAGATGGATTTTAACTTTCATTATTTGTATTTTATTATATATATATATATATATATATATATATATATATATATATATATATATATATATATATATATATATATATACATTGAAACAGTTAAGATAGTACCATTTTTTCTGATGAAAATGTATGCAGTTTTATTTTAATTAAAACAATTCACAATTTTTATCAAAAAAAAATGTATATTTTAAAAAACAGTTTGTACGTATACCTTAAAAAATAAACATATTTAAAAAGTGGTTATTTTCAATTTCACACTTTTTTTACTTCATTTATTCCGACTGAGTTCACACGAGCGAAAAATTGTAATACAATAAAAACTGTCACAACACTTGACCCATCTATATTAAAAAAATTACCCTGCAAATTCAAAAATGCCCCACTTAGCAAATTGTCAATAAAACGATTTAAATCTCAAATAAATCTTTATGTTAAAATATTCAATATTTTCCCAAAAAAAATAAGTGCTTTACATTTAAATACAAATATTAAAAAAAAATACTTTACCGTTATTTAACTTCGTAAAAAATGTTTACCTAAAAAATAAATTATTACCATAAAAAAGTGGCTAGTTTGATATTTTTGCGTGAAAAAAAATCGTAAATGTGTCTAAGTAAGGGTGTCAATAGTATGGCAATAAGGTTAGTAGGCGCCCTGCTGTGGTGAACCAGCCTTTATTAACTATAAGGGATGAAAAATGTACAGGTATATTATGTAAGTTATAAGGGTCTGTTACAGGAACGGAAATAGATTTTTTTTTATTTAGAAAAAAAAGTTAATATATTTTGTAAAAATATGTTTCATTTCACACATTTTATTTTGTATTATTTTATTAATATTCCATCTGTTGTAAAGGTTTTATGCTTCGTTTGTAAGACAGATAAAATTTAAGGTAAAAATAGTAAAAAAAAATAATTGCCTATTTTTCAAGTATTTTATTAGAAACTCAAAGATAAATCAAATCTTTAACAAAATCATCCAAATTTATATAACAAAAATTCACTAGCAGCATAAATTATATTATTTTTAATTAAAACATAAACAATTTATCAACAATTAAAACCTGGCAGATAAAATAAAACTAGATTCGCGTGTCAATCATTCTATACTTTCCTTTTAATTATCTAATTAATTTGATTAATATCTAATTCAAATCAAGATTAAGTCACCATTTTTTTCCGTCACCGGATATAACAAAATAACTAAATTAAAAATTCACTTCTAATTTCTGATAACAATTTTTTACGATGTCTTTAAATACGGTCCTGTTAGTTCAGTCAAAGGAAGTTATTAAGATAAGTCTGCTAGGTCCATTTTAATAAGTGTCGAAAATAGCCAGTGGTCGACCCTATTTAAAGGCTCTATTGTTGCACAGATAAATAGGGTAGGTTTCAACACTTGAACTCAGGGAGGGTAGGTATTGCTAAATAGTGGCTGGAATTGTCTAGTTTCTGGAGTTGTTATTTCTATACCAACGTTTGTAGTTTGAGAATTTACTCATAATTATAGCATTGTATTTGCGTGTAATAGTCAGATCTTTTTAATAAGGACAACGATGTTTTGTGTAAAGAAAAGATTTTAGCATATTAACCGGTTAAGCCCTATTATTCCTTTGTAGTTATTATTGAAATTATGTATAGTTTATTTAAATGTTAACTGTAGTTATCCGTACACCTTTGTCTAAGGAAATGTATTGTATACTATTTTTCAAATAAAAAAAGGTTAAAGATTTTTGTGTTTAAGGCCAGCTTCATAAAGGATAAAAAAATTTACTTCACAAATTAATATTATTCTCCTGCTAAATAATCATGAAAAAAAAATGTTATTTCAAAATTTTAAAAAATAATGAAACGGCTTTAGATTCTAGTTCTGTAATAATTGATTAATAAATCAATGTCTCGATGAACTGAAAACGAAATTCAATATTTCTGCGAAAAAAACATTATTAATTTTTTCAAAGGTGTCTACCATTTATATTTTTTTAATGCGATATTTTCACGCCATTATAGTATACAATTAATGTATTTGTATCCTCTCTCTCTCTCTCTCTCCCTCTCTCTCCACCTAAGCTGTATTATTTCATGGATATAATAGCTGTATTCTTTTTACCTAAAATTTACTGAGATATCACCTCACTTCAGATAAACTCAGATCAACATAGATAATTCTTATATTCTTATTCTTTTTATCTTAACTGAGCTACGACAAACTGAGTTGGATACCTTCCCCCCTTTCCGCTGCTGCACCCGCAAAATAATCTCAAAATGAAGTGAGATACTCAGTTAAGTAGTAGAGATTAAGTTTGTGTCAATCTTACTGTTTGTAAGGTTAACGACGAAAAATTTCATACGAAATTGAATGATTGAATAATATTGGACCTTTAAATTTAAAAATTAATGTAAAATTTATCAAAGATGTATTTCTTGATTCACAAATTTATGATTGATAAGAATAACAAATGTCAAAAAAGGTATTTCGATCTTTGTCAGTTATTCGTGTTCTCTTGCTAGAGTTTGAATATCTTGTTCTTTTATAAAGCAACTCAACTCACTTCACTTCGTTTCACCTCACTTCACTTGCCAACTGAGCTGAGTCAATTTTTTGATAAAAAGAATACAGCTATTATACGATGTGTCTAAGAAAATCATATACAATGTTTTTTTCTCGTATGGTATAAAATGTGTTTTTTAAGAATTATATATTCAATGAATATAAAGAATTTTATATATACAATGTGTTTATATATATATATATATATATATATATATATATATATATATATATATATATATATATATATACGAATATGCAATGTGTCTAAAAAATTTATATACAAACCATATAAATCCAGTAAAAAAAGAATTACTTTTACTAGCAAAAATAAAACATTCTATAATTTTAGATGTGACAGATGTGATCGAAATAGTCATAAAATTTTTTATATTTTTTCATAGGCATTTTTCGAACGTTTCTTGTGTTTTTATTGAACAAAATCAATAAAATAATGAACAAATAGTACAAGTTGTACTTGTACTTGTAAAAATAAAAATCTAGTAAATTCATAGCAGCGTTAGTAAACAGAAAACATACCTAAATGAATTACCATATATTTTCACAGTCTATTTAATATTTCTGCAATTAGTAATCGTGTAATAACAATGGCTATTTCTACGTAAAATATCAATACAAATAAATAGTTAAACAGCAATAACGTTATAATATAATTCAGTAATAAAGTTACGTGCCTAGTTGATTCTCTCTTGTGCATGTATAGCAGCGGACGGAACGAAGGTAAGCAAATAGTTAAAGTTTAACGTATTTGAAAACTAACATATATACACCACAGCATATAACTACGACAAACGTTCATTATTTACAATATTATTATTTGAAATTATTTAGTACATAGACTGGTAGTTTCAAAACACAATACTAGGTTGTTGACACTATACATATATATCCTTAACGCATGCCATGTGTGTGTGTGTGTGTGTGTGTGTGTGTGTGTATTTGTTTTTTTTCGTTGTGTTGGTGCAATATGTGTAAAGATTCATTCACACTGTTAGAGATTATTACGAGTCAATTATTAGCAATTGTTAGAAATTAAAAATACACCTTGCATATATAGTATATTTTTTCGGTCAAGTTGTCGATGTACTACTTCACCTCCGATTTCGATAAAACTTTGTCTAAATATTCCTCTAACAATAACAATAAATGGAAAAATTACCTAATCTAACCTAATCTGACCGCCACTTATTATTATTTTACCCGTTATTGTTATTGTTAGAAGAATATTTTGACCAAGTTTCATCGAAATCGGAGGTGAAGTAGTACATCGATAACTTGACCATTTTTTCTAAGTTATAGCTATTAATTATAATTGAAAGAAAATAATTCTTTATCATTTCCATTCAAATACATATTTTTTCAATAATGACGAATAAATATCTATTTGATTTAAAGATATTTAATTATTACAAAAGTTTCTAACGTCAAATTAAAGAAGTTTGGTAGAAAACTAACATTGATTACATGTAACAAACTAATAACTAAATGAAGTAACTAATTGACAATTTTTCATAAGTTTCTACAATATTTTAAACTTCAATATATAAACTTTTAAAAATTGTGTGAGAATGAAAATATGTTTCAAATATTTTTTATAAAATGCTGATATATACCTAAAAAAATGTGCTAATATGTTTTTTCTGTAAAAATCTCTTCATAGCAAAACTCAAAAAATTTATAAAAAAAACTCGCATTTTTTTTATAAAATCAATTGCATGGATTTAGTTCACACGAGCGTAAAATTATCACACAATAAAATTTATCACAACACTTGACCTTATAATATCCCAAAAAACTGACCCTAAAAGTAAAAAAAAAGGGAAAAAAAAATCAAGTGCCCCAATTTATATATATATATATATATATATATATATATATATATAATCGTTTAAAAATCTATATGACAAACTACATAAATCTAAATATAGGTATGTTTACAGTTATCCCTGTTCTTTAAAAAAATTATAAAAAAATTAAGTGAAGACAAAATTTCTAATATTTTTTAATATGCCAGAAGAATAAATATCAAAATAGTAAATTTAGTAAACGTTGTAAAATTGGATTTATTCAATTATAACAAAACTGTTCTTATTTTTTCAGTAAAGTTAAATTGTTTTTCTAAGTTAAAAATAACATCTTTTGAATTTTTATAAAATACTGAAGTCTGAAGATCACAAAACAATTATAATGATTTATAATTAAATTTTAATTATTGATTAATTAAAATTTAAAAAATAATACTATTGTTAAAAAGCTGCCAGCTGCTACAATTAGTTCTTAAAAAATTGATTATATTAAAAATTTTACTGAATTAAATAAAATAAAACTAAAAAGATGAAATTGAATGACAACGTATCGACAGCTACTTAAATGTGAATGAACCTTAATGCTTAAATATTTGTAGGATTAAATCAATGTGTTTGTACATACATGTGTGAATAGTACAGTTATATAAAAATAGGCAACAAACTTTACTTATACATGTATTTCTTTTGTAATATTATTATAAGTATTACCTATCTTAGAATTGTCGATAAAAAAAAAATTATTTAGCTGTATAATTTTTTTTCTATGCAGATATTAACGTACATTATTAATCAAATTTCCGGGTTTTTTAAATTTACCTGAATATTTATTTGTTACTTTTTGCTTTTGAAGTTTATTGTGATTACTATATACAATGTTAAATTATCTGTTTTGAAATATATAATTATTGTAATTCGTGTTTTTTGTATTTGAAATTTGAATATACATGTCTTTCTCTTGTAAAAATTTTCAATAAACTATATGATCAGTTTCTCGAGGATATAACTCCATATTCTGAAATAAATTACGGGAATTGTTAATTATTACATTCCCACAAATTTATGGAAATTCTAAAAAAAATTTTTTTTTTTTTAGAATTAAAAGGCGTGGACTTGTAGATAGATTAGTATACAATATTTAAATGCTAGCAGGAATATGTGTATTTGAGTAGTTTATTGTCTAAGGATGGTAGCTTTGATCGTGAGATTGAAAGGAGAGTTAATGCTGGCAGTAAGGTTTCGGGTGTTTTTGAGTACTTTTGTTAGAAACGTGAATGTTTCCAGAGGAGATAGTTTGAGTATGTACAGTACAGTTTTGGTGCCTATGTTGACGTATGGTAGTGAATGTTGGGTTTGGTTGAACAAGCATAAAAAAATGACTGTTCTGGAACTGAGATTTTTACGTGGCATATGTAGTGTAACTAGAAGGAATCGAGTACGAAATAGATTAATGTATGATGAGTGTGAAACTGAAAAAAATGTTGTTGCAAAAATTGGTGTTAGTCAGTTAAAATGGTCCGATTAAAATGGAATAGAAGAAACAGAACTCTTAAATTTTAGTAAAAATTAAGATTTTCTTTATTTATACTTATACGTATTACATATTAACAACAACATACTTGTGAAATTATGTCACTTTCATTATAATCTAAAAAATCTCTTTTTGAAATCCAGTTTTCCCATAACCCCAAATAGGTATATAAAATCGTCAAAAAATTAACATTTAGTCACTTGATTTCTAAATTACGCTCAGATTGGTTGGATTTTCATATTTAATAAAAAATAGATTAGTGTATGATGAGTGTAAAATTGAAAAAAATGTTGTAGCAAAAGTTGATGTTAGTCAGTTAAGATGGTACGGACATGTTGAGCGAACGTCTAATGAACGTTTGGTTAAAAAGATTTATTTGAATGATTTTGATGGTATATGTTTGCGAGGACGTCCGATGAGTAGTTGGAGTGGTATGATTGAGAGTGTTTTGCTTGAGCAAAAGTTTCCAAGTAGTAGGAATAAAAAAGCATGTATGAAAGGAATTATGAATGTGGATGAAGCAAAAGTTGCTTGTTTGGATAGGAATGTTTGGAGGCGACTGATTTCGGGATGATGAAAAGAATTTGTGCCACACCCTTTTGGGTACATGTCGTGATTGTGTATGTATGTATGTATGTATGTATGTAACAGTGCTTATAAATTCTATATCTAAATCTTAAATATCAAATTTATAAATTAAATCCATCATGCACCAGGCTTAATTACTTTCATAAAAATTAATTTATTAAACTTGATTTAAAATAAAAATTACTATATTTTACATAATAAAACAAATTAACATTTTAATTTTAGAATTCATATACATATATAGCAATATAGTTAGAAACAAAGAATCATTACTTATTTTATGATTAAAAACGATAAAAACTATTTTAATATAATATAAATCAAAATCATAAAAACTGATCAAGATTAAGAGATAATTACAAATATCAAATCTTAACCAAAAAAACGTACGATTTAACAAAAGTTACTACATCAACTTTTAAAAATCGTGATACTAATTTTAGCTGGCTCACGTTTTCTGTCAAAAAAAAAAATTGAAAATAAAAAATCTACGTTATTGTAAAATAGAAACAACCAATTAAACTTATTGTTATCGATCTAAAACTGAAATAAAATCTAAAAAAAATTCTAACTGTAACCTGACTTTGCTTTATTCAAATCAGTTGAATATTGCTAACAAAAATATGACTTGTGTATATATTATTCGATTTTTTATTCTCTAGACGAATATGCGGCGGAAGCAGCAATGATTCAAAATTTTAATTTAAATATTTGTCCGGTAACTGGTATGTAATGTTATGTTTTGCATTATTCTTTTACCATTTTGATTTGAGTATATTTTGTTTTTTTTCTCCTTCTGTGTATAGATATACGCATTTCCTTTTTATTTATTCGCTGTAATGCTAGAGAGAGAATTTATTTATCCTGAATCTAAAGTGAAGTGAAGTTAGCTGACAATGAGTTGAAAAGATATTTATTTTCAATCAAACATTCTTTCTCATGCTAGTAGTACCAGTTTGATTTTGTACGTTTTTTTTTCTTACTGTATCATAATAATAAAATTTCATAGCAGTAAATATTAAATTTATCTTTATTTCTTCTTCAACAAATGTAATATTGTTAATGAGGATTTTTCTGATTTTTAATTTGCGCCACAAATAATGTGGAAGTAATATAATAAGTTAAAATTTGTAGAATGCAATAAATAAGTAGATTAGTATAATTAAGTATATTTAATGTATTTGTGTATAGAAAAGCTTATAATGTGTAAAAAAATCTTTCAGAACTCATTATATAAAATAAAACTGCTTTAGTTCTGTATTAAAATATACTTATAATCCACGTTTCGATAAAACTCAACTTCATTTGTATGAGTTTTCCTGATGAAGACGAGCGTTGAGTTTCGTCGAAACGTTGATTATAAATAAATACAAATTTTAATACTGAACTTTTATTAAAAAAAAAAATAGTTACATTAAATTATGAATAAAAAAATGAGATATAAAAAGATTATAAGTAAAATTAATAACTGCGCAATATGAAAGAATATTTTAAATCTCCATATATTAAAAAAATTAGATAAACAATATAGAATAATCTTGCTTTTATATGAATAGATACATTTATATATATTTTTTATTTGAATTCTAAATGACTATTTAATGTAGAAACAGGTATGTAATATTTCTTTTATATTATTATGATAATTTTTAAATGACTATTCGTGTCAAAATATTCTTCATAACAAATTTCACATTCAAAATAAGATCTATCTTTGGACAATGCATCAGCTATGTTAAGCGACTTAGAAATTGATAATTTTTTTTCTTTTATAGAAACAAGTTATTTTTTAAAGATTGTGAAATAAATTGTGGTTTTGATATATCTGACAAGAAAACCACTTTCTTATTTTATACCAGATTGTACAAATTTTTAAATATGATTGTTGAGGTTGTAGTGATATTTCGTTGATTTTGATGGATTTTATATGAAATTTTTAGAATTATAAAGATTTTACTAGAGATTTTATATAATTTTGAAAAAATTTGCACATATACAACACAATCACGCCAAGTACCCAAAAGGGTGTGGCATAAACTTGTTCCACTATGCTGAAATTATTTTCTGCCAAACATTTCTATCCAGACAAATAACTTTTGCTTCATATGATTATATTGTGATACTTTTAAGATTTTAAAAGATTTTATTAAGATTATAATTTTTTTATTTAATTTGTACACCAAACTATACAAGTAGCTTTCCCCTCAGATATATTATTATATGTATGTTCGTTTTTAAGTGAAATTGAATGAAGAGTTAATGCTGTTTGTAAGGTTTTGGGTGCTTTGAGTACTTTTGCTAGGAATGTAAATGTTCCCAAAGAAGCCCGTTTGAGTATATACAATGCTGTTTTGCACGGTAGTAAATGTTGGGTTTGGTTGCAAAAACATAAAAGAAAAATTACTGCTGTAGAAATGAGATTTTTTACGTGGGGTATGTGGTGCAACTAGGAGAAATCGGGTACGAAATAGATTAGTTTATAATGAGTTTGAAGTTGAAAAAAATGTAACAAAAGTTGGTGTTAATCATTTACGATGGTTCGGACATCTTGAGCAAATATCTAATGAACGTTTGGTTAAAAAATTTATATGAATGATTTTAAAGCTATACGTTTGTTTGGATGTCCGATGAGTAGTTGGAGTGGTATTATTGAGAGTGTTTTGCGTGAGCGAAAGTTTCCAAGTAGTAAGAATAAAAGAGCATGTATGAGAAGTATTATGAGTGTGGATAAAGCTAAAGTTGCTTGCCTGGATAGGGATGTTTGGAGGAAACTGATTTCGAGATAATGGAAAGAGTTTGTGCCACACACTTTTGGGTACATGGCGTGATTGTGTATGTATGTATAAATAAATGAATGTATGTATGTACACTGCATATACAATTAATATTTCCTAAAAATACTACACGGTTATTTAAACTTAGCAAGATAATTATTAATTTAAATATTCATAAATATTACAAAATTAAAAAAAAAAAATGTTTATATAATAAGTGCATAGCATGCAGCCTTCAATATAGTAGTAGAAAAAATTCAAAAAAACAATTAACATACAATAATTTAATTCTCCAAATCAAAATCACAAAAATCAAAAGGTTTAAAACCTACACACAAAATCATATATACATAAATAAATAAACTCCCATTTAATATTCTATCATCGTCGACAAATAAAATAACATATATCGAATCGAACCGTCGCGAGTGAGACAGAACTATACGTACATCCGGCATCTGTCCATCTCTTTCCAGACGGGCATAACTCGTGTCCTCTCTCTGTCTCAGTTTCAATGCGAAAAATTCCATCGCTTGGCAACAATTACTCCATTTAAAAGAGCGATTTCAATAAGCACACCTCGATAAAATATAAATACAATATAATATGTTATAGGTGTCCATATTTGCCTGAAAACATTATATTAAATTGCAGTCGCTTTTAATTGCACGGTGTGACGTCAAAATCATTAATTAATTACAAATGGCGCATGCCTGACACTGAAACAATAGAAACATATCGAATTGATCGTTTGTCTTAATGTTCTCGGTCGCGGTAAAGCAGATTTCTATACGAGCGCCCTTTTTTTCCCCGAATAAAGGTTATGTTCGCGATGGGAACTTTTTTACGTTTTCGGCGGGAATTATGATTGTTAACGTTAGCGACGATGCACGATGAATTTATAATTTTCTTTTTTTCTTTTTCGATTTTGTATTTCAATCATCCCTTCCATTGGCTTTGCTGATTGAGAGATTTGATTTATTAGATTCTGAATGGTCGGCCATTGTTTGGAAATAAAAATTAAAAAAGTTTCTTCTACGACATGAACGAACGCTGGTTCTAGGAATGTTACAAAATTATTGAGAAAAATAATTACTTGAATTGGCTGAGCATTCTCTTTTACAATAGTAAATTAGTTGTAAGTCATTTTTATTTTAGCATAAATAGCTTTTTTCTATTCAGTAAAAGAATTAAAATTCTGAAAAATCGACCATTTTTACGTACGATATTGTTTACTAGAAATGCTACCGAACTGTATTTCTCAAAATTGAAGCTAATTTGTGAGTACTGTAAGTCTGTAAGAGAGTATTTTTTTAACTGTTACGCTCAAGGTAACTTATCTGTCAAAACTTTTTTAAAATAAATAGAAATTTGTTTCTCTGAAATAATAAACAAGTAGTATTGTTAACATTGAAGAAGAAAGTAAAGTATATTGTCTACAAAAAATAAGGTATCGTCCTTGGACAAGAATTGTTAGTATTGTAGCTTCTTGAATCTCGGCAAAGTTTCTACGCGATATATCTTCATGATTTGGATTCTGTTTGACATTCTATCAATAAGGAGCCTATATGCTCGAGAAACTGATCATACAGTTTCTTAATAAGTTTTACTTGCATTGTCAATGGATGTGAGTTGTTAGTGTATACTGGCGCTACGCAAAGAACTTGTTTATGGTAAGTTCTAATATCAAGTAATTTTTATTCAGCAGCGGTAATTTGCGGATACTCTAGCAGTTACTATTGCTCCCTTTTTTTTTCATTTTGTATATTAAAAAAAGAGAGTAAAGTAACCGTAAGTAACCGACGGTGAATAAAAATCGCCAAATATTCTGCTGTGAGCGCAGCGCAAACTAGATATAGAGCTTTTGAGTCTCAAGTACAACACGCTATCATTTATACAATGCGAAAATCACAAAACATTTAAAATTGGCATATATTTGTAACTCGTGAAAATAGCAGAATATCCAGTTGAAGGATTAATACAATAAAATAAACTGATATCTATTTAATCTGCTGTTTTCTGGTGCTCTTATTAAAAACCGATATAAAAAATTAGAATTTTATGTAATCGACCATTTACATCTTAAAACACAGACGAACAAATAGATAAAATGATTTAAATTAATATTTGTGAAACAATCAAACATTGTGTATTTAAAAAACAATTTAATTATTAATTAATATGTTTCATCAAATGCCAAGATATTTAGTTTCTTTCTAATAAGTAAATTTTATATAAATTTCCTTTATAATATCCTCATTCTATAACCGAATCAATTTTCTTTTCAATTTTAGGTATATTGTATGTTTTATAAACTAAAACTACACAGAATTTTTTTTTAGATAACTTGTCTAATTTTTTAATTGTTTTATCTAAACAAAACACATAATTTTTTTGGACTTTTAATAATAGAATTAAGTAAAATATCTAGATGATTATGTTTGGTGTATTCATCTAATAATATGTAAAAATATTCTTCATAACGAATTTCACATTCAAAATTAGATTAGATATTTTTTATAATTTGCGGTATATTTATCTATTCTTGTTTGTTGCTTTATCTAAAGTTTCATATTATGCAATATCATCTTATTCAATAGACAAGTCATCTAAAATTTATCAGCCAATTCGAATTAGATGAAAGAGCTATTAATTTTTTTTGTGTATTCACAAGTACAAAAATGTCAATTGTATATTGAAATTTGAATTATTTTACACGTTTTAAAGCAGAACGCAAAGTTTACATACATTTATATTATTACGAAAATTGAAATATAAATATACTAGTTCCTATACAATATTTAGTTTTTCGTTGTGGATGGCTCACAATTTTTTTATATTTTCTCTATAATATCACACTGAGAAAAATGGGTAGTTACCGTAACGCTATTTATATTTAAAAAGGTAACACAAACACAAGATATTAAAAATAACAAAATAAGTATATTTAAAAATTAACTATAAATATAATAAAAACAAAAATTTAATACCATCAATTTGTATATAGTATTACAGTCTTAATTCTTAATATAGTATTAAAATATATATGTGAGTAGATTTTAAAAATGTATAAATTTGTGAATACAGTAAACATACTCCTATATTTCGAATAAATATCTACTTATCATTATACAATTTGTTAAATATCTATTTTTCTCAGTGCAACATTATAATAATCAAACTAATTCTCTTCCCAATGCTCCTATATATCAGAATCCAATAGTCGAGATAGAATATTGAATGTGGTACACATACACACACATGCATGCGGTGTAAGTAACTAGCATTACATATTGCATTGCAGTCAGTGAGCGTAGAGCGGCGGCGTGTGTGCATATAAACGTCAAACCGCGGGGTAGACAGTAAATCAAGGTGTATGCCACGCCACTCGGGGCCCCCGCGTTTTGCCCGCCGCCGGAACATTTAATGCCCTTTCGGCCAATAGCGACGCGATTGACGCCGCAAGCGCGAGCCTAAGTACTGCGACGGTGCACGACGCACACGGCCCACTCGGCCACTCGATACATGTATTTGTATACATCCAAATGTTCATGCAATAGAACTTTGCAAATTATATATTCTTACTTGAATTATAAATTTTGAAAGGAACGTCTCTGGAACATAAAGTTTTTAAATTTAATCCAAACTATTGTATTTTTGTATAGATAACTGATTATAAGTCACAGTAGTAGATTAAAACTAAATCATTCTTATTAACAAATGATCAGTTGATATTTGTTGATTGTAATTTTGTAAAAAATCCGAGATAAGTTCTATTAACAAATTTGATTCGTTCCACAAAGTAATTTGTAATACGAATTATTCCACCATGTTTTCAAAAACAAAAATTGAAAAATTGAAGATTCACTATTTACGCAAAAATGTTCTCAGGTAAGATATTTGGGAAACTTAACATTCTTCTAAAATTTTCACATATATATGTAAAAGTAAAATGTCAATTTAATTATTTATGTAAAATAATAAAATTTGTTTACCAACAATTACAAAACACCAATTATTTGCATAAAAAAATTAAATTTTTAATGTATTCTTCTTCGTAACCACAATATTACTCATACCTCATAAAATCTACCATATAAATTAAATTCAATATATTTTTTTTTTGTAAAAATTAATAACATTTTTATGGGCATAAAATTTCGCTTATAATATGAATACAATACAAACATGTATATGTGTAAAAATGCCAAATAATATCGTAGGAATACAAACTAGGCAAAAAAATAAATTAATATTCCGAAAAGCACAATCTAAGTTCAGTATGAACTTCCTCTATATATCAGTTACCAATCACATGAGTATGACAAAGACGGATGGATACGAAAAATATCTTTTTCCAATAATACAAACTTCGACGAATATTATAGAAAAATTGATAATAATCATAATGCACAAGAATATAATTTCAAAATCAGTATTCAAGTCCTGAATTTCACAGTAGCGCAGTCATATAATATTATTTCTTTTTTTAATGTTAAAATATTCTATAAATAGTTGAAATTCATTGAACATAATTCCGCTATTTCGTCACTTCCGCCATAATCGCTCAATTGGCATTCTAATATTATTCTAGAATTAGTTGAAGTTTATTAATAATATAATATCTTCTTTCTTTTATACTGTTTCCATATATACGCGAATTAAATGGTTGGCTAGCGACCGTATTTGGCGATACAGCGATACTTAAAACGTATTATTATAATTATTGTTTTTGTTATTTTGCCATCACTTTGTCGCGCTTGCTATGAGACCTGATTGTTAAACAATTGAATATCGTTGCGTTTATATCGGCCTAGAAATGATTTTTTTTTTCGATGTGTTGATATTTTTATTTGTCATAAAATATTCTCGGAAAATGTTATTTCTAGAATTGTGATTTAAGTTAAGACAGACAAGTTTGGAATATGTAATTTTTATTTCCTTTTAAACGTAATACATTTTAATATAGTAAAGAATCTTTCAGAATTCATTATATTAAAATAAAAAAGCTTTAGGTTTAAGTTCTGTATAATTTTTAATTAAAATTCTACGGTTTAATATACTGTACGTATATCATCAGAAAAAATATACAAATGACATAAATAATAAACAAACAAAACATACAAACAAGTTACTAGGTAATAAAATACAAGTAACTAGATTATAAAATTTATAATTTATTAATTAAAGTAAGTCAAATTTAATTTAAATCACTGCCTTCACACTGATTGATGTTTGTAAATTTTTATTGCTTCTGTTATCAATCTACTGTTATTCGATCAAATTTCAATCAAATATTCGGCCAAATAGCGAATACTAAAAACATGGTCAAATAGGCCGAATTCCAAATAATTATTCGGCTTCGATATCATCTTTACTAAATACACATTAATTAGTTAACAATTGTTAATTTTTTAAACAATTTTCGAAAATTACAATAAATATGAAGTTGTTACTGAATTTTTTATTTCTTGATTCTCTTATAAAAAGTATAATGAGGAAACTGACACCACACAAGTAATGTTTGAAGATAAATTTTCATAAAAAATTAATAAATATTAACAAATTAAAATTAGTAATAAAATAAAATTTTCTGTGTTAGTCTATTATGATAATAAATATGTAAGAAGGAAGTAATAAAATATAAAAATAATTATGTTATAAGTGTTATTAATAGGTACATAAACTGTTAAACAATTATAAATACAAAATAATTTTCATAATTTCTATTGTTTTTAACGTACCTCAACGTTGTCCTTGAATAAGTTTATTAGGACAATAAGTAAGACAAAGACACATACATCATTCCAACATATCTCTATCTCTTTCCGTAACATTCATACGTTTAATGCAATAAACAAAATATTTGCTAATATCTTTTCCATAAAAAAGGCAAGTCTTCAGCCCACCAAACAAATATCTTAAAATTACAATACCAAATTCCGAGCCATCTCAAGTAAATTCTCGGAATTATGAATTTATAATTTTCTGTGTATTCTGCAAAGAAACTTTCACATACCTTGGCTTACTACGATTATTCAATGAATCGGATAAACAAATGACAACAATCAGGGTCGGATTTATGTTTAAAAAGACTGTAGGTTTAAATAAAAAGTTAGGACCTTTCGAAAGAACACTTATTTCTGAAAAATTAAATTAAGAGAACTAACAATTTCTTCTTGACATTTTGTTTGAAAAGTCATTTATTATATCATAAACAAAAATATCTCCATTAATGGAATTTTTGTATTTGTGAGTAGTTAGTTTTGCAAAAAGTTTTTATTTTTATTTAAAGTTTCTAGTATATATTTAGTTTTTTAATATAGAATATATCTTTCAGAACTCATTATATTAAAATAAAACGGCTTTAAATTGTATTAATATTTACTAATAATCGTCGTGTCGATGTACTCAACGTACATCTTCACCAGAAAAAATAATATTTATAGTAAATAAACAGAATATTGCAGAATATATTAATAAGTTACTAGGTAACAAAATAAGTAACTAGATCATAAAATTTCATTAATTTTTAATTAATGGAAGACAAATTTTATTTAAAATCAGTACCTTCACATTGATTGATCTTTTTCTTTATAAATATTTATTGCTTCTCTTATCAATTTACTGCTAATATTGATGGGTCTTGCAATTATTATAAAATTTGGCTTCCATTACTTAAAAATTTATAAAATTTTATGATCTAGTTACTTATTTTGTTACCTAGTAACTTGTTTCTATGTTTTGTTTATTTACTCTAAATGTCATTTGCATCATTTTTACTGATGAAGATGTACGCTGAGTACATCGAAACGTCGATTATTAATAAATATTAATACAGAACTTAAACCTAAAGTCGTTGGATGTTAGTTTTTTAATGATTTTCGAACAAGAAAAAAAGAAATATATTTTTTTATAATTTTTTGTTTAGGTGGGCCCCTTATCGAGCGTGGGTCCTAATTTCAGCTTAATGGTAAATCCGGCCCTGACAACAACAGCAGTTTGGCTAATAATAATTATTAGTGTGAAAATTAGGTTAGGTTATGAGTTCCGTTTTGTTGGGTGCTAAAAGTCGTTTGATTGCTTTTGAGACAATAAATAAAAATTAATAAATGCCAATGCCATAAGCGTATAGATAATTTAAATATATTGGATATACGTATTGATTATATTAAGGTGTAGAAAACGTTTCTAGCATCAAAATGCTATTTAAAGTTGTTATTAGCACGATTAAATATTGTTTATAATATTTGTTTCGATATTTGACGTATTGCAATGCGTCATTTTATTTTTTTTTTCTACCACACTGTTTTATTTTGTTTTTTTTGCAAACCTTAAATGCTGTATTTCATAATCATAATAAATTTTATTTAATTTTGTTTAGATTTTGCAACATGTTTCATAAAATTTAGCATTTATTATTAGTTACTGATAAATTTAGTATTTCGAAAATTAAATATACAATATACAATGTTCGACAAAAAGTTGGCATCATATACAAAAAATGTATTACTCTATAATATTTTGTTTTTGTTTAAATCGCCATTAATTTATTTTGATAAACTAATTTAATCATTAGTTAATAATTAAATGGACAAAAATGCATTAACCTTGCCGGGGGTTTGAACCCGGGATTTATTAGCTTTCGCTGCATTTTTCTTCATTTAAAAAAACATTAACTAGTGATTTAATTAGTTCATCAAAATAAATTAATGGCGATTTAAGCAAAAACAAAATACTATAACCTAATATAATACGCTATGTGTAATTAAGAATATAAAATGTATTATTTGTTTTTTGAAAATTATTATTATGGATTTTTTTGGTGCTTTAGTTAAATGTTCTTTTAATTTAAATTACTTACTTCTTAAACAAATTAATCTACGATATTTTTAATTTTAAAATACTTACTTGTAATTTTATACCACATATGTTTCAATGTCTATACTAAATTTGTTAAATAGTATTTATAAAAATCCTTGAAGCAAAACTAAAAAAAAAAAAAAAACTTTTTAATTTTATCGTATATTAATCAATCAATCGATCAATAGTTTTTACGGTTTATAAAATATGGATTTAAGCCCGTTGGCAATCTATATACGTTACAATAAAAAATAAAACTATTATTTAATTTTTATATTAATATTTTTCCGTAGGTAGAAATAATACATTTAGATTGAAATCATTTCATAACATTATTATTTGTTACAAAAAAAAATTAAGTCAATAAATAAATGTATTAAATTTTCCGTAATAGGCGATAATATAAAATGTATTTTTATTGACAATATATAAACGAAACAAATAAATATATTATATATTGTGTTACATATACTTTTTACTATTAATTGTAATGGTCTGCCATGAAATATTATAGTCCCAAATGTTTGAAGGAAAAAAAAATGCGAAAAATTATTGGATTTGTTTAAAAATTATTTGATTTATTTCGATTTTAGTTTTATGTGATGTAAACTTTTATTTGTAATTAATTGATAAGGCTATCGTAAATTTGTTATTAGGTTTGATAATTTTTATTTGTGAAATTATGAGGAAGATATTTCTTTTAATGATTTATTAAATTTTTATAAAATATATTTTTCTATTTCTATTGAATAATATGCTTATACGTGTATTCTGTTTTGTCTGTAACTCACAACGAATTTTGACAAATTCGACTTTAGAAAGAGGACCATCAATTATGCTTCAAATTATTTAAAAACATACTATTCGAAAAAAGCCAAATATTCGGTTAAAACATTTGTTATTCGGCTGAACTATTATTCGTTACATCACTAATTCTGTTAAAAATAACGACCTGTCAAAATGAGAATTCTGAGATTCTGTAAATACATAAAATAGGTCGTTACTAACAGAAGTGGTACAGAATACACACATACCCAGTCACTAGCGGGTCCCAACTTTACCTACATATTTATCTACAAACATGCATACAGGCACGCCATATACTGATAAGGGTATAGCACAAACTCTTTTCATTCAAGCAGAAATTAGTTTCCTATCTAGTCAAACAATTTTTTGTTTTATCCACATTTTTGGTACAACTCATGCATACTCCTTTATTCTTACCACTTGGAAACATTCGTTGATGTAAAACATTCTCAATTATACCTACACTGTTCAAAATAATAGGGTAAAAGAGTAAAAATTTTCGAGGGTAATTGAATTTGTAGCCTTATTAGTGCAAAAAATTGCTCTGCTCTTGTGTATTTTAAAATATTTGACTTTTTACCTTAATGGAAGAGCAAAAAATACGAAAAATAAGGAAAAATAACTGCCTTTTTACCCTTTTCTGGGATAATAAAGTACTCTTTTGAATTTACCTATATTTAGGGTAATCATATTTACCCTTTTTAGGGAACGGACTTATATAACCACTAATAAGGGTATTTTTTTTTCGAACAGTGTACTCATCGGATTTATAGAAAGCTAGAGAATATCCTTGTTTCATACCAAATTAAGAAATAACCATCAGTTTATAATTAATTTATTTGAAAATAGTAAAATAATATCATTTGCAAATACGATGTAAAGCAAAATAATGCACTTTAGCCATATTGTCTATAAATCATCGTGGAATGTCCAAGAGTATAGATGTCGACACAGGAGTAAATTTGATTGCTCACTCGGTGGCTCGCAATAATTCATAATATAGTAGCGGGGGCCCCGCCTCGTATGTCTCATTTCGCGCGGCGTGGTCCCGCAAATGCCCTCATTGCACTCTCTGGCTCACTCCGCTCCGCCAAAGCAAAAGCACAATATTGCTCGGACGCGCGTGAAACTTAGCATTAGCCATTTAATAAATCATACTCATCCGCGTGCGGCGCAACGGCGGTGCCGAGATACAATCACTTCACTCGTTCGGCCGCGCTGTAAATATAGGTATTCGGTATTATGGTATATAAGTTGGTATGGTTTGTAACTGGTAGTTAGATGAGGACGGTTGTGTGCCAGAGGCGTGCCGCACGGTCAATCCCGGAGCCGGAAGTTCATTGATAAACAAGCTGCGAAGTGTGCTCATCATCAGCTGAACAGATCGGAGTGAAGCGTGCATTTGCACGGAAAGGGGGCAGGGGCAGGGGGGGGGGGCTTGTAATGCTCGGTTTTGATCGGTAGATATAAATGTAAGGTTCGAAGAGATTCAAGAGTAAAATATTTTGAAATTCGAATAAGAGTTGGTTAAAAAAATTATATGAAATGTTATATTTTTAGGAGTTTGAATGTGAATAAATACAAAATTACATACATACACAAAAGGTTGTGGCCCCAACTCTTTCCACTATCCCAAAATTAGTTTCCTCCAAACATCTTTATCCAGATAAGCAACTTTAGCTTCATTCACATTCATATTGATATATGCTCTTCTACTCCTACTACTTGGAAACTTTCGCTCAAGCAAACCACTCTTTCAATCATACCACTCCAACTACTCATCGGACGTCCACCCAAACGTATATCATCAAAATCTTTCATATAAATTCATTTAACTAAACGTTCATTATACATTTGGTCAAGATGACCTAACCATTTTAACTAACAAAAATGTTTGCAATTTTTTTCAATTTTACACTCATACACTAATCTATTTCGTACCCGAATCCCATTTTTCTTATATGCTTTTGTAGCCAAACGTAACATTCACTATCATACAACAACGAACCAAAATAGCATTGTATATACTCAAAATTCATTAAGTAAAATTGTGATTTTATTTAATTTTATTGATTTGCACTTTGAAAATACCAAATCTGCCCCAAAATTTCTCAATCTTTTAGTAACTTAAAATTGCCTTATAAAATTTAATTACAATTAAAACTATTAATCACGATTGTTAAAATAGATAGAAAATTTTACCAAAATTAGCAATTACTCAATTTGACCGAAAATGGCGTCCAGAATACTACGGTCTCTTACAATAAACTTTGAGAAGCACTGACCAAAAGTAACCACGTGCTGAAAATAGTCACACTTCGTAACCATAATAAGTAAGATGTAATATCATAGTTCTTCTTTCTTTCTCACCTATTCACTTACACTTTCGTCACTGTTTTTCAACCACGCATTTTACAAACCATTTTCTCTCTCAACCATCTTTTATCGTACTGCCAAGTGTTTTCCCCCCTCTCTGTGTTTAGAGCTCCTTAAACGGTTTGATAAGAGAACCACGCGAGTTAAAGTTTATATTGAAACCGTTGTTTGTATAACATACCTTATCCGTGTAATGAACGGATTTTATTGGTATATAATCGGAATTATTTTCTATTAATGCACACATTTTAAATTTAAATCAAACTGCCTCGTTTCAGAGTTAGGTTAGGTTGGTATGTTATTTGTGTTATTATTATATTATATCGGTTGTTTCGGAAGGTACATAGAGTACATTACTCGAATTCTTAGCATGAGTAATAATATTGTGTGTTATGTTGATAATTTATCATTACACAATTACTATAATACCTTTTACTTTTTGCTCAAGTTAGTTGTTGGCAAATAATATCGCGATTGTAGAAAATAAATACAAATATTTTAATTTGAGCTAATGGTAATTATCAGTGGCGTATATAGAAAAATATTTCAGGAAAGGATATTGTTTTAATTTGCAAAAATAATACTGACTAATTTCAATCGGGGCATTTCAAATGTTACAAATGATCTAGGGGGACTAGACATAAAAAGTGAGTTGTAAGAAATGGTGACGAAGAGTTCAGAGACAAATAAATATATATATATATATATATATATATATATATATATATATATATATATATATAATATATTTCATAACGTATGGGAAAGCAGTTGTGCATGCAATTACTTACATTAGAAGATTTTCCCACAAAATTTGCAATATTTTTTGTGTTTCCATAGACACTAGAGGTATAGACTATGAGGAACACAAATTTATTGCCAATGCCAATAATCAGTTGCGTTTCCTTTCCAGCAGTTCAGATCAGATGATTTAAAAAATAAAAGTAAATTAAATATATTAATGAATTACAAACTAAACTTGATGACAACGAAATAATTTTTATGTGTAATTTTAAAATTCTCTGTAAAGTGTAAATTAAAAAAAAATTAAATTAACTTTCATGTTACAAACGAAATATATCTTTCTTTCAAAAGAAAACTCATAAAATAACGTTACAAAATAACTTTTTACAATACGTTATTGAAATATCGTTACGTTATTCTATTAGAAAATATAGTTTAATCGTTATTATAACGTTACCGGGTATCATTACGTTATGTTTTGTATTCCTGCAATAACCAATTAAGCATGACTGCCAAACAATTTAAAAAATACGACTTGATAAACAAATTAAAATTGTCATTTTTCAAAAAATTGAAGAATTAATATCTTTTATAAACTCATATATCAAACTATTACAGAAAATACCATTTTTATTTTTTGTAGATACATAAAAAAAATCTACAGAAATAGTTTATTGTAGTTGATATGTTTTCAAATAAAAGAAGGATAAAGATCTCTATAATACCCTAGATTCAAAAAAGAAAAAAATATGCTGCAACATTTGACAAAAGAAGAAAAGAGGATTACATCTGTGTGATTGATCAAACAAAAATCTACTAAAAATGGAATAAGATTTTGGTAGAAAAAATATAATGCAATAATGCAGAAATAAAGAAAAAAAGTTTATTATTTAATTAGATATTTTTAATATTAAAAATCTTTTAAAAAAATATTTTATCCTTAAGCTATAACCTGGAACTGTAGATAAAATTTTGTATGCAACTTGTGAGTAAATTGGATTTTTACAAACTTGTTACATAAATAACTATTATTTTATATTTGTTTTTATAATTTATCAACAGGATATTTGTACCAATTACAGCAATTTTGAGTTGTTTGTTCACAAATTTTTTAAATCTTTAATTTTTTTTATGAAATATTAAAGTTTATTTGTAATTTAAGACAGTAATAAACAAAACAAGTTACTAAGATTAAAAATAATTTGAATCATCTAATATGAATGTATAAACAATGTGAAAAAATTATAGAACTCTGAATAATTATATCAGCTTTTAAATGATATAATAATTTTGTGGCGTTATTTGTTTGAGTCATAATGAAGATAATAATGTAACTAAAGAAGATAAATAGATGGAATGCAACGCAAAATATAACTCAAATTAAAAAAATTAATTTAAATAAATCTAAATAATTCTCATTTTATTTTGTTGAATAAATGATCAAACAAATATTTCCCAACCAGCAAGAGATTTTCAAATTTCGTGACAAATAGCTTTGGAGTGTAAACGAAGTTTTCGCTTATACATTGGCTACGACAATTCATTTTAATATTAAACTCTATTTCATACTGTTTTATCCGACAGCATATCATTTAGAAGTCAGCTCATTAAAATATGAACTCCATTTCAGCGGCAGAGAAAAAGCATCTCGCGCGCGCGTTAAGTTTTTTCATCCAAAAAACGGCAACTTTTTGACATTATAAATTCTGGCAAGTGTCACCGGGGCGAATTTGTAGAAAACTGTTAAAATTATGCAAATAAGTATGTTAATTGCGCGAAAGGTACACGATTAGGGTGGATCGGGCTGGTGTTTGGGCAACACTGCCGTTGACACAATGACGAATTGGCAACGTCGCTTTTATTTAAATGCTACTGCAAGTTTTTGGTCATTAGATACCGAACGCGGTGCTGGCTGACACCACAGAGTCATCTGGCGGACGTGTAGCCGCCTTTCTGGTATGATGCCAGTGTTTTTAGGAAGGGGTTTGTGGCCCATAAGGGGGTTGGATATTACACGCGATTATTTGCTTGTTGGGTTGGTAAGCCTGCCGTGAAAACGCTTGTTCATACGGTTTAGAACATATTTTCAACGCGGTGAGCGGTTTTATAATTTGATTCTCTTTTAACGCAGTTTATTTGCAAGCGTGAATAGGAGAGTTTTGATGGGGAAATATTAAATTTAATAGGCGATTTTTTTCCCGGTTCTGTATAATAATTTAGTCTAGTATAATTCATAATTAGTAAGTGTTGCAAAATCTTTAAAAATCGTCAGTTTAAAGTTTGTATAAAAGAATAAAATTTAATTTCTCTATTTAATTAGATGATATTTCCAATAACGTTAGTTATTTCATCTACACATAAAATAGTGGAAAATCATATTGCTATTCCAAATTTAGTTTAAATAAATAATCGTAGAATAAAGTAGCAAACAAGAATAGATACTCTTAAATTAAATATTTCATCGAATATGATTAGGTTTGTAAAATCATAAAAATTAGAAAAATTATAAAAAAAATTAAGCTAAAAATATTTATTAAACTAAATTTTTACTTCTACCTCTTATCAAATATGATATAGTTTTTTTTATATCTAATATTAAAAGCACTTTTGACAAAAATTACTTTTAAAAGTTAGGTAAGAATACGAGCCTATATTTCCAAACTAAATAGTAAATAATTTAACACAAAACTTTCAAAATAGTTACACAATAACTTACTATTATATATTTTTATTAAAAGTATTCTTTCTATTATAAAAGTTCAATTTAACAGATCAAAAGTAAATAGTAAAAACGTTAGTTTTAAATAATATTTTATTCAGTGTATACATTAAACGCTATATAAATATAAATTATTTTATAAAATGTCTCTTTGTTTTGAACAAAATAAAAATTGTAACGAAAAACTAAATTATCATATTACAAGCCAAATACACAATAACATCCAAATGATAACGCAATATTTCCACTTAAATACCAAAGAAAATAAACACATTATATACAAGTAAACAATTGAAATATGATTAAAAATGTTGAAAAACAATATTTATTTATCGATATATAATTGCATAAATACACACATACAAATATAATATAAATATAAAATATTTTTTTTCCGTATATTATATTGCAAATCGAGTCAATGAGTAATACAATATTTTCTAGCTAAAATGGTTAAAAGAAAAATGTACTTGTACAGCATTTCTTAAAGATATCAGTTAGTGTTATAAACATGATACAGAAATAATACGCATAGTTTCTAACTTCGTATTCTACTATCTGAAGTATGGAAACGATTAATCGCACGATTCTAATGTTACAGTTTAAACATGAAGCCCCCCTTTGCGTCTCCCCCCCCTCCCCCTGCACCCCGACCAGTTTTAATAAACATATGTAAGTCATATGAGCGATTTTATATCGAAAGGGGGAATTTCTTGAAAAAAATTGTCTTTCCTGTTTTATGGTAATTTTTATTGGATGTATGTGAAAATATCGAATTACATTTCTATAAATTTTATATACCCGATGGAGTTTACACAATCAATTTTTATTCTTATTTAAAATATTTGAAAATTTAAAATTTTCTTGTAGTGGAATAATATATAAAATGATTCGAATAAAAATTATGCTGGATAAAGCTGGATAATTATTTTATTTAGATTTAAAATAGTTGAGAATAATAATATTTTACAATTATTTTTTATTCATATTCAAAACATTTAATTCTGTGAATTGTATATATTTTTAGTATAATTTAAAATATTAATAATATAAAAATATAAAAAATCTTTCAGAACTTATTATATTAAAATAAAAATGCTTTAAGATAAAGTTCTGTATTAATATTTATTTATAATCGACGTTTCAACGAACTCAACGTCCATCTTTATTAGGAAAAAATTGTACAAATGACATTTACAGTAAATAACAGAACATAAAAACAACTACCTAATCAAATAAGTAACTTACTAGATCATAAAATCTATAGATTTCTTGTTAATAGAAGCCAAATTTTATTTAACTCAGTGCTAGACTACCATTCGTCAAATCACTAGAATTTATATAAATTAAAAATATTTTATTATAAAATGCAATTTTCATTGATTTCTGTCTTAATTTAATTGAATAAACAAAATAATAATATAAACAAATAATATTAAAAAAAATTTGATATTTATTTTTCTTATGCAGATTTAATTATAGCGACTCAGACCAAAATTTAATAGTTTAATAATAGTTTAATTTTCAATTTTTTAATTACAATATTGTAATCAATTACGCAAGTTAAAATAAATAAGTAACAACTAAAAATAAACAGCACAAAATAATTTTCGAACTTACCACTTTGTATATTCGCCAAAAAGTCTAGATACAGCAATAATCCAAATTATGTTATCTGAAACAATAAATAACTATATTTATATGAATAAAAAAAAAGAAAACAAATAAAAATTAAATATTAGTATGCAAATAAATTTATTAAAAATAAATACAAAATACTCTAAAGTGATTGGTTCACAAAAATCGCTTACCCAATTATATTGCTGCATTCTTATTTATTCTGTTAATAAATTTTATTTATCGTTTATAATAGCGAACTAAATTATTTTAGATAATTTTTATTATTTAATATTTTAAAGTACAAATATTGAATTATTAAATTAGTAATTCCTAATAGTTTTATAGTTTTTATTATAAAATAAAAATATGTTATTAACAATGGGCTAATTGCATTTAACAAAATTTACTATTTTAAAGCGAAATATTGAAAGTTTATATAAAAAACAATGTCAAAACATGTTTTATCTCGTAGTATATAGCGAGATTTCTCACAGAATCTCAGAATTTTTATTTTAATGGACCATTATGTTTAACAAAAATGATATTCAAATTTATTATTAAATTATAAAAAAAAGTTTCATAAAATTAATATTATTACTAAGATAGTTCCTAAAAATATCTAGAGCTACGTATATATTTTAAAACTACATTAATTTTCAATAATAGAATGTTTACTATTAGGACAGCTGAAAAAAAAATAATAATAATGGAAAAATAGTAATATTTCTCTATTTATCTACAGATTCTATCGCAAAAATATAAATCACTATCAAACAGTAGAATGACCTAAAAATCTAGCAAATAATCAATTTTACCCGTTCACAAAAAAAGGTGCACAAAAGAAATAGAAAATCTTTTTTCCACCTTTACAGATATTACAGGAACCACACATATTCTATATAACATAATAATACAAAAATCATTTCAAATCTTATAGAATTCTATCTCAAAAAATCCTCGCTTCGAAAATACTTTTTCTTCTATTTGTACAAGGTGTTAAAATTTTTTAAGAAAAATATTTTTTGTGATTTTTTGGGATTACTGAAATATATACTGGGGGTCCAGCGGACCAAATTACTATTCACGCATCGAAATAGGTGAATTATGACAAGAACAAATTGAACGAATGGTCCCAGACGCAGACACGCAGGTAAAAAATGATTCGTTGCTTTTGAAAAAAATTCGTTTCGGGACCCGATGTCAGACGCGAGCCGGAGAGAATTGAGTTTAAAAAAGCGAGAGTGCCCCGTTCAGCACACACACACACACACATCATGATGGTTTTCGGTTTTTGGTTTGCGTGCTAGCATGATTGGTTAAATGTTTAAGTTTTAGCGGTTTTCGAGGTTTAACTAATGGATGATTCTAAATTGTAGTGAATTAAACGGGAGCTGTCAATTTGAAACTAACAAGTTTGGCTAGATGCGCAAGCAGAATCGCTCGATTAAATTACAAGTATACATTAAATGATTTTTCAAAATATATGATTGTAATTTTTCTATTTTGAACGTTGTTGTTTTATTTTTTACTCATTTTGTTGCTCAGAATCAGGTATATACATATATTTTTTCTTCTGTCTCTTTTTAGTTTAACGATAAATACAATTTTTAAGTGACGTAAATGTAATTGCAGTAAGTACATATATAAAATTGTTTTGTTTTTCTTTGGCAAAATATTTAAACATTTTTCAGAACTCATAATAAATAATTAACACAACTATTGGTTTATAACGTTCCGTCTGTATTATATTTGGCTAATAAATATTTTTAATGATAATAATAATATTTATTATGGCTTGCGCTAATAGAGAATTCATTTAAATACAATTAATTATAAAAATACAAAACTTAAAAAAAAAAAAAAATACAAAAATAAAAATGTGATATTCTTATGTATAAACCAATATTAAATAATATGTAAACATACCTATATACATATATACAAGAAATATATAAATTTGAACCTAAAGCAATTTTATTTTATACAATAAGTTCTGAAAGATTTTTTTACTATGTTATATTATTGTATATATTTTATTCATAAATGCTATTTTTTTGTGCATTTGACCTTGATATTGTTAGTATGATTTTTGCATATTAAAACAATATTTATCCCTGAAATACTTTTCTGCGTACGTTACTGCGATTAATGTTTGTAAAATATTTACAAAAATATCGGTTTACCAGTTTTTTTTTTTACCGGTTTCATGCCCTGATTACAATATAATTTGATTACAAATTTCTAGGAAAACGGTTGACAATCAATCAAATGAAGTTATTCCTTTCGAGTTTTGCTAAATCTATTAATTGTAAAATATTTACAAAAACTAAACGGAAATAACAAGTCGTTTTATTTATTATTATTATTTTTCCTGAAATGAAAATATAAAATTTTTAAACAAAAACATAAATTACGTCGTTTTCTAATTGATATAAAGGTTTAGTCATTCGGGAATCAGTTGATTCAAGAAAAATAAACATGGCGTACTCGTATAGAAACGTGTTTATTTCCTTAAATATCATGAGTAATTATTATCAGTCGTCAAGTTGATATGTTTACCTTAAAAAAAACAAAACCGAGCAAGACCTTGAAACAGATTACGGATTAACGTTAAATAAAACAGAAAATATTGTAGAATTATATTATTAAAAGCATCCTATAATAGAAAATGCACAATATTAATGCAAGTTTTATTTTGTCAGGTGTGTTGTGAAATATAATATTGTTTTTGCAAAATATTTACAAGTAAATTTATTGGAATATGTCAAACAATCAATATGTCACTGTATTTATTTCAGAAAAATGTTGATTTCGTGTCTACATTATACTATAATTGTTGTTTTCGAAGAAAAATTCCATTTTATTTATTGTTTAATTTTCTATATTTATCGTAATTTGCAAATGTATGTTATCATAGTTTTAAAATATACAGATCGTCTGTTTAAAAAATTGATATAGATAATTGGAATATGTCAAACAATCAATATGTCACTTTATTTATTTCAGAAAAATGTTGATTTCGTGTCTACATTATACTATAATTGTTGTTTTCGAAGAAAAATTCCATTTTATTTATTGTTTAATTTTCTATATTTATCGTAATTTGCAAATGTATGTTATCATAGTTTCAAAATATACAGATCGTCTGTTTAAAAAATTGATATAGATAATTAAATAAAATATACATTAGATAATATATATAAAATTATACTACACTGAAAAAAAAAGGTACCATTTTACATAAAAATCATAGTAAAAAAATTACATATTATTTCAGCAAAACGATGGTTTACATAAATAATCAGTAAAAAATTTACCCTTAAGGTTGTCTTTCAATTTTATAATCTATTTTGTATATTTTCGTGAAAATCTGCCACTTTTTGCTTGTTCATAATTCGAATTATTTCAATTTAATTCGAAATATCTCGAATGATTTTCATAATCGAATTATCGATTATTTTTCATTCGAAATATCCCATCACTAGTTAAAAGTAAATTGTTCATAGCTTTTGAATGTGAGCTTTTGTAACGTATAATTTAACATGAGTAGAAAAGTCTTTATTTCATTTGCAACACTTTTGATTTTAAAATGTTACTGATAATATATATTGTATTTATTTTTTCTTTTCACAAAATAAAAAATAAATAAATAAAATAAACATATAATAAACGAATATAAGCAGTGAACTATTTCGAATTCTCGCAAGAAGATAAGAGAGGCCCCCAGTTGAGTTGGCAGTCAAAATAATCATAAATTTATCAAAATGAATAAACATAACTGTTTGAAATACGATGACAAATTTCATATTTGTAGCTTAAACACACACGTTAGCTGTGAAACTACAGCGAACACTGTAATTAAGCGAATATATACAGCACGCATACGACCGTAATAACTGGAAATACATTTAAGTTTTTTAACAGACCAAAACATCCGGACGAGAAATTTTCAACTCAGCGAATTTTTCTTGTTATTAATTCAGAATTTGACTTTTTCGTGGGCGGGCTTAGATTGCTCTTCGCGGCGACTTAATTTTTTTTAATAGTTTCAGAGATGTATTGAAAGAAAATTTCATTTAATCTTAACACTAATTTAATGTTTCATTATATAATATGTGCTAAAATATAGATGTTGCTGCCACATAAATTTTTTTTGAAATTTAAGATAAAATATTATAGATCAATAGAGTCATCCAATAAAATTAAAATCAGACTTTTTTTAATGTAAATTGAGATTGTATACTTAATATAATAATAAATAATATATTATATATAATAAAAATCTTTCAGAACTCATTATATTAAAATAAAATAGCTTTAGGTTATAGTTCTGTATTAATATTTATTAATAATCGACAATTCGACAAACTCAACGTTTATATATACTGAGCATGTATCTAATGTATCGGATTGACATTTCTAAACGTACTGAAGTTTGATACATTTTAAACTTTTATACTACCATCTCTTTCTATATTATATTAATTCCTATATCCTTATCTATTTCGTTAGCCATAACTTAGTCTAGAGAAGACCTGACTTAATCATTCGTAAAATGTCGAAATATGGTGCAAAAAAAGAACATCTATGAATTTTAGTAACTTAACATTTTTTTAGGTAAAGAAATAACGGTTGTATTTGCTCATTTGTTTCTAACTCTAGTTTAACATATAAAAAACTCAAATTTACTGAATGTCCCATTAAATAAAACGTTGTTAACTGGCTACGCAACTACATTGTCAACTATCAATTTAATCATGGCGTTAACTAACAAAGGCTGGTTACAAGTCTAATTTTTCGAAAATAAATAAAAATTCAAAATTTGTGAAAATATAGTAAAAACGAAATGAATTACGGCTCTGATCATACGTGATCCGGAGAATTTCAAGTCTTATCAAATGTTTTATTCTGCAAAAAAGCAAAGTAAGCTATGATGTGAGACAAACAAAATACACTATTATATTCGCAAGCTGATAGTGAAGAAATGCGGAGCAAAAAAATTTTATAGAAATTTTCTTTATGTATATGTGTAAATATTATGTCTTCGTCGTCAAAACAAATGCGCACTGTTAATATACATTTCAGTGAATTATACATCAGAAGAGAAAATTAGAACGCATATTTTTACTGTTGTTATTAAGTGGGAAAAAAAAATAAACTGAAATTTAATTGATTATTTATGATATATATTTTTACATCATTAGAATTTTAAAATATTCAACGCCTAAAGAAATATGTCTATCTCATTAATTTATTTGATAAATAAATATTTGTTTTTAAAATAAATCTTTTAATAATAATGATAAATTATATATTTATGTATTTAATAGCTGTTAATAGTTTTATTAATAGGAATCCTCACTGTACATATAATTTTGTATGAAAAAGTGAAAAATGCGAGAGAAAACCTAGTAGGCAAAACCAGCTAGATAATGGTGCAGTGATCAATAAAATAATTTGTTTCATCAGCTGATAAAATCTTAAGAGTGTAGCAAATCTCTTTCTAATTTTGATAATGATTTGCCTTCATAATACATAGATTAATTAAATAATAAACAAATTATAAAAACATAACATTTGTTATCAAATCAACTTTTAAATGTAAAGCAAATAAACAAAATATAAATATCTTACAACACTAATTAAATGCAAAATAATTTTAAAAATATATTTATTAACAATAAAATGTATAAACAAAGATCGAATTAATAAATAAAAATATTTAAGAGTTATTGGTTAATTAGGGTTTACGGACGTCTCTTTTACCTTTAGGAAGCGACAGTACACCTCAAAAGGTGTCGATAAACCTGAAAACTCCTTGATAAAAGTCGTCTCATAAGTGAGATAATAATTCTTTTACTTTTTACATTAAACGATCAATTTGTTTTAAACTCTAGTAATCTAGAAAAAATAATAAAATAAAGTACCACTTTTTAACAAATATAGAAAAAAATATTTTCGTAATTTAATTAATGTTTTGTTAATCTATAAATTAGCAATAACTACAAATTTGTTTTTATTATAAATACGATAAATAAATAATTATTATATTAATATAAAAATATTCATTTTTATATTATATTTTATAAAGTTTTTTTTTTTAAAATTCAGTACATTTTCCATATAATAGATAAAATAAGAATCTTAATCAAAACCTTAATTACAAAGTAAAAAAATCTGTCAGAACTCATTAGTTTAAAATAAAAAAAAAAAAACTTTAGGACTAAGTTCTGTATATATTTTATTTAAATATCGAAACGTCAATATTTAAATAAAATTTATGCAGAACTTAATTCTAAACCTTTTGTATTTTCTTACAAATTTATAGATGACTATAAAATAATACTATAAGTTTATTACGAGATTTTATTATTTATATATTACATATTAACTCGTTTAATAAAGACATTGTCTTTATATTATAATTTAATAAAATCATACAAGAACAATATAGCAACGCCCAGATTGACCCAATAATTTACAACGTAATTTAACAACATTCTTCGCCCAGACCTAACCTCAAATCACAATTAAATCAATTCTATTAAACAATTTGTACAATTTTTTCCAAGTAATCTATTCTTTTATTAAACAAAATACATTTATTACGTAATCCAAAAAAATTCCTTTATATTACATTCTATATTTGTTCATTCTACGTGAAAATAAAATCTATATAAAAATATATAAACAATGCTAAGAAAAAATTGATAATATAAATCGAAATCATAATTACTATAAACGATGTTTTTTTTATGTAAGCGTATACGTTCGGCCCGTTCTTCGCAATAATCAGAGCATCAAACCGATGATGAACCGAATACTTAAATCGGTTAACCAATATTTTAGTAAATATTTTGCGAATGTTAACATAACCAAAGCATATTAGTACGAGTAGCATAAAATCTGAAATTAATTATAGATATTTTTCATCGACAAAACTATTATAAATAGTAAATAAAAATGTTATTATTATTAACCTTAACCGATATTTTAAAATCCTTAAAAGTCGGTAACTTTAAACCAAAAATTTGGATTAAACTCTGTAATATATTTTAATTAAAAAATCGATGTTTCGACTTACTCTATGTATATTATCATCAAGAATAATTATTATAAATAAACATAGAAACAACTTACTATATTCTGTTTATTTACTGTATATGTCACTTGTATATTTTTTTCCTGATGATGATTAAAACGTAGATTTTTTTATTAGAATATAATTATACAGAATTTAATTCAAAAGCCTTTTTATTTTATATATATACCTATACAGAATTTAATCCTAAAGCTTCTTCATTTTTATATAATGAGATCTGAAAGATTTCTTACTATGTCAAAAGAAAAACATTTTTTTTTACATACAAATATAACAATCACGTCATATATCCAAAAGGGTGTGGCACAAACTCTTTCCACTATCCCGAAATAAGTTTTTTCAAACATCCCTATTGAGCCAAGACAAAATTAAATTTTTTAGTATTATTCTCTCGGCAACACTGTGCATTAGTAAAATTATATAATTTATCTGGGTACTAGAAAAATATTTTATAAAAATTTAATTAAAATCGGATAAATAATGTAGCTATAATATTATTTTTAAATATTTTTTATATTTTATCTCAAAAGGACTATGAATACGGGCATTATTTTTATTATATTATAAATAAAAATGTTTCTTTAGTTGCATAACCCCAAAAATAGGTTTCTATAAAATTTACCTTTCTTCGAATCTTCGATATAACCGAAAAAAGTCCTACTTAACCGTGCAATCACGTACAAGCGTATGACACGCGCACTACGCGTGCTTATTATGTGCCGGAATGTACTGTACATTCTGCGTGAAAAGTCGAGTTTAATATCAGTGTTTGTTCAAAGTGTTGACGACTGAAGATATAAGTACATACAATCTATAGTTTGAAACTTTTAGGGTACTTTTAGTATAAAAATATAGTCATAATTTCAGAATTGATTATTGCTTTTATTATTTATAAAAAAAATATAAACTTTTACATAAATTCAGTACTTTATATTATACTCCTATTTAACAATTTAAAATATAAATACAGCTAAATATGGCTTATAGATTTTTTAAAATAAATTTTTTAATATTGACGTAGTTTTATCTAAACGTATTTCTAAAAAGGGGACTGGGAATACGGGCCCATTGTATTTTGGGTACAATAGTTTCGGAATAAATTGAATGACGGAACTGTTGGTGTTGGGAAGTCTTGTTTGCGTGTGTACAGTTTTTGTCAATTGTTTTATCCGTGTTTAACTAATTGACTGAACATGTGTTTTGGTTTTTACAGATTATGTTAATTGCTGTAAAATGAGCCTGTAATTATGTGTTAATTGATGCAAAAAAACTATGGGGGAATTTTATTTATTTACTAGTTTTGTTTGTTTTATATACAGTCAGTGAATAAAGTTTATTTGTTATAAGTAAAATTATATATGATAAGAAATTTATTAATACTAAGAATAATTATTGATGTACAGCTACAATTTGCAAATTCTAAAAAAAAAAGTTATAGGAAGCAATTTCTATAAATTGTTAGAATATTTCGAATTTTTAATATTTAATCTAAAAACTGTTTAGATATATTTTTGTTTGTTAAATATAATATAAAATTTTTTAAAAAATAATAATTTTATTTGTGTTTATTAAAAAATAATGGCCCGTATTCTCACCTCACTATTTCGTGAAAAAGTGCTTTTATCATTAATTTCAAAATAATTTTTTACTTTTGTTTTTGATCAAATATAAATAGTTTTTCTATTTTTGATCTTTTTTATTATATTATAGAATTTAAATAAACTATTATAAAGTACTTAACAAATAATTTTAAGTAAACGTCAAAAGCACTTTTGGCAAAAATCACTTTTATAAATGAGGTGAGAATACGGGCCATTGTTATTTATACGATAATATAAACAATTATTATTATTATTATTTACATATCTATAAATTTTTAGGAAATGCACAGTACTTCAGTATAGATCTGTTTTAAAAATTATATTATTATACAACTGAAACAAATTTTTGTATGATTTTTCTAATGTTATAGTTGTTTTACTTAAAAAATAGATGATTTTAAGTTTTCTAATAATATTACCTATATGAATCATCAAATTCAAGAGTAGATGATTTTCGTTTGGTATATTCATCTAATGTAATCAGATACTCTTTCATCTATTTTTGTTCGTTGATTTATCCTTGTAGTTTTCGATTATTTACCTAAACTTGATTTGAAATTAAAATTTTTATTCAACCCATTTGTATATGTACATGCAGTATGTAGCTAAAATTTAGTCATCTACAAAATCAGTTTTTCAAATTTTTATTTGTTCTTAAGATAAATAAAAATCGTATATAATTGACTAAAAATGTATCCTCAAAATAAATAACGATATTTTATTGACTAATTTTCAAATTATTCCAAGAATAAATTTATTCGAACAATTTGGAAACACTGAGCTTAATTCGAATTAAATGAAATAGCTATTTTGTTTTGTACTGTGCATGAATTAATGTAAACAAATACTTACATAAGAAGAAAAATATATTATAATTTTCTAATAAAAATATATAAGTAAGTACCTAGAATATATCGAAACGTCGATTTTTAAATAAAACATATACAGAACTTAATCCTAAAGTTTTTTTTTTACTTTAAACATAATGAGTTCTGAAATTTTTTTTACTATTTTTAACATACATGTAATTTGTATAATTTTACTATTAAATAAAATTTAAAAAATTGAAACATTAATAATTTTTATTATTTTTTTATTATTTTTATCAATATTTATGATACTAATTTATAATATATATTATAAAAATTATAATACTTTTATCTCCATACAGATTTTACCTACCAAACAATGTACACTGTAAATAAATTTGCAATTAGCCCAACGAACACAAAAATTCATTATCATTTACATCAGCTACACATCATAAACTCTAACTATACATTGAACAATTCCCTTCTCAAATAATAATAAAAAAAATCGCTCTGTAAAAACACGCCAAAACCATAAGCAATAACCGCGAGGAACAACCACTTAAATGGATCATAATTCTCAAATAAACATGCACCCCGGACTCAATCCGAAAATTGTTCATTTGGTTAAAATGAAGAGGCCACTTCGGGAGATACTTTTCCCGTGGAATGTACACACGGGCAATGTGTCGTGGGCTCGCAATGAGGGACACTCCTCGCACCACCTGTCAGCTGGTCGCGCGTTTGACAATTTCTCGTTTCAATAGTCATCGCTGTGAGCTGGGACACAATACATACAGACGATTTGGCTTTTTTTTATTAAAGGATTGTTTTATTCAGATTTATTTATGTATGCACATATGCGCCGGTAATTGTGTGTGTTTTTTGTTTATGTGTAATACTGTAATTGAAAAATTGGGACAGATATTTTTCAGTTAACTGTTTTTCTTTTTGTCGCGAGTATATTGTATTGTATGTTCGCAAATTTTACTAGTAGTGTTTAAGGTATATTAATTTCGACGTGATTGGAATGGAAATATTGAGGAATAAATATGTTTTGGAAGACAATTTATGTTTGTTTAATAGCTATAAAGTACAGTCAAACTATAAGTTAAATAAATTCTTTTGTAAGTTTCGTGTAGTTATACATTAGTTCGTTAGTTCCACAAATTTTTACTATTTTTTGGTAGATATTAGAAATTCAAAATCAATTTATGTTTATTTAATAAATTTTTAGACAAAACTTGTTTTTTCAATAACTGTATATAGGTACATTTGAAAATGACAGCTGATTAGTTTGAATTTGAATAATATAGTTTTTGTATATTCTCAGTCAAAAGTAACGTAATAATATTGTTAATTAGCAAAATCTTTAGAACGTAAAATATAATTTATTTGAAGATAAATGAAACGGTATATGTATACGAGAGAATAAAAGAAAATTGCACACACAAATACTATGTACCAGCTAGCTAACATCATAAATTAAGCAATAAATTTAAGTTTCCACACAATTAATAAATAATTTATTATATTTCACAAAACAACAATCTTTAATCGTGTAATTACCAGCCCAACTACACATAACATATCCATTTATTAATAGAAAACTCACGGTGTGAAATGCATATTTCAAACGTAGGGGTATAACACACATTGTAACATATTTCAATATGCGTATAAGATTTCATATATAATATATTCCATTCTTATATAGCATATGCATTTATTTGTTAAGATATAAATAAATTATAGAAATATTTTGCATTGTAAAAGATTTGTTTAACGGAATTTGATTCTTTTCTTGTATAATAGAAAGAAAGAGAGAGACACACAAAGAGAGAGAAAGAGAGAGACACAGAGAGAGAGAGAGAGCTTTATTAGAAATTCCAATAATAAATTCTATTTATAATTGAGTTCATTAATTTAATAGTCGTAATTGAGTGGACGGGGATAAATACTGATTTGAAGTTGAAGTTAGATTTCAAAACAAAACTATATTATGCATTTAACTGTATAATTACATTCCGTTTAATGCGGAAATTTAAAAAGTTCGCAAAAGTTTTATTTGGAAAAAATTATAATTGAAATGACCTTATATTTTCTATGGGAGTTTGATAACTTTTACAATTTTTCGCTTTTATAATATTTCTCTGGTTCAGTTCAATACGAGCCAATGTTTACATTTCGAGAAAAAAAAGATAAAAATACATAAATTTTAGCTTAATTTTAATTACCTTAAATATACATTTAGAAATTGACAATTTAGTAAAAAAAATAATTCAGAACTCACTATAATAAAATAAAAAATGCTTTAGGTTTTATTTATATTCAATTCTAATCAATATTCGCCGTTTCGATACACTGCACGTATATCATCAGAAAAAAATATATACAAATAAGATAAAAATTAGAAAGTGGCTATTTATACATACGGTATACGCAATTGGCTATTTGTACATACAGTATTTTTACGTAATTGGCTATTTAGGGTAGGTTAGGTTAGTTGGTTGGTTTAGATTTTTTTTTTTTAGTATGTATAAATTGCCAATTGCGTATACATACCGTATGTATAAATAGCCTCATCCAAAATATTAAGCAAACAAAACATATAAACAAGTTACTTAGTAACAAAATACAAGTAACTATGTACCCAAAACGGTGTGGCACAAACTCTTTCCATTATTCCAAAATTAATTTTCACTAAACATTTCAATCCAGACAAGATAATTTGGTTAATTTAGAAAAACATTTCTAAATTGACAAGTTAGAAACTTTTAGTCAAATAAAATTATCATCTAGATATAATAGTTTAAATACCTGTGTGTAAGAATTTGTAATTAATATGTGTTAGCGTAATTAATTAACTAATCTTGCATAATCTAAGTTGTTCTTAACAAGCTATTTTCACAACTGTCACGCGGAATTATCATTTAAATTCAATTAACTGTAGGTATGTTGTTATTCTTATTCTAATTAGTATCGCATTCTTAATTTTGAAAAATAAAATTTCA
This sequence comes from Clivina fossor, assembly GCA_963966155.1. Lineage (NCBI taxonomy): Eukaryota > Metazoa > Arthropoda > Insecta > Coleoptera > Carabidae > Clivina > Clivina fossor. The sequence goes on from OZ014554.1 coordinate 24,769,091, forward strand.
TTTTTGTCTTAAATAAAAAATATATAATAAAAAGACTTTAGGACTAAGTTCTGTATAAATTTTAATAAAAAATCGACATTTCAAGAAAAAATTATACAAATGACATATACAGAAAATAAACAGAACATAGAAATAAGTTACTAGGTAACAGTAGATTGATAAGAGAAACAATAGAAATTTATAAAAAAAAAGATAACATCAATCAGTGTGAAGATTGATTTAAATAAAATTTGGCTTCTTTTAATTAATACTTTAGAAAATTTTATAATCTAGTTACTTATTTTGTTACCTGGTAACTTGTTTTGTTTATTTACTGTATATGTTATTTGTATAATTTTTTTCTGATAATGATGTATGTAGAGTACGTCGAAACGTCGATTTTTTTATTAAATACATACAGAACTAAATCCTGAAGTCTTTTTATTTTAATAATATGAGTTCTGAAAGATTTTTTACTATGTTAAAAATTATCATTTTTATTTTTCCTTCTATTGTTTTAAAGTGCTCGAATATAATAAACTTAATTTTTTACGTAAGTATTTTAATAATATAAAATAATATCTCGACACATTTTATATTTATTGTATTATTTGTTTAATTTAAAACAAAACGGCTTCAGGTAGTAGTTCTGTATTAATATTTATTATTATAATTACATAATTATATTAATATTAATATTTATTAATAATCTAGGAAAAAAGATACAAATGACATTTACAATAAATAAACAGAACATAGAAATAAGTTATTAGGTAAAAAAATAAGTAACAAAATAAAATTTGACTTCCTTTAATTAAAAATTTATAAATTTCGTAATCTAGTTGCTTATTTTGTTACTTATTGTTAGTAACTTGTTTCTATGTTTTGTTTATTTACTGTAAATGTCATTTCTATTGTTTTTCCTGATAAAGATGTACATTGAGTACGTCGAAACGTCGATTATTAATAAATATTTATACAAAACTATAACCTAAAGCCGTTTTATTTTAATATATAAAAGATTTTTTTACTATATTTGTTTGATAATAATACTATTTTTTTCTATTTCAGCTTTTAGATTATGATACATTTTATAATATTATTTAAAAAACTGCTGTAAAATTTAACAAACATGTATTTGGTTGCATGAAGGTCAATTCTTAATAAATTAAATTGAGCAATTGCTGACCATTGGACGCATATACGTGTCTTTCATTATTCTTAAGAATTTTAATACATTTATTAAGTAACTCTTTTAAAGTGGAATTACATCTTTTGTACTGTAATAATCAAATCTTTCTTTGACTTATTAAGCTAGTAGATCTTAGATGATTGTAAATGTAAAATTAAAACTTGACCATTTTATGTTTGACTCAATTGAAAACAAAAAAAGTGTATTAAAGATTTATTTTCAGTTAAAAATTATCTATATTTAAATAGTGCTTTTTCAGTATATAAAAAAAAAACAATAAAAAATAACTAATAAACGTTTTGTTAAAAGAGCATTATTGAAGATGTAAGTCTGTATGAGAGACGTGCCAAGAAATTTTAACACCTGATGCAAATCTGAAAATTGCGGCCACAATTTTTTTCCAGACAATTTTACAATAAAGGAATATTATTTAAAAATATTTTTGTCTTTATCAAGCATGTGAATAATATGCTTTGTATGAATTGAACGCTACTGTAATTTAATTCTTAATTTGCCATTTTAGTGTGTTTGCTCTGAAGAAGCTTATAAGTATAAGCGAAATATTGGCAACTTTACAATAAATTTGATATACATAATGTTATTGTAACTTTTATTAATTCTTGTCGATATCCTTTATTATAAAATTTCAGTATTTCATACGGCAGTTACACGTATATATATATATATATATATATATATATATATATATATATATATATATATATAATATATGAAACCTTAAGGATACATGACGTGATTGTATATGTATGTAGGTATAAATGAAAAAGGAACAAATCAAAATAATATTTTTTTAGTGTGAATAAATAAAAAAAACTTCAATTTCTGATATTAATATCCAGTGGGAAACTAATCTAGAAGAAATATTACAGTAATTTTCAATATCAATACAATATTTAATATGCAAATCAGCCTATAGAGTATTAAAACTATCTATAAAAACTCCCAGCTGCCCTAATTTAAGAATCGATACCCAACCTTGTCAAAAACTTTTAAATCAAATATTGACACAAACTAACCCTGTGCAGCTCCAATATCAACCCTAATTTTTTTTAAAAAAATATCTCGCATCCTGCATATAATTTGTCATTGCACCAATATTCAATATGTAAATCCCGCTAACAATATTTTTCTCCAAAAAATAAATTAGCATAAAAAATGTCGTTTTTTAATTTTGAATATTAAAATAATTCGCCGATGGAATATTTTCCCCTGATTATGTATGCGCAAATATTGTATATATAGGGTGTTCCCGCGTTTTAAAAAAAAAAGGGTAACAAAGAATAAATATATCTCTGTATAGGATTACGAAACGTCTGAATACTATATTAAGCGAAAGTAGTAATTTATTTGTTTGGATTTGAATATGAAAAGAGTAGGTTTTAGAATGGCTAGTACCCACTATGTGGGATACACGTATACGCATTCCAGTCAAATATGCGTATTACAATATCAATAGGTTTGTGATTATTTTAAAATATATTGCTATTGACAGATGTTTAAAGATCTGGATCGATTATATTGTTGATTGTGATATCTTTTAAATTGGGCTTTCTTTACCAAAGCCCCCCCTTATCTAATTATCTTGAAATATAAGTCATATTTTGTTATACGAAAGATCATATTGGATTTAATAACGAAATGAAAAGACAAATGATTTAAATATAATTATATGTGTGGTGACTATGATTTTTGAATTATAATTTATGAAACTGGGTTAAGAAATTGTACCTATTCAGTTTATGTCATATTTTTAAGAAACATTAATATTTATTATGTATTAAATAAATCATTATAAGAGGCTACAATGAAGAAATTTCTAAAATACTTCTCTGAAAGTACACTGTAAAAAATTAATGCAAATCATAGTAATTTTACCATATTTTTTTTGTTGTAATCTTATAATTTTTTGGTAAATTTACAATAATTTAAAATATTATAACATAAAATATAGTAAAATTACTATGATTATCAGTGTAAATTTGCTTATATTTCTAGCAAATTTATTTTTTATTTTTGAAAAAAGTAGGTAAAGGTAGGTCATATTTTTTGATGATCATATCTTCTTTTTTTTCGTAGATAACGGCACATAGAAAAATCATCTAATCATATGATTGAAAATAAGTAAAATATTTTAATTTCTCAAAATTAAAAAAAAAATATTAATAATATTTTAAATACTAATCTTCAGGCTTCTACAACTGGTATTTATTGAAATGATAGAATTTTTTGGGCTAGTATGGCGTGTTCGATCTATTCTCGTCGCAGACGTATCGCCATACATCGTATAGATGGGATCCACAGTACTTGGTGACTGAATGTAAGTTTACTTACTTTTACAGTAAAAAAAAAACATAATTAATATGGTAAGTTAATTATTTTACTTAAAATTACAAATGTAATTATTTTTGCAAAAAATTTATGTAAACCATTGTTTTGCTGAAATAATGTATAATTTTTTTACTATGATTTTTATGTATGAAAACTTTTTTTTACAGTGTAGGCAACGTATTTAAAAATTTCTAAACAGAATACATTTTTGTCAAAATAAAAAACAGAATATAACCATAGTAAAAATCTTTTAAAACTCATAATATTAAAATAAAACGGCTCTAGGTTGTAGTTCTGTATTAATATTTATTTTATTTTATTTTAAATAAAACCAATTAAAATAATTATAAACATATATTTTATAAGACATGTATATGCTAAGTTTTTGGAAATTTTTTTTTCATTTGTTTAGTTTTGTTCTTATGACAATTACGTTGTTTTAAAATCGATATCATAATTAGAACCGATTTTAAAACAAAGCTTGTAGTATAAGTAATTTATTATTACATATTAACAATAATTATTTATATATTTGTTATTATAAATAATACAGTTACATTATAAATATTAAATATATAACTGTATTTAAATCTACAAAAATTTGAAAGTAAAATTTATTTGTTTAATAAGTGTTATACTATTTCCTATAAACATTAGTACATATAGTTTTGCATTATTCTAAATAAAAATATTTATTTGATATTGTGAAGAATTTAAAATGCCACAGCATGGAATGCGTACTTGAAAGTTATTATAAGTAATATTAAATTGTTATTATATTGAAAACGAGATTTGCAAACAAGTAAAAACACTTAGCTTTGCAATAACGATTCGATATTGTTTACCATAACGATCGATAAAATTAACGACATGTTTTATTGAATGTAATCGATTATAAAAACATTTCGCGTACAAGTAAATACTAAATAATTTTCGATTAATCGAAGGGAAGCAAGAGAAAAATCGCCTCTCTAGTTTTCTAGTCGAAATTTATCGTGTCCGATAAACTGTGTGGCAATTACGCGTACACGGGACAACGAAAAAAAGTTTTGTTTTAAAAATGAATCGGATTTGTATCGTTGATTGTACAGTAAAATATACAATTTGAAATATGCCTAGCATGTAAGGAACAAACGACAGTCGACCAATTGGATTGTTTGTGGGTGCGGCTAAACTTAGCCACAACCAATGACGTAGATAGCGTTTGTACAGGTTGGAAGAAAATTCAGAGGTATTAAATTTTGCAAATATCTTTGTTTTTTTTCTCAATAAATTGATACGTTATTTTATTATTAAATTATAGATTGTTTTTGAATATTTTATTGTTTGTATTTTTAGTACTTATATAGAAAATAAAATTCGATAATTTTTCTAATATTTTAGATGTATAAGCCAAAAAAATACGGGTACCAATAAACCGCTATATATTCAAATACCAAACGCTATAATAAGAATTACAAACGTTATATATAATATATAAAATCGCTATATAAGAAATTTACAAATACTATATTATGAAATGATAAACACTATAAAAATTAAAACAATTTGCTATAAATCTTTAATAATAAATTGAAATACATATTACTATATATGTAAAACAATTCTGCTATATATACAATTTTATTAAACTTATAGATTTCTGCTATATTCATGTCTAGTGAAATGTCCCGCGTCCTAACCTCACAAACTAAATCAAAACATCGAAGCACCTGCGTCTGAAATATTTGTCTTCAATTGCAGGATAGAATATATTCACAGGTATGTTTAATTTAATTATTTTTGTAAATTTAATTTAAATTGCTGTAATAAAATAATTTTACATCTAATCCTCTACTAGATGGAAGAATATGTTACGGAATATATGTCCGATGAAGAAGTGGAAAACGAAGTTCCCAAGAAAAGGAAGAAGAGAACACCCATAATATGGAACAAGGAATGCTCTTTCCCGGATAGTGTTTCCGCAATAAGTGCAATTGGCCAAGAAAAATGTTGGAGCCGATGGACAAATTATAAAGACAGTGATGGAAATATAATAGTAATATATAGATGCAATAAGGTGAAATTTAAAGGAGAGCAGTGTGCTGGCAGAGTTCGCTTGTTTTACGTTTCATCAAGCAATGAAGTACTATTGTACAGATCAAGTTCTGAACACTCACACGCATTAAGTGAAAATAAAGCAAAACAGACTATAAATTATGAGGCACGAATGGCAATTAAACAATTTGTTGAAGAAGATTACAATGTTAAACCCAAAAAAGTAAAATTATTTAAAAAGTACTTGTGATTGTCCAGCATTTCTTAAAAACTATATGTGCAAGCATATTTTGGGGCTGGCAATCAGGTTGAAATTAATTGTTCCTCCAGTTGAGGCTAAAAATATTCCAATAGGAAAAAAAAGGAATGTGGGTCGCCCATCCAAGGCGAAGAAGGCTTTAATTGTTCAATGAACTTTATCTTATTATTTTATCTTATTATTGTTTTATCTTATTCATAATTGGTTATAAAGTTAAAATACAGAATGTTTATTTATTTGTATCCGTTTGATTATTGTTTTATCTTATTCATATTTGGTTATAAAGTTAAAATACAGAATGTTTATTTATTTGTATCCGTTTGATTATTGTTTTATCTTATTCATATTTGGTTATAAAGTTAAAATACAGAATGTTTATTTATTTGTATCCGTTTGATTATTGTCCATTTCCCCTATAATTTTAAATCCGTCTTTTTAAACTTTTTTATTGATGTTGAGGTTATTTTGCAAATCTAAGTAATATTTAATGTAGCATTTGTAATTTAAATATAGCATATGTTACTTATATATAGCGTTTGTTAATTCTGTATAGCATATGTTACTTATATATATCGTTTGTTAATTCTGTATAGCACATGTCATTTATATATAGCGTGTGTTACTTAATATAGCATTTGTTATTTATATATAGCGTTTGTTGCTTATTTATAGCGCTTGTATTTTTATTAGAGCAACGACATTTTTCAATATATAGTCTTTGTTTTTTTTAATATAGTGTTTAATTTATTCCCAAAAAATACAGTGTAAAAATATAATATATATTTATGTAATTTTACATAACTATTAACAGTAAAATAGCAATATTTTGTAACTTTTGCTATGATATTTGACGTAATATTACATTTTTTCTGAAAAAATACATTCATAAAATATGTAAATTTACATAATTTTTTTGGTGTCGTGTCACTTGCGTACGTGTCAAATGCGTACAAACATTATTTAGTATCACTTGCGTACAAATAAGGGTCGGCTCAAGCCCAGGTAGTGAAGGTACTTAGGCTGAGTGTCAGATGCGTACAGAGATTTGGAAAATGTCGAGTTGTCATTTGCGTCAATAGTGGTATATCATTTGCGCCACGAAACCCTATCATCTGCGCCACTGTTGGCTTCGGGTAGGTTATGTTAAAGTTTAAGGTTTAGTTATGTTATTATTCAATATAGGCGCTTATCTCATCGGCGCAAATGATTGGCTAGGATAGATTAGGTTACCTTTTAATCTTGGGAGACCATTTAAACCACTAAATATAAACTTAGTCATTATTAAAATTGAATACTAACTTGATTATTTGTAAAATCGCTGTACGCATCTGACACTCGGCCTAAGTACCTTCACTACCTGGGCTTGAGCCGACCCTTATTTGTACGCAAGTAATACTAAATAATGTTTGTACGCATCTGACACGTACGCAAGTGAGCCTATTTCATTTTTTTTTTTGCAGTGAAGATGATTTTCTGTTTCCTAATCATATTTAATGAAATATCTAATTTAAGACTAAATGATTATATTTAGTATACATATTTGTTAGGGATATGGGTTTTAATTTAATAAGTATAGTAGAGATAGACTATTGAACATACGAAAAAATATATATCTACCTAAAAGTTTACATTATATAGCGTCTAGATTAATATTTACGTTATGGGGTGTTTATATTATATAGTCTCTTGAGTTATTGGTTTATTTTATATTTGGTTTTGTAAACATTCATTTTTGTAGATTAGAATAAATGAAAACTCAACAATATTAAACCGGTGTAATTCAATTGCCCCGGGTTTTTATGTGAAATTTTTTTTTGCAGTGTACTAGTTTTTTGTCCATCTTTATCGACGTGTTTTAAAAAACACATAAGCTAAGTAAAGTGTGTAACAATTCGATTTCAACTAATTTGTATGTAAATGAAACACCTAACTTATATGTTTACTATTTTTAGTGACGTACCAAAATAAATTGATATTTTCGAAATTAAATTTACATATACATATATTACAATTTTTAATATGTGGTACGTGTTACAAATTTTAATGAATTAATTAATTGCTATTAAAACTTAATTGTAAGTAAAATAAATAAAAAATTAATTAGTAATACGCTCAGCATACATTTGATTAATATAAATAATTTAATTAAAATAACTGAACATTCATTAGTTTATGTTTGTGTTTTAAATAATTTTAATTATAGTCCATATTTTGTTCAATTTTTCTTTAAAAATATTCTTAAACATCCCAATTTGTAGTGAGATAATTTGGTAGTGAAATGAATTTTTGAATCTACTCTAATAATTAAAACAAAAAAAACATTTATATTTTATAATACTTACAGATATTATGGTAACTTTTTTATTAATTTGAAAAATTATTCTTAAGTTCAAATAAATGATTACTTATTAATTAAATCGTAAATTTCCAAAAAGACTTATTTCAAATTCTTGTCATTTTTTTTTTCACAGAATTATGATCAACAAGTGTCAACTGATTTTTTTTATTGATAATGACTCATTTTGAATCTTCTACTGTCTACTACTAACAATTGTCTATATAAATATGTTTTTAATATAAAATAAGGATGATGCTATTTATACATACGGTATGTATACGCAATTGGCTATTTATACATACTAAAAAAAAAAAACCTAAACCTAAACCAACCTACTAACCTAACCTACCCTAAATAGCCAATTGCGTAAAAATACTGTATGTATAAATAGCCAATTGCGTATACATACCGTATGTATAAATAGCCACTTTCATAAAATAATTTTACATAGTTTTTAACAGTAAAATGACAACATTTTGTAATTTTACTGTAATAATTCACGTAATATCACATTTCTAATGAAAACATTATATTTACAGAAATTTTTAACTGTTTGTACATTAGTAAATTTTGTTTATCAGTTTCATTTCACATTATGATGCGCTACAGTCAATTGTTCCGACCTTGCTTACAAAAAAAAAAACAATCACACAATATCACGAGTCAATTAGATCTAATAAGTTCATCACTTTAAAGAACAAAAAGCGAAACAACAGTAAATTAACAAAAATATAACATTTGAAAACATTATAACTAATTTTCCATAATATATCTCTGACTTTACAAGCGGATAGAGTCAATTATACGTCATCCTGTACAGACAAACAGTTCAAATATCTTTGGCTCGGACAATCAAACGCACATAAAATCATTTTCCACATTATAAAAAAAATCAAGAATAATCAGTTTGAAATAAAAGTATATTATAATGTATATTACTAGTTTATTTTTTCCGTAACGATGAATGCACAAACACAATAGGTGACTTTGTAAATCGAATGAAAATTGCTCAAATTTAGAATTACTGAAGCACTAAAAAGCTTTTTAGTGCTGGTATCATTTCCATATAATATATGATTATATGTATGTAAGTTATTGGTATAACTTTGGTTGAATATAAATGCGTTATGTGTCTATGAGTATGTTTATTTCAACATTTAAAACCGCTTGAAAGCATTCTTTAGTGACAAAATATTTTGAATTTGAGTTGAATTATAATTTGAATAAATTTCATATACGTTTCGATATTGTCAAATTTAAATAAGTGTATCATAAGTTACACAACTTTAAATCAGTTTCTGTAAAAATGTAAATTTGTTATTAATTAAAATAATATTGCTTTAGGTTAAAGTTCTGTATTAATATTTATTTATAATCGATGTTTCGACGAATTCAACGTACGCCTTCATCAGGAAAACTGTATCAGTGCTGCATAACAATAATAAGCAATAGACGGATGAGATGACGGAAATCAGTCAGTTAAATATTTTTATTCACTTCTATGCCAACGTTTCGGTAATCACTATTGTCTTCTTCAGGACTCTACAATATGTATACATAAAAATACATTCATATTTACCTACATATATAATAATATACAGAACAACTGAACAAAAACACACTTACAGCATAATATATTTATATTTTCTGTGTATATTTTAAGTTAAGTTATAAATTGAATACTAACTTGATTATTTGTAAAATCGCTGTACGCATCTGACACTCGGCCTAAATACCTTCACTACCTGGGCTTGAGCCGACCCTTATTTGTAAGCAAGTGATACTAAATAATGTTTGTACGCATCTGACACGTACGCAAGTGAGCCTATTTCATTTTTTTTGCAGTGTCTTTTTTCTGTCTTCTAATCATATTATAACTGTGTATAGATAAAATTCCTATATGACACGCCCATTTAACTTTGACAATATCAGAATATGTTTAAAATTTGTTCAGATGTCAAAAACAACATCTGGTTTGCGTAAATTTGTCCTGCCATAATGCTAGCTAGTTTTCTTTTGAAATCCGACATATTTATCTCGAATAAACTGCAACGATTTCATAAATTAATATTCCTTTTTTAAAGAATTGACTTGAAAGTTTAAAGTCGCTTGAAATTTCAATCTTAATTGTTTATCTCGAAGATTGGAATAAAATTTACTAATTTCAAACAGCTTTGAATGTCGAGATAAACGTAGTCTACGTGATTTGGAATATATAATATACAGAGAAAGAATTTGTGTGTATATGTATATGTGTGTGTGAGGATAAAATATATGATCTGTATAATTGAGGAAGGGTGTGGAACAATATTCATATAGGTTATGTGTAGCGGTGACAGAGTCACTCACTATACATACCGGAGAAGGGGTTCAGAGTTCATTTTCTCTATGCGGGTGAGTGCTGGTCAAACAGTGGGACAATGCTTAAGATTGACAAAGATTCTAAAACTATTTCTGTATTGATGACGGACGTTAGGAATACAAGTTATCCCAGGGGACTAGCAAACGCTATCTGTATATTTTAAAAACTATTTATCTAGTTTCTAGTATTCAGTAAAAAGTTTTCTCGTTAAAATATTCTAATTTATCAATATTAAATAAAACATAATTATACAGAAAAATCTTTGTCTCAAAAATACATTTTTTTACAAAAAATAATCATGAAAAATAAATATTTATATCAATTTGATATAATAATAAAAATAGAGTTTGACATACACTGTATAAAGGGAAATGCAGTAAAGCATACTGGGCTTGGAGTGTTCACAGGAAGTAAATAAATGAAAGACAATTGAACGCTATTAAAAACTAAAGACAATCTTTGTTGTTGTTATTACCATATATATTCTACGCGTCTGCGCATTATCTGTACTGGATATGCACACATATTTATGTATTTAGTTAAATACCGAGTGTATGCAGTGAACTGTGTATAATATCTATACGTACATATGAACGTATGTCTCTCGCTGTCGTAAACATTGTTTTGTTCAGTTTTAATAAGGAAGAATGTCACTAATATAATTACAAAACAAATGACAACTAAACAAGCTTTAATTAGCGCGCCACTGATTTTTGTTACAAAAAACTTGTTTTTCCGCTATAAGTATTTAATCACTGACAGATTCATTTTTCATCATTTCCATAATATTATGTTGATTTGTGTAAATCGTATTAATTAATTAATAATAATCTTGTTTAAATTTTTGTAACTCACAGTTTCTTTGTGTAGGTTATTTATTAATGGTGTAATGAATAATAGTTCAACCGCATAGCTAAATAACGAATATTGGGCCGAATACCGAATAGTAAAAACATAATCAAATACACCGAATATCAAATAAATATTCGGCTTCGATCATGGTATTAAATTTTGTTAAAATAGTGTTAATTTAAATATTCAAAAAACATTGCTACCTGAGGAAATTTGAACCCACAACTTTATGATTCAAAAAAGCAGTTATTCATTCGGCTACGGACACATTCGTTATAAACAAATAGCATATTTTAATTTGAATGAGTGAATATTTCTATATTAATATTTACGTTATTAAATCATTATTCATTAACATTGAAAATTAACAATGTACAACATACTTTATTCTGGTATTAAATTTATAAATATTTTCAATTTTTATTTCAATTTCATAATTTTCTTTCATACTTACTTACATAAAATTTTGCAATTTGAATGTAATTAAGAAGAAAATCTGCTGTAAAAATCTGTCGTCGTATTAAATAAATTGATGGAATAGAAATATTTGTATAACAACTAATATTGATATTTATAACTTCATTTTTGTAAAAAAAAACAACAATTTTGTTACAAATATTGTTGCAATATTTCAAATAAATATCTTATAGTTCTTTCGGGTACGAAATAGATTAGTGTATGATGAGTGTAAAATTGAAAAAAATGTTGTAGCAAAAGTTGGTGTTAGTCAGTTAAGATGGTTAAGACATGTTGAGCGAATGTCTAATGAACGTTTGGTTAAAAAGATTTATTTGAATGATTTTGATGGTATACGTTTGCGTGGACGTCCGATGAGTAGTTGGAATGGTATGATTGAGAGTGTTTTGCGTGAGCGAAAGTTTCCAAGTAGTAGGAATAAAAGAGCATGTATGAGAAGAATTATGAATGTGGATAAAGCGAAAGTTGCTTGTTTGGATAGAAATGTTTGGAGGCGACTGATTTCGGGATGATGAAAAGAGTTTGTGCCACACCCTTTTGGGTACATGGCGTGATTGTGTATGTATGTATGTGTAGTTCATATAATGTCCACAAATTTTTGTGTGTGTGGAGTTTAACAGAATTATAATATTTACACAATTTTATTTTATAAAATTAACCGGTTAAAACAGATTTAGGATATAAAAAACCGATTGAAGAAGAATATTGGTTAGCCATTAACTAATATTTTGTATCGGTTACATAACCTGTTTTAAAATAAATTCAAAAAAAATTGTAACAAAGTGACCGTAACTATTTTAAACTAAAATCAATACAAATACATCACATTCTATTGCGTAAAGTTAATAGGTTCAAATTTGTCGAAAATATAAGTAAAAGAAAACATCCGAAAAATAATGCGTATGAAAAGCTTCTAATTGCCCGAATTAGTATAAGTGGCTGTCAGTATACGGGTCATTGACTTAAAATCATTCACAAATATTCCTTCCTCGTGCTGCTGCTGCTGCAACAACACAGCTAAACACAATCATAGTCAAACATTCTCTCCCTTTGTGTCACTCCTCCCCCCACCCCCCTCCACCTAAAAGCTCCAGAAAGCTCAGCAATGAAGTCATAGACAAACACTGTAAATATATCTAGACGATGCATAACCGATAAATATTATTAAACTTAATTATAAGCATATTTAAATTTTAAAATTTTTAGTAAACATTGATTGACAGTGTGCAATTGAAAAAAATTAATTTAATTTAGAATAATATAATGAATATATTAGATTTGAAAGTAGTTGAATCCTAGAATTATTGTATTTTCTCTAATATGATAGATTTTTTCTATACAAAAATTTATATTTTATATTCTTAATTAGACATGGCGTAAATTACGCCATGTGTAAAAATGTGTTATTTATTTTATATAATTACTCTTCTATTATTTTGTTTGCAAACGCTGTTCCGAAGCACAAATTTTCATGCCTATTCTGAGATTTGAATTTAATGTGTGCAGATGCAAGACAGATAATTGCCTTTAAGAATGGACCTACAGCTTATAGTGGGTTCCGAACCACTCAGACCCAGCCGATACATCAGGTTCAGTGGAGTTTTTTAATACCAGAAATAATATATTTAATAAACAAACCAGCGACCACTGGGGTCCTAGTACAACACGCTAACCACTGACCTACGGCTACCTGATGTAATTATTGAAAATTCTAAAATGTATTTTGTACTAATTTTAGAATTTTCAATAATTTTTCCTGCTAAATCAGTATGAGTTATTTAGCTATTATGTAGGCAATTTTTTTTTCTATTTTACTAAATTTTTCATATTTTTTTGAGCAAATTTTTAAAAATGTCTTATTTTGAAAAAATTCCAAAAAATTTATCTTTTCATCCTAAACGATGCATCCTAAAATAATGATTTCTTCACTCAATTATAGTACTCATTATTCCGCATTTTTCCATACCATGCTTATTTTCTTACACCTCATAGTTTTTGAGAAAAAAATTAAAAATTAAAAAAAAAAATTCTAGCGCCCAAACGGCACATTATATAACTTTTTATTCCCTATCGAAAAGTATTCTAAGTATTTCTCCTAATTTTACTTCTGTAAAGAAGTATTCTGCATATTATCGATAACCCATGTTATTGTCCTATATCAACTTGACGAACGAACAGCCTGTATATTAGGTTACAGTACTTTGTTTTGGCTTAAATCGCCATTAATTTATTTTGATAAACTAATTAAATAATTTGATATTTTTCTTCATTCAAAAATTAACTAGAATACCTAAAAATCTATACAATTTTCTATACAAAATTATATATAGACAATATACAAAATTAATACGTTTTGCTCGATTTAGAATAAAATGTACAGAGCATGCACGATGATATTTTACATTTCAACTTATTATATCGAATCTGAAAATTGCATATTCATCATTAATAATATTTACTGCTTTAACTAAATATGGAATTTAAAAAAACAACTATACACATAAATATGAACTGATGATAATACATAATCTAAATGAGAGTTTGACGTTTCTAATACCGATGCGCATTCAGTTTCGTGTGGAAAATACATGAAAAATAGGACGTGTTTAAATTCATACATTTTTATATATAGTTTGTCACGGACAAAGTAAGCTTGCGCATGTATAAAATAATCTATACAGATTTCTATATAGACTCGAATATTTGATTGTGTAATACAGACAATTTTGTTTGTACAGAAAACTATAATATATATTAAATTAAACAACATAGAATATAATAAAAATAACATTAATTAGATTCCAGAATGCAATGCGATTCGTGTATTTGTACGTGTAATAGTAAATATCTTCTATAAAAAATAATCAACTAACTATCAGATTTTTCACAAGCCCGAAATGGTCAACTAAAAAAAAACCGTTAACGGTTTTTGTCAAAATTTTGTCCAATTACCATTCTAAACAACTTCAAAATTGAGATAATAAAAATTAAAATTATACATAGCTCAATTCTAAAGCTGTTTTACTGTATATGTCATTTGTATATTTTTTTCTTGATGGTGATGTAAGTCGAATACGTCGAAACGTCGATTTTTTATTAAAATATAAACAGAACTTAATCCTGAAGCCTTTTAATTTTAAATAAAACAAATTTGCAGCACAAGATGCTTGATCTAGTTGTTCTAGAATATCTATGAGAGAATTCAAAGAAGAAACCAATATATTGCCTATGAAATGTTCGCATAATATCTAGCATAGAAATATATAGTTTTGTACAAGTTGATTAAGACAGCATCAGCGCATATTACTCTGGGTTGTAGTTGTTGGTAGTAGAGAGAGAGAGTGAGAGAGAGAGAGAGGTAAGAGGGGAATAATATAGAGATTTTGTTTATTTGTGTCCGTTCTGTGCTGTTGTGGCAGCACTGTAGACGTGTTATTTATTTTTACATGTCAAACGCACGTCAAGACCATCCACATCGGATATATTTAGTACCGAAAGTAATTTACTAAAATAACATTTTATCTGTGGAGAGTAGAAAATATTCGGTTAAAAACACATGGTTGAGTTTCTGGTACCGATTTTTATTTTTTTACAATTTGGTGTGGTGGTGTGTACTATCTTAAAATCCATTAACGAAACCAGATTACTAGCAGCGCACGGCCGGGCCGGCCTTCTGGCATTTCGAAAACGGAGCGCGCACACGGAGAGACCCACCAACTAATATACGTACGTTTGCCTTCTTCTATATATATTGTTTTTAGTTTTGTTTTGGGATTTCAAAGTTTTTTCCATTTCTTAATTTTATAACGTGTCTCTGTGGCGCGTTGGTTTTTCGTTAATTTACATATTTTATTGATATCAGTTTACGAGTATATAATGTCTCAATTAATTCTTAACTCTTTTTTTTTCGGTGCGTTGACTTTGCTTTTAAATAGTTGATTTGAAATTTTTCTGAATTTGTACAGATTTTTATGAAATAAACTTTAGCAATATTTTTAATTTATAGAAAAATTGTAAAATATATAATTGAAAAAATTTGTATAAATTCACATTAATAATAATAGTATTTTATTATATTTTTGTTTGTAATTTTATAGATTATTAGTAAATTTACAAAAAATAGAAAAGCATATATGAGAGGTATTATGAATAGTAAAAAGAGTTTGTACCACACCCTTTTGGGTACATGTCGTCATTGTTTACGTATGTATGTAAAAACTATGTAAACTAACATAAATTTAAGTTCCATTTTTTACAGTGTAGTATTTATTTATATAAATATTTTACAGGTATTTATTTATATATTTATACTTATTAGCTGTACAACTGTCTGTATAATTTTAACTTAATTAATTCTAAAAATTAATTAAAATATTGTAATATGCAAGCGAATCTTCATAATTCCCTTGAATTCTATAAAAATATCAATCATTAATATTCATAAAATAAAAACAAAACATCGCATTCGTAGACGCAACATTTTAAAATCGCTAATTACCCGATTGCAAAATGCAACCACAAATTTCTGTAAAAATTTCTTCACCGATTACCGAGAACCGTTCGATTCGATTAGCGATTTAACTCCGCGATTTACGCCATTATTTAAATAAGTACGATGCCAATACGAAAGCAATGTACATACACAGTGTTCTGATTGCAATTCTCTTTCATCGGGTGAAGAGTAAAGACGGAGGATATTTTATTTATTATTCCAATGATGGCATAGCGGCGGCGTGTACTGGGCGCCGTAGTAAATATCAACACAAGGTTGTGGTCGTAGATGCAGTGGCGGATCTACATTATGCTCTAAGGCAGTTTATTGCACAGTTTTAACTGTACAGTATAGTGGGTCGGAACCCGCTATAAGCTCTAGGTCCTTTGCTTGGCTGTGGGCTAACAACCCGTGCAATTGACCTATGCAAGAAAAAATTGTTAAAAATCTAATATATTCAGCTTCTCGAGCATATAGCCCATATGTTCCACCTAAGAATTATGGAAACTGATATATATATATATATATATATATATATATATATATATATATATATATATATAGGTGGAACATATGGGCTATATGCTCGAGAAGCTGAATATATTAGATTTTTAACAATTTTTTCTTGCATAGGTCAATTGCACGGGTTGTTATATATATATATATATGTCTTGCTTTATAATTCCGCGGACGTTATATGACGTATCTGGTTTCCGGGATTGGCTCCGCGTTGTCGGTTGTCGATTTTGATGACGACGTTTCGGTAGTAGTGCAAAAGCACTACTGAGAAGACCTGAAGATGGCACATAAGACTGTGCCGAAACGTCGTCATCAAAATCGACAACCGACAACGCGGAGCCAATCCCGGAAACCAGATACGTCATATATATATATATATGCAGTGAGTGAAATTTGTAGCCAATAGATATTTTAACTGCGCTAACCATAATTTTTCTGTTAAAACAAAGCATGTGTATGTGTATGTAGTTTTTGTAGTAAATTATTGATGTTAATATTGATGATACAGTATCTTCGAATTTCACATCACTGTAATAATTGCAAGACCCATTAAAATTAACAATAAATTGATAAGAGAAGCAATAGAAATTTATAAAAGAAAAACTAACATCAATCGGTGTGAATAGTACCTGATTTAAATAAAATTTGGCTTCCTTTAATTGAAAAATCTATAAACATGATCTAGTTACTTATTTTGTTACCTAGTAACTTGTTTCTACGTTCTGTGTATTTTCTCTAAATGTTATTTATATTTTTTTTCCTGATAAAGACGAACATTGAGTTCGTCAAAACTTGGATTATTAATAAATAATAATACAGAACAATAATCCCTAAAACCGTATCATTTTATTGTTTAATGTTTATCGAGTTGTGAAGGTCCTTTGAACAATTTGCAGCTCAGAGACCTTAAATTTTTTCGATCCGCCACTGCATATGCAAAAGCACAGTTGGCGTAAGCGAGGTATCGTCGAACTATTGTTTAATGAATTGAAAATATCCTCTCGTCTCTGTAGGTCGCATGCACTATTGCAGCAGCAGCCAGCAACCATTCCATGTACTTCATTGCTATTCACAGAGATAAGTAAAATCCCAATCGGTTTCTCTCTACCCTTATAATTAACATTTAATTCGCTAAAAATCCGCCAGATTCATTAAACTTGTTCAAATTTAAATAATCATTTACCCATAGTTTTAAATGCGCGCACTCTCCATAGGTGGTCACTACTACCAACCACTTCCATCTCATTCCACCATCCATATACCACCACTGCGTTCATCTCACTCTAACCAATTCCTCCCCGATGGCCAAATGCAAATTCCTCGCTCTGCGCTTCGCTTCGTATCGTTCCATCCTCGTCGGCTTCATTAAGATAAACCACCCGATTGTCCTTGTCCAGTTTGTTTGTGTCGTTCGAGAAGCTACGTCAGATCAACCATAAATATAGATACGTTATGCACATCATCAAAAAAAAAAGATAGAAATAGTGTTTGTATTCATTTCGTAACCTGACCCCCCCCCCTTTCTATATATCTAAAATAAACTCGTTGAATAACACAGAGGACAATGAGGTACTCGTATAAATGTAAATACAAACGTGTTTATAAACAAAACATCTCTGTCTCTTATTTATTTATATATTTATTTAATTTACACCAAACAGACAATAGACAATTTATAAAATATAATACATAAATTTATCTAAAAAACATTAAAAATATTAAGTTAAAAAAATTTCTAGTTAATTCTAACTTACAATATTAAATGAGTGACACATATGATAAATGGGAGACTTTGTTAGATTAGGATGAGGAATAGGCGATAAAAAAGTATTTGTACTTCTTGTAGAGGAAGGAAGACGAAATTGTAGTTGAGAGAGTAGTGTAGAATCATCGAGTTATTAATTAATTTAAAAAAAAAATCAAAGATAAAATAATTCTGCGAAATTGTAAAATATGAAATTGAAATAAAGAAAGTAAGGACGAGTAGGAGTAAGTATAAGAAAGAAGCATTTCAAACGACTTTAAGAATAACAATTTCAAAAAGCGCCGTTGAACTGACTAAATATCGTTTATAGAGTTATTGTATGTTGGATCCCATATTGAAATGTTTTTGCAAAATTCGTATATACATATATCACATTTGTCAAGAACATTAGAAATAAATTGGGTAAAATTCCCGAGATTAGTAGCAGTAGACTGTCGTTCAACAAAACCATGTTGGAATAGAGATAAATATTTTTTAGGATGAGAATACATAAACTTATATAAAATTGATAATACTCAAAAATATTGAGATTTTATATTTCTCCCAAAATTTCACAAGATACTCAGTCATTGAATTGGTTTGTTAAGCTATTATTTTGGGAAAAATATAAAATCTCAATATTTTTGAGTATTATTATATTAAATGTCACAATGACAATACAAACATTTATTTGTTCAAGGTCTATTATTATATAAAATTGACTCCAAAACTTTACTGAAGTTACACAGTTTAACTATTTGCTTATTAGTGCTAATTACCATTCTTGAATAATGGAACTATATTCAATTTTTGTCATAAAGAAAAAGTTTTTGTTTGCAAATTAAATAAAATATACTCCTATAAAATAATGCCTTTTAAGAGAAAATTGGGAATTAATTCAAGACCAGAGGCCATATTTGATTTTAGAGATTTTATAGTTAATATAACAAAACATTGTGTTGTGTATCTATATAATGGTTGATCAGATGTAGCTACAGATTTTGTGATTTTTGTTATGTCCCCTCTTTGTCTTAAACGCCCACGCGCAACATACTGCCATCCTTATTGCTCTTGTTACACGATTGCCCCATCAGGCGCTTAAAGTCCGGATGCAAATTCTCTACCGATGTCTGTTCTCATATTGCTATTTCACTCCAATCACCTGATTTAGATGGGATGTTGTTGTCTCACTCGATTGAGACGGTTTTGTGATCGTTGATTTTATCGGTGTCTCTGTCTAGCTTATTCGATACGATTTACTATACTCATTTTTTATCTCGTTCTCAAAGTATATATTTGTGATTTTTTTGCTGGTGTTTATTTATTTTTCGTTATAAATTTTTTTGCTTCTGTGGTATACTTGCTTCGCAGAAACAAGGCAATTTTCATCTGGTAATTGTCATATACATTATCTTATAGTAAAACATTCAAATTTACAAGGCTATATACAATTAGTTTTATTGCTTGTATTATCCAAATGAAATCGTTGAAATTTCGCTTTTAAAACGAATGTTAATTAATCGACAGTTTTGATTTTAGTTACCATGACTACAGTAATTGTTGTTGTTTGAATTTATGTATACTATTCTACAAATTTATTTAATAAATTAATAATCGGTTCTGTGGTGGCCATAGCAGATTCTTTATTTTGAAATAACTAATATTATTAAACCTATCATCTAATTTAGTCATCTATTTCCAAATTTATTATTCTATTATAAATATACCTTTATGCCTAACGATAATTTAGCTACAATCAGTAAAACATTAAAAAAAAAAAAAATATATATATTAGCTTCTCTTCTAAAATAAAGTTATCTAAAAAAACCTGTTAAAAATAGTACACTGGTCTCTGGTTAGTATAATATGAATGAGCACAGCAGCCTTAATTCATTCATATATACATAATGTAAATACGTCTCTCTAAGTAATTTTTATTTTAAATTAGTACATCTATGTAAATAAGTAAAACATAAAATTATATTTATAGGGTACAAGACGCAACTGTAACCGACAAACTAAAAAACAAATCACCTTAAATGCACTATTAGTGCCGGAAAGACCTGTTTTTCAATTTTAAAATTCAAAAGAAGAAAAAAATATATATTGGGATCCCGCAGTTATTACAAGAATTAATATAACATAGAAAAATTACTGTAATATTAACTACACGACGCGACCAATCCCTGAACATTTTTTTTAAAACTTTTTTATAAGAAAAAGAAAGATCTCCTGTCTACAAATATATCAAAAACATGTTTTTCAATAAGTAAAATTGCAAACTTATGCTAATTTTTCACTGGTTGCTATTCAAAAGTATCTGTTAATTTTTTGTTGAACTGTAATTTGTAGTAAAACAAATAAGTTTTATATGTAATATTTTCTAATTAGTTAATATAAATATCTTATCGAAAATTTAAAAATAAAATTAATAAATTGTTGATTACCTGTCGGACAGATAAAAATAAAAAAATATATTGTATTTTGACGATCATAATAATAAAAGTATAAAACTGCAAATCCGTGAATTAAAATATGCTAGAAAAATACAACAAACATTGCAAAAACCAAGTATAATATCTGCGAAGTTTGCGAATAACGTAAAAAATATATAGGTAGATAGAATCTAACTTCAAAATATAATATTTTATTTTTATATTTAGACAAATATATATATATATATATATATATATATATATATATATATATATATATATAAATAATATTAAAACTGAAACCTATAATTAAAGCAATGTATGTTTTGAACATATTACATGATAAGATATGTATGACTCATATGTAATGTATATGATATAATGAATCAATATATTCCAAAAAATTCTTTCTAAATTATTTTCAAGGCAATTAGTATTTTTTACATACTTATCATATCTATCATTATATATTGTTTGTTAATGAATCTCGATATATAATACTTCACTTCAAATTTTTTCTATTCAAAATACACATTCTTTCAAAAGAATTTACTAATAATTAAAGTTAAAAAAATGTTAATTCAGCTGTACTTGAAGTTTTCTCCGGTTATGCAAAAACTTATTTGGATATTCAAAAATATGCCTGCAATATTTATGTCATATTACGTCTTATTTTAAGTGATATAGAATTAAATCTTAAAAATAAATAAAAATAATTATAATTATGACGATAACTAAAAATTTACATAAAATCGGCGTTTGAACTTTTCAATAAAGATATCAACATTAATTTAGAAATACTTTTTTTTTTTTTTCCTGTAATACAAAAACTTATTTAGACGTTCAAAACTATGCTTGTAATTTTCAAATTATGTAACTCAAATATATATTAAAAGAATAAAAATAAAAAAAATCTGCTGATTAGACACAAAAACCAGGTACCCTGATTAAGATTAGTATCTTAAATCTCAAAGAAATCAAATTTTTAATTTATTTTTTCCTGACAATTTCTATATCAACATATACGAGTATATCGTGGCAGAGAAATAACTTATAAACCCGTCCATATTCAAAGTACTAGTTGTCTTTTTCATAATATCTCTCTCCTTGTCATCCCGGTATGGAGCCTATTGTTTAAAATAATTATTGTAATTCACTTAGACTGTGACTGTCTAGGTAAAACAGTCGACCACAATAGTCACCGGCTAACTGGCGCGGGTTAAAAAATGAGCGTAGTCATTCAAATTGAATTTGAAAAATCATTCCGTTTTATTTTACAAGATTCCGATGTCATCACAGACAAACCGTACGCGTAATTACCACTCTTGGATAGTACGGGCAAGAAGAAACACAATCGCGTAGAGGTATGTCGTTGATTGATACAACATTTACGCATACGAAGAATGATATTTAATTTTTTCTTACAAAACTGATGTTTTTTTCACTTTGTTTTTTAGCTGGTTTATTTTCATTTTGAGACATTCAAAGACTTTTTAAAAGGAACGATGCATTCCATATTTGAGCGTATTATCTACGAACATTTTGAAGTTGAAAAATGATCACCCCGTACCCTGACAGAGATAGATGTATTGGCAATCAACTGAGGGTTGAACAAGGACAGATAGATAAGAATACGAAAAAAAGGATTTTTCTCAAGGTATTTTTAGGTGTGGTTCAAATATACATTTTTTTTTTAAAACTAGTGACCACTACTCATTCATCTTACGAGCGTTAGGTCACTTTTCATTTTATAATGCATCAGTATTTAGATTTTTTGAACATTATAAATTTTATAGGTAACATTTGACGATCGCTATAATAAACTATTAAATGACTTTCTTAGGTTAAAAAACTGGTTCTCGGTTTTATAGATAAAATTTTTAGTGGATTTTAAGAAATTTCGAAGTCAAACTGAGTGGAAATAAATTCTTAGTTATCAGTTTGGTTTTTAAGAAAGATGTTACAAAAAAAAGTCGTTTAAACTAGATACCGATATATTAAACTTATAAATAAACATAACATAGTAGAATTCTTAAATTTTCTTTTAAATATCAATGCTGTGTTTTAAATAATAAAATACACATAAATTTACTAAAATTTAACAGTTTTTAAAATATAAAATTACATAAAAATAAAATTGCTCCATTTGCTAAAGTTCTGGATTAATATTTATTTATAATTCCACGTTTCAATGAACTCAACTACCGTCTTCATCAGAAAAATGATACAAATAATATTTACAGTAAATAACAGAACATAGAAACAAGTTACTAGGCAATAAATAAGTATCTAGATTATAAAATTTATAGTTTTTTAATTAATGAAAGCCAACTTTTATTTAACTCAGTGCCTTCACGTGATTGATGTTATCATTTTCTTTATAAATTTCTATTGCTTCTCCTATCAATTTGCTGTTAATATTGATTGGTCTTGCAATTATAGAGAAGCAATAGAAATTTATAAAGAAAAAAGGTAACATCAACTAATGTGAAGGCACTTAGTTAAATAAAATTTGGCTTTCATTAATTAAAAATCTATATATTTTAAAACAAATAGTGCGTAACTAATAAATAATAAATATGTTAGGTTTGGGTTATTTCATACTTTATTTTGTATGTACAGCTATGTTATTTTACAGAATAACTAGAAAATATATAGAATTACTAGGTAAAGTTTCAAATAACAAAACTAATATAATTTAACTACCGTACATCGGTATTTTATGAAATAATCATGGAATATCGGATTTATAAGTTTCAACTGTAACAAAAATGTTGAATAACTAAATTATTTATAAGCAAAAAAAATGTCGTTTGAAATTATCTAATTAATTTTTATTAGCAAAAAATTATGTATCACATAAATATAAATAATGAATAAAATTAGCATATTTTCCTACATAATTCTTGTAAAAATCATGTATTACTAATTTCAATAATAAATTAACAAAAACCCAAAGTGTATTAAATCGTAAAATATTGTTATTCTTTTTAAAATAATTTGCCCTAAAGCAACCGAATTCATAAGAAAACCACTTCTAGATAATCAAGTCTAATGATTGACACAAGTTTTTTTCGGGTGACATGCTAATTTTAAAGAATAGTTTATGCATATCAAATATTGTACGTAAATAAATAATATATTTATGATTGATTGAATAACGAAGTAGAAATATTTCGTACTTGAAACTAAAATTAACATGAATCACGAAAAAAAAAACCAATTAATTTTTAACAACAAATTTTCATAATAAAATATTAAAGGTCACGAATTTTGTTTACATTTATTTCGAATTTTCGTATATAAATCGACTTGAAATATATATAATATACCTATATTTCACCTTGAAATGAAATAAGTACATATTTTTCATTCAATATTAAATGTTAAATTTTGTTAGAATTGTAAAATAAATATTGGTTGTAATCTAATAAATCATAAATGGATAGTAAACAAATCGTTCAGAACTCATTATATTAAAATAAAAACTCCTTTGGTAGGAATGTAAATGTTTCCAAAGAAGCCCGTTTGAGTATATACAATGCAGTTTTGGTGCCTACGTTGATGTATAGGGTAGTGAATGTTGGGTTTGGTTGCAAAAGCATAAACGGAAAATGACTGTTGTGGAAATGAGATTTTTACGTGGGGTATGTAGTGTAAATAGGAGAGATCGGGTATGAAATAGATTAGTGTATGATGAGTGTGAAATTGAAAAAAATGTTGTAGCAAAAGTTGCCGTGTTGGTCAGTTATGATGGTTCGGATATGTTGAGCGAATGTCTAATGAACGTTTGGTTAAAAAGATTTATTTGAATGGTTTTGATGGTATACGTTTATGTGGACGTCCGATGAGTAGTTGGAGTGGTATGATTGAGAGGGTGGCTTGCGTGAGCGAAAGTTTCCAAGTAGTAGGAATAAAATAGCATGTATGAGAGGAATTATGAATGTGGATGAAGCGAAAGTTGCTTGTTTGGATAGGAATGTTTGGAGGCGACTGATTTCGGGATGATGAAAAGAGTTTGTTCCACATTCTTTTGGGTACATGGCGTGATTGTGTACGTATGTATATATGTTGGTTAAAGTTCTGCATTACTATTTATTTAAAATCGACGTTTCGACGAAACTCAACGTCCATCTTCATCAAGATAAATGATATAAATTCCGGTTAATAAAAATTATTTGTTTCATTATTGCTAGTTAATGTAATAAAAATACATTAAAAATTTGTAAAAAATATTAATTAAAATTAAACAATTAGTTTAGGTAAAAAATTCTATGTAATTTTTCATAATTCCAAATATTTTTCTGTCAATACTTTCACCATATATATATATATATACCTATATATGTGACTATTATGTAAAAAATAATAAATCTTGTAAGGCATTAACCATTTTCCAGACAATTAAACTCAAATATAAATTGTGACTATTCCATTATAATTATTACCATTAACTACAAAATATTAATTCAAGGATTTTCGAATCATTTACAATTCGGAATAACAAATTATTTCGTTTATGAAAGTTAAAATAATGAACAAAATAAACTATATAATAATAAGTTATTACCAAAAACATTTTAAAAGCTAATATATAGTTTTTATATTAGTGTAAACATCATAATTTATTTCCTGAAATTAATTTTATTATTTAAAATTTTATTAACTTCACAAAAGTCTCGAAATGAATTTACACAAGACTATATTTTGAAGGTAATGAAAAGAATATATTTTGTCATTTATTTTACAAGTTAATTTGTGTCAGAGCTTTTATTTATTTTATTGGAGTTTTATATATCTATATAATTATTATTAATAATAAATATGAACAATTAAAAATTTTGCAAATAAGGTTCGATGAATTTCGAAAGAATTTAATTTTATTAACTACATCAAAATTCTTAGATTAGATTAAAGCCTCGTTCATATCGCTTTAATTTTGAATAGCATTTAATAAAATTAAGATTTATACAAAATTTACATTCTGTTAACTCATATGATTACAACTTTATTTACAAATTTTTTATCTCACATCATATATACACTGCACCTCCGAGAAATAATACAGCTTATAAAGAGAGAAAGAGAGTGAGAGAGAGAGAGAAAGAGAGAAGAAAATTTTATTACTTGTATAATATATGGCATAAAAATATCTCATTAAAAACAATATAAATAGTAGATAGCTTTGCAAAAATTAATAATGTTTTCTTGTTGAAATATTATTGGACTTCGTCTTATGAAAACTGTCAAAATCAAATAAAAATGATGAAAATAAAAATACCTCTCGTACAGCATTGCCGCAATAAAACCTATTTAGCCAGCGGTTAGGGGGTATGCTTAGCTACAGTTTAAGTGCGCCAAAATAATATTTACGACGTTCAACAGAACGGAATGCCTAATTCAATTTTAAATGATAATTTTAATTTTAATAATCTCAATTTTTGGCTATAACAACAACTGATTAAACTAAAATTGTGCATTTGTTTCGTGTTTTTAGACAGTAAGTACCTACACAGTAAAATAGTTGCCATTTTACATAAAAAACATAGCAAAAATTACATATTCGTATTATTTCAGCAAAACGATGGTATACGTACATTTTCTTTCAAGATAATATAATTTTGTAAATATAATTTTAAAATTTACCATATTATATGTTTATTCAGTCGAAGTAACCTACACTGTATTAAAAATTCAGTAATTTTACATACAAAATAGGTATATTTTATGTGAGTTTACTTACTTTTTCGTTAAAAATACATTAAATTAAAAAGTAAATTAATTATTTAAAAAATTGCAAATTTTGTTTGTTTGTATAATATAGATATTGAGTCGTAAGTAAACAATCGGCCTAATTCTCTAAGAAAGTTGCTAAATTTTAACAACGTTGCTAACAACATTAGCCAATAATATTAGCTGACACTAAATAAAAAATTAAAATGAGAACCATTGTATTTGTTTCTATTGGTTATTAGCAACTTCGTTAGAGAATCAGGCTGAATATTGCATTTGAAATATCTAATGAGTCAGCGTTGTTGCTAGAATTTCGTATTGTATAGTCGTTAAAAAATTATAGTGCAAAACTCGCACAAAATGTCCATTTCCCACAAGTATAAATTGCAGTACTCGTCAAATTTTTATAATCGTGGGAAATTAATACCATTCCGTGCTCGATTATTATATTATAAAACTGACTAGATAAATGTTCATGTAGTTCGACTATTTTCTGTAGAAAATTAAATAAATCCATAATAAAGATTAGGCGAAACTAATGTAAGCAGACATCTTTGTGGTATAATATATAAATCAGTATATTGAATTTCATTTTCGACCTGAAAGATTATATTGGTGGCAGTGAGCAAACACTTCGAAGATAAACCGGCGAACGAGAACAGTTTACAAACGGATTGAATAAATACATATTCCTCATCAATCCACATACCGAACAATACTCATACACGAAATACAATTTAAAAAATTATCAGATACAAATTCCACGCCAGTCAAAATGGCTTCCAATCATTTTAAATCTTCGGTTCTGCTGGTGTGTGCTCCGCTCCGTAGTTTTTTTCCTCTTTTCTGTAAGTTTCTCTCTCTCTCTCTCGTTCTCCTCTTTTTCGAACACACTGCTCTCTTGAAATATTCATCTCTTCTTTGCCTAAATGTCAAGTCATGAGCGCGGGGACGCGACTTTTGTATCGCTCGTCCGTCTTTTTCTAACCGATGCGCGTTTTTAACGTCTTTTTGAATAAGAAATATTAATAATAATTCGTCTTATTCAGTAACACTTCGAAACCACATTCCATATTTCATGCCTGCTGTATATTATATTCGAAATACAGTTCGATCAGACTGTCTTGCTCTGCTCTGTGTGTGTGTGTGTGTTGTTAAATGTCGTTCAGATTATTTTGGTTTCGCTCGCAATGCTACTGAGAGTTTAATTAATTAATTAATTATATTAAGATTCTCATTAACTCTTTAAATGGGAGAGTCGTAAGGAATAAGTAATATAATTTTTACACAAATTAAAGATTGCCATGTACACTTGTTATATCATATATTTCATTTCAAATAAATATGAAGATTTATATAAAAGATAACGCCTCTTTTTACGTATATTACTCACCATAAATATAAAAACAAAAAGCTTTTATTGAATTTGTAACAAAAAAATATGCTTTTCAAAATATATAGAGCTTCGTTACAAAGACACCTATCAACCCAGCAGAAAATCGGTTCGTTTTGGTGTTAAAAAAATAATACTATTATTTGAGCAAAGGTTTCTGTGTACACCAAAATCTATGCGAAACCAAACACTTAATAATAACTTAATATTTTAATATAAAATTCATCTGTAAATAGATTATTATTTATAACATATTGTAAAATTTATTAATGTTCTGTTACTAAAATAATAGTATAATTCTAATATAATTAATTTCAAAAATTACTAAACTAACAATAAATTTAAAGAAAACTGATACAACTGACATTACAGTAAATAACAGTTCACATGTATCAGTTTTTATAATGAAAACGAGCGTTTAGTTTCGTCGAAACGTTGATTATAAATAGATTTTAATACAGAAGTTAAACCTACAGCAGTTGTATTTAAAATTTTATAAATTCTAGCTTCTAGCCAATGTGTTTAAATTTGAAATATCATATTTCAAATGTTTTATTTAAATATAATAAAAAATTTTGCATGACGTTTTCTGATTTATTACTTAAAAATATTAGTCATAGTTCAATCAAAAGTTAACATTTTCTACTGGAATATTTTAATTTAAAATGTAAATTTAAATTTGACAATAGTGACGCAAATGTTATTTATAGGTTTTAATTCAATTTCATATAAATTGATTCGTAGAAAACTATTATTAAATTCGACAGTCTTTTGTTAAGTTACGTATTAAATAATTTATTTAATATTTCTAAAAAAAATAATATAATTATTGTTATTTTTATTTATAATTAAGATATTATACTAATATTTTATTTAATAAAATAAAAAAAAAAAAATGTAAATTTACATATACTGTGACTGTAATTTTTTTCAAATGTAAATATTACACACATTATTACATGAAAAATTACAAAATACCGTTATTTTACTACTTAGAAGTAAAGTTAAATAAATTCTGTAAAAAGGTGGTATATTTATGTCAAGACAGTTTTGCTTTTAGTTACCATTACTGCAGTAGTTATTGTTTTTCTATTCTATAAATTTATTTAATACGATGACGGTCGGTTCTGTGGTTGCCACAGCAGATTTTTATTAACAAATTCAACATTTATTCTATAGTGTTACGAATCTTAACTATAAATTTACTAAATATAGATTAGAATATTAATATTGTAAAATATTTTGTAAGTATCATTAACATATTTTTTATTTCATCTCCAAATTTTAACAAAACATAACAAAAACTCACTCTTCCATAAATCAGTTAATTCATATAATAAAATTCAGGAAACTATACGTCATGCCAAATGTAAATTAACCATTGATTATAACCAATAAATAAAATTGTAAGCATGTAAATCGAATTCGCACAACATGAAAAAAAATTCCGAATGTAAATTTATGCAACAAATATCTAGCGAAAAATTATAATCCGAAAAGAAATAAACCAGTTTACGTATGATTCTTTCAACTTGTTAATATGTAATATTAACCATTATTTATTATCAGGTAAATAAAATACGATAACAAGAAAATAATGAACCCTCCCTCAGCGGCGGTGTGTTTTTACCCCGACTGTACCCGAATCTTGCCTTGGCTATATTACCGAGCTCAGATTTTTTCCTTCTTTTTGATTCCAACAATAATTCAAAATTTGAAATAAAGAATTATAGTGGTCGCTCTAATAATTAGAAGTAGTGTTTTGTCAGATATGAAATATACGTTTGCTCCTCTGGGTGTGTGTGCAACAGAGATAGATCTATACCAACTTATGGATGTTGAACGGAGACCGAATTGATCTGGGCTGTGCTAGACCCGAAGTTTTATAAAATTTTGGGTGTGTACACTTTTGTGGGAACAAAGTTTGAGATTATAAATATTTTTTTTTTGTTTTGTTTTGTTCGTTTTAATAAAAGATATTTTAATACGTTTTTGTCTTTCTTTATTTATCTTTATATTATGAAATATAACTGTAGAATTAGAATTAACTTCGGATATCTGTCTATTCATCTTTTAGTCGGCCATTGTTTTAGCTTTTTTCTTTCTACTTGTTTTTTTATTTTTAATTTTTATTTAAATTTAGGAGGTAAATAAACTTTGTATTAGTACAATATTTTATTATTTAATGACTGTATTCGGTGTAACAGTTCGATGTGTTATAATTTATATTTTACAAATTATACAAAAGTCCTGTTCATTAACACGATTGGTTATTTTTATTTTCAAAATGTATTATTTAAAATAAAACTACTTTAGATTTAAGATCTGTATTTATAATCGACATTTCGACTAATTCAATGTCCGTTTTCATCAAGATAAATGATACAAATGACATTTACATTAAATAACAGAACAGAGAAACAAGTTACTAGGTAACAAAATAAGTAACTAGATCATAAAATTTAAAGATTTTTAATTAATGGAAGTCAAATTTTATTTAAATCAGTGCCTTCACAATAATTGATGCTATCACGTTATACGTTTCGATATACTGCACATATATCATTATCAGATAAAAATATACAAATTACTTACATAAATAATAAACCAATAAAACATAGAAACAAAATACAAGTAATTAGATTACACAATTTTGTAATTTATTAATTAAGGGAAAACAGATTTTATTTTAATATAAAATTAAACAGAACTTTAACCTAAAGTCTTTTTATTTTAATATAATAAGTTCTTAAAGATTTTTTTACTATGTTACAGTAGATATGTTTAATAAATAACCACACAATACAAATGATTCAAATTTACTTTTTTTCCATCAAAGTAGGCCAAATGCAAACAAACAATTCATAATCGAATAATTCCGGTTACATATTGCATGCAGTGGCGTACGCAGAAAAATGTTTCAGGGAGGGATATTGTTTTAATTTGCAAAAATAATACTGGCTAGACACAAAAATTGAGTTGTAATAAATGGTTGCGGTATCCAGGCTGTGGGTAACAACGCCACTGACAAATTTTTTTAAATTTTCAAGGTCAAACGTACCCTAAAATAGCATTTATGTGTAAAATATAATTATATATTTTATAATTATGGAAAAACAGTTTATCGCTTTTATTTTATTTTGTGCATGTACAATTGTACATACATGCAATTACTTACTTTAGAAGATTATCCCACAAAATTTGCAATATATTTTATATTTCCATAGTCACTGGAGGTAGAGGAACACAAATTGCCAATGTCAAAAATCAATTGCGTATCAGTTCCAGCAGTTCAGTTCAGATTATTATTAAAACAAACAAAAGTAAATTAAGTATATGAATTACAAACTAAACTATGAAGTTAGTCTATCATAGAAATATAAAATTAAATGGTACAATTACATATGATATTTTTTCAGTCACACATTAAAGTGTATTTCAGTTAATAATAATAATTCACAGTAAACTTTAAAAGTTAGTGCTTTTTGATTTTGTTTTTTCGAGTTTTTGATTTATCCTTCTAATCCCCCCCATTGCGCACGCCACTGATTGCATATGTAAAGAAAGACATCTATAAACTTATCGTCTATCCTATTCTAGCACGTCTTAATCACATACAATCATAGCAAATAGACAAATACATACCAAGTGTTTGACAAATAACTCTGTAAACATTTTTCGTCTCAACTGCGGGCAGGAACGTTTTATTTTTTCGAAAACAAAAATTAGAAAGTGACAAATTATATTGAGATTTAAGTCGTATGATAATTTTGCAAAGTACGACAAATTAATTCGGCATACTTATTGGCAAATAATGCGTATCTGTATGTATATATATTATGTATACAGTACCGTAATAAGTATAATTGTAATGGTGATATTTCTTTTTAGACGCCTGGGTCTGTCTAACGCAGCAGTGCGCAATTTATTACACAATTGTAATTTAAAATCTTTTTCAAGGTGTGGTTGCATTTGAAATAAGCCATATGATCATTTAACAGGTATTTGCAATTTGCAAAACACTGATAACATTGTTTATGTGTTTTAACTAGTTTTTCGACCATTTACTTTAACGTACCTAACTGTTTATCTTATTACATATGTTATCGAAAACGTAAATTTAAAAATTATTGTATAGCCATGATATTAGGTTTATTTCATGTTAACCATCATAATATTGTACGCATTTTTGTATATTTTATATTTGTAGCATTACATATTTCTGCAAAATAAAGTGTAATTTACTTTTACTACTTTGACTAATGTAATCTGAAAAACATTAATTTTTAAAAATAAGTTTGTCATGAAATTAGTTTTATGTTTTAGTATTGATTTTGAACTGCATTATCTGCTAGCTTGTGCAAACACAATATAAATTTGATAAAAGAAATTAACCCATTGATTGCCCTAATTACCATATGAGGATTGTTACTACTTAAAAAAATAAATAAGTGTTATTATATACTCCAAAAATGTAAGGGTTGCTTTTTATATTTCGGATTGGGTAACCTTAGTGCTGCCATCTGGCAACTGACATCTCTATCGTAAAGTTTGACATTTTTGGCGGTGTACGTACTCAGAACGTTTTGCCATACAAGCGCTATTTGTGTTGTTTACAGTAACTTGAAAAATTCATCTCGGCCAAAAATCGTTAATATTTTCGTACGATTATTTTTTACAACTCTCGACGTGGATAACTCAATAATAATGCACCGATGAACTTAATTCGACTTTTCGCGATGAAGGTAACCCTCGTATATTTGTAATAAAAAAAACATAAAAAATCTGATACTTAATTATCTAAATTTTTTACTGCAATAATTTTGTAATTAATTTAGTTCAGAATTTTGTGATAAGTATGATAGTGTGAATAAAGCTAAACTGTTAATGATTCGATTCAATTTTGTTAAATTTTTATAAATCAATAAAATTTATAGAAAATATAAAAAAATTCAAAAAATAATAATGAAAATGCAAAAATTATTCAGACAATTTGTTCAGAACCATTAGCACTACAATAAAACATAACACCAATTTTGTGATAAGTAGTCTGAATCTAAATGAGCTTTAATTCAAAATAATAAAATTAATTTTTAAGTATAATAATAAATATTTATGAAGTTATTTTCCTTAACATTACAAGGTATATTATTTCGAATGATAATACTTAACTCATAATGACATACAATTTTATAAAAAAAAAAAAACAATTGCCAATATAATGGAACATATTATTTGCTTC
Source organism: Clivina fossor (assembly GCA_963966155.1). Classification (NCBI taxonomy): domain Eukaryota; kingdom Metazoa; phylum Arthropoda; class Insecta; order Coleoptera; family Carabidae; genus Clivina; species Clivina fossor. The sequence goes on from OZ014554.1 coordinate 24,802,494, forward strand.
AATAATTATAATTACTTGTTTTTCTTACATTCACATTTACATTGAACGATAAAACAATGTAATATCGCGTGATGAACTGGCAGAATCTTCCTCTGCGATTCAATTCTAGCTGGAAAAAAAAAATGATAATGTTTGATTTGGAAAATTAACCCTCTCACTCCCTATCAACGTTTCTTTTATCTTACGCGTTGTATAAAGAAAAGAAAAAAGAAAAAAAGAGACAAAGCGCCACATTTTCAAAAAGAATAAATCATTTATAAAAATCTGTTCTCTATATCTGAAAGCCATTGGCAGTGGAATTTGAATGTAATTTCTGACAGATATGACATGGGTTTTGAATCGATTATAAGAAAAAATCAAGCCAGAAAATGAACGAAGAAAAAATCTTGAAGCAAAAAAAAATAAAACGATATGAGAAAAAACTTAACATATTGTTTGAATTAGCGTAAGAAGTCTCTTATATGATAGGAAGGTTTATTGCCAAGTTTTAATTGCATAGGTCAAAATTGCGCAGTTATTTCGTAGTGTGTATGTGTGTGAAATCCAAAATTACGGATTGAGTATGAACTGAATGAAATTTGTAGCTGATAGATTTTTAATTGCGCAAAACATAACTGCGCAGTTGAAATAGAGCATACGTGTGACTGTTGTAGTTTATGATTAATATGCAGTTATGTAGTAAAATATGTTGACAATAATACATACACAATCACGCCATGTACCCAAAAGGGTGTGGCACAAACTATTTCCACTATCCCGAAAGTAGTTTCCTCCAAACATTCCTATCCAAAAAACTTTAGCTTCATCCTTATTCATGATATTTCTCATACATGCTTTTCTATTCCTATTACTTGGAAACTTTCGATCATATAAAATGCTCTCAATCATACCACTCCAATTACACATCGGACTTTTAAACGTATACCTTCAAAGTCATTCACATATAGTTTTTAATCAAACGTTCATTAGATATTCGCTCAAGATTACCGAACCATCTTGTTTTGAATGTTGTTAAGGTGCACAGTATTAGTTATTGAGAAGGGTGACTTGACAATTGAAAGTAATGTATTTGTGCACGTTTAGAGAAGGTAGTTTTCTGGGATGCGGGTGAGATAATATTCATTGATTATCATCAGAAAAGAAAAACAATCAACGGCGAGTATTATGCGAACTTATTGCAGCTTTTAATTGATGAAATCAAAAAAAAAAAAAACGACGAAAATCAATTAGTTAAAGTTTTAATTGCTTCCCCACGCACCCTATTTTCCAAATTTAGCCCCCTTGGTTTATTTTCTGTTTCCAAACTAAAAATGACTCGGTGGTAAAAAAATTGCCAACAAATGAAGAAATCGAGTCTGCTATTGATGGCAATTTTGAGGAGCTCGACGATTCTCACTATAAACAAGGAATCGAAGCTATTAAACATCGCTGAAAAAAGTGTATTGAGTTAAAAAGAGACTATGTAGAGAAATAAAAATATGTTTTCCCAAATTTATCTACGATATATGGCGAAATGTCTGCGACAAGAATAGATCGACCACGTCATATCAGCCCAAAAATTCTATAAATTAAAAAAAAAATCTGTTTATAATTACTTCGTACTGATATCATTTAAAAGACTTCTCCGATAAATCGAAATGTACGTGTGATTTTTTTGTTTTAAATTTCAACAACAAAGTTATTCGAATTTTTTGATCGCAGTTGGTGCGGAGTTGTATGGAGCGGAGTGGAATCGTAATGCTGTTGTTTTTTCATTTTCTTCGATGAATAGCAATCTGGGTTTTATCTGATTCTAGTTTGTAATTAGTATTAAAGTATTGAAATGATCAAGTCATCGTGCTATGTAGCAGGCCTATTGATCAGTTATATCGATATTATAAAGATATACACGTTACATACACACATACAAGGTGTAACAATAAAGTGACGAGAATAATATTTTGGTTCCACTAAAATATGGCAGCCGTAGGCCAGTGGTAGCATGTCGGACACGGACTAGCATTCTTGTAATCGTAATTTCAATATTCACTTAATCGCAATGAAATAATACATAATTAGTAATTTAATAAATTTGAAAAAATATATTGGCCTCCTGCAGTTTACAGATTGCTAAGTTTTGCTCATATACTGTACAGATTTTACTCTGTGTAGTGCGTAATTATTTTCCATGAAATATACAACATATTTTATTAAATAACTGAATATTAATTACAAATTAATAATATGTTTTAATTACTAGTTGAACACGAGCAAACGAGAAGTGAATAAATACAAAAATTAAGCTTTCTCAAAAACTTAGTTAAACTAAACAACAAATAAGTGAATTTGACAAAATAACGCAAACTAGAGGCCTCTGCCACTCTAAACGTGATAATTAAACTTTATTTTATTTTATTATACAAACGCGGACTTAACTAAACCGATGCCGAACATAGACTTAACTAAGACGTGCACAATCTGATAATTTTTATATAGATTATTCTGGAAACTTTATTGTCGCACCTTGTATATTGGTTGAAGTGTGCATACTGTGTGTGCTCCGTGGACTGATACGAACCGCGATATTCTTCTGTTCGAAACGAACGAAATTTTAACCAATCATTCTCTGTAATTGATGAGAGATGGCCTCTCTTTCTCGCATAAATGAACCATACTTCTTTTCCATCTTTGGTAGCGATATTATTACATTTAACATCACTAATCTATGTATATGTATTTTGTATTCTTATTTTTTATATAGGTATAATACTTTTGTTAATTCATATATGTTTCATATAGAAGTCGTCATACAAAAAAAAAATATTTATTAATTTTCTCTAAAATGTTATTTGAACAAGATATATATATATATATATATATATATATATATATATATATAAAATATATATATATATAATATATATATATATATATATATATATATAATATATATATATATATATATATATATATATATATATATATATATATTACATTTGTAAAATGAGATTTTATTTTGTTTTGTTTTGTTTTGTAAAATGTAACAGGCAGTCATAGACCTGTAGTACACTGTAAAAAATATACTATTTTACATTAAACTATATAGTAAAAAAATTACATATTATTTCAGTAAAATGAAGGTTTACATAAATATTCTGTAAAAATAATACAATTTTGTAATTTTCAATAAAATAATTAATATACGATATTATATAGGAGTATGTTGTTTTACCGAAAAAGTAAGTAAACTTACATAAAATATATTTTTTAATTAATAGAAGCTAAAAAAAAAACTATAATACAGAGAATACAGTTAAATGAAAAAACTGAAAAAATCTATGAAATGAGATATAAATGAGATGAAATATTTCATCTCATCTCACGAAATATACCATAACTCGAGAATCGGTACCCTGTTATCTAATTGCTTGTATGTTACCTAGTAATTTGCTGCTATGAACTTATTATTTACTTAAATGTCATTGATTTAAAAAAAATTGACCTGATGAAGACGAGCGTTTAGTAGTCGAATCGTCGTTTTTTATATAAATTATTAACAGAATTTTATCCTAAAAATGTTTCTATATTAATACAATGAGTTCTGAAAAATATTTTACTATGTTAATATCATTTATATTAAACTCGTTACACTAATAAACTTTAATAAAAAAACAAAATGGTATTTTCAAACAGTTTTCATCGTCTTCATCATTACATCCACACAATTTCTAAACAAACAAATGCAGAAATCACCAGCGTAGCGGCTACAATGACATTGTACTTTGCTCGAATCTCGGAATGAAAACAAAAGTGAGCTCCCCGCGTGCACACAGCAAATGCAGGTAAATGAGTCGAGGCTCGAGTGTTGCGTTCTGCATTGCGTTTATTTCTGATTTGCTGATGATGCTTACTCCGCCGTTTAAGTGGCGAGAGAAAGAGAAAGAGAGAGTGAACTAAGCGTCTCTTCTCCGTGGACGTCGTCGCTGAAGCGCGATACCACCGGCCATTAATTAAGCGACACGGAGCAATCACGATTAAATGGTGCAGTTTGCAAGCGCAATCGGTATGGGCTGTGTATATAGTGAGCGCCAGTAGCTAGAATGCGTCTGCTAAGCGCATAGGCCCGTACCGTTGCTTACTGTGCTGCTGCGCGTGTTAGGCTTGTGTTTAATGATTCTTCAAATGATTAGAAAGTCGAGGTATTAGATATTTGTAAAATAAACTCTATGGACTTGTAGTGCAAAGTTGGGATGAAATAATATTGTATAATGTTATTAATACGTTCTCGAATACGTTTTTATTAACTCGTTTTCTTTCCTGTTTGTTTGTATAACAATAACTATTATAGTTATGTTAAGTAAAAACAAAACTGTCTTGACATAAACATGTCACCTATTTACAGAATTATATACATATTGTAAAAAGATGGAAAATTATAATAAAATTATTTTGCCGTATTAAAAAATGTTCCAAATAAATGTTATTAGTTATAACTTATTTTGTCTGTTGCGAAATATTCATAAACCATACATAAAAGTGACATCAGTAAATTACCACTTCCAGTTGGCAGATCTTTACCAAAAGTTGATCAAAATTAGATATTCACCTTCAAAGCTTAAACATGAAATTCTACAACAATTCGTTCAGTCGAATTTGCTCTACACGTGTCCACAGATCGACAAACGAACATCACGCTAAAAACAATTGATTTGTGCTACTATAAGCCTAATTCGTGCTTATCTGTAAAAATCTCTATATGTCAGATTTGGTATAATTACAATACCTCTCTTATCATATGTGATATAACGGTTGGTAAAATTTCAATTTATATAAAAAACTTAAACCAGTTTCCAAAATTAATTCTTCGTAATAAAAATTGTTAAATTGTCATTTCTAAAAATTTAATAGTTAATCTGACTTAAGTCCTTCAAAAAACTATTTATATTATTCGTATTTATTTATACTATAAATATAATTATATTTTTGTTATTAACTTTGTATTATAATGTACTCCTATTATGTATTAGCGGGCAAGCTATCAATAAACAACATATTATTATATGGTAAATCATATAGATTGCAGAATCGTGTCCCCTAAAATAGTGGGACATATCGTTCGTATGTACTAAACCACTTTCAACTACGGTTGATTCGATTCGATGTGGTTTATTTGCACGATTCCGAGTAGACTCTCGCTGTCTTCTGCATTTTGCATACCACCCACTACACCACATATGCCAGCGAACAAACGTGTGACACCATACCCCACACAATACACTAATATTCTATATCAATCTTCTCTAATTATCTTATTTCTATAATGAACACTGAATTGACTTTCTTGGCTTCAATAACTAGCAGAAGAATAGATATACAAATTCATGTCTTATGTGGAATATTTATTAAAAGTTAAATTTTTGTTATATTATTTTTAAATTGCTGTAATTTCAGTGTAGAACCTGTATCGATGTTCGTTGCAAAGAACTCCTAACAGAAATAACTGTGCATCCAATTTTAATAAAAAATAAAGTACATTTGTTATAAAAAGTGGCGACAAGATAAGAAGATAGAGACGTCCTCAATTTTTGTCACTAGGCAAATAACATCACTCACTACTATGTTTATATGAACTTCTCGCGTACAGCAGACAGGGGCATTAATAGCCCATTATTTTCCTTTTTTTGATCAAAATATGAAATTAAATTGCCAACTAACTGTTGACATCGCCTAGACCATCTTTTTGCCGTAATAAATTACAAAAATACACATTCAAAATATAATGTCAAATAAACTAATATAAACGTACTGTGACTTTTGACATTGAAAATCAATGCTGCCAAATATTTTTCGATAAAAAAAATCCAATAATATACGATATATTTGTATATATTACATTTTAATTTGATTAAAATAACATACATAAATAGTTTCAAGAAGATTTAGTTCATTATATGTAAAATAGAATAAAATTAATTTTGTTCATTAGTGAGTTTCATGTTGTTAAGTTTTATCACGTGATTATGACGTACCTATCTTTTTATCTTGTCGCGACTATAGTCTGAATGTACTTATATGCCATATTTCGACAAAAAAGCAAAAAGTGTCACTTATTACTACTTTGACTGCAAGGAAAAAGTAGTACAGCGTTTGGTACGGTGTCTGTAACATTTTCATTTTTGAAAAATATTGATTAACATATAGAAAAATCAAAAATTGTTTTGTGTCCCCATTGTGTTCAGTTAGCCGAAACAAAAATGTTAAAGTGAGCGTTTTACTATGTTAAATTTTTGTAATATTACATCCGGTGATTCAAATTACTAGAACAATGAAATAATACTAAAACAAATTTACAGTAAATTATAACATCCATATATTATTAGAAGAATATTATAAATAAGTTTTATAATTTTTATATACTATAATTAACTATTCAGCGGAAGTCATTTTAGTCAGATTTTAATTTATTTAAAATGTGTTAATGAACCAGAACGTTTTTTCAAGTTCATAAATACTAAAATATTAAATTTTTGGGCGTCGCAAACGCCCATTGTTCAAAAATATTGAAAATTGCTCGAGTTATTCGCGGCGCCGTGACGAAAATGTACGTTGCGAGAAATCGAAATTTAAAGTTTTTCAACTTCAAAATTTTTGCGAATTCGGAAAAACCATTTCGGCCACACATTCTACACACTTATGGCATTAAATCTATGTACATATATACATACATACACAATCACGCCATGTACCCAAAAGGGTGTGGCACAACTCTTTTCATCATTCCGAAATTAGTCGTCTCCAAACATTCCTATCCACACAAGCAACTTCCGCTTCATCCACATTCATAATTCCTCTCATACATGCTCTTTTATTCCTACTACTTGGAAACTTTCGCTCACGCAAACCATCCTCTCAATCATACACCACTCCAGCTACTCATCGGACGTCCACGCAAACGAATACCATCAAAATCATTCAAATAAATCTTTTTAACAGCAAACGTTCATTAGACATTCGCTCAACATGTCCGAACCATCTTAACTGACTAACACCAACTTTTGCTACTTTAGTTAAACTGTTTATTATAAAACTGACCGTTAAGTTGCCAAGTTAAAATCTCATTTAAGCTAAAGAACTTTAAATTTAAATGTAATGATGAGCATTTTAATCCTATTGAAATGTATGTACTCTCTCGCACTAAATGCCTTTTACCCGCTTTTTAACATATGATTTGATGATTGTTTTGTCTATTAAGGAGTGGTATTTACATTAACAGTTCATTGCGTGTGATGACGTCACATCCGCTATAATACAACACGGCACGGTGCGTGCGTGAGTGCGTGCACACGTTCGTTCCTCTTCTTCTTCTTCTTCTTCTTCTGTTCGTCTTCGGGTTGTGGCGCACGCGCGTGCACGTGCACACGAGCACGTTTAGTGCACGCGCATGCGTATTGGAATTTTAATGTATCCGTGTTGTATATTGTGCCGATATAGGCGATCGAAACGATGAAAAAAACTAGTATTTTTTTAGCAAAACGGAAAATGTACTAAAACGTGGAAAGAAAATTTAATCGCTAGTCGTAAGTTGAGTATTGTCAACTTGGATAAAGTGTGGCATGAATAGATAATGATGTAATTCATATAACGGTTCGATTGTTTTATATATTTTGTATTTAAAATACGTGTACTTGTTAGATATTATAAAATGAAGAATTTTACAGAAGTAGAGTTTTATTGTAATAAACCTTGAACAAATAAATGTTCATATTGTCAATCAGTATAGATGGCGTTGGTGGTATTTATTACCTCTCTTGCTATCGTTTCAAAGTACTTGGTATAAAAGCCAGCCAGAACTAACATCTGCATCAGTGTCTTCCCGACACTGATCAAAGCACCCTATAGGTCGAAACACGTGTCTACGGTTAAACTGATGCATAGCCTAACAAGCCGATTGAATGACTGAGTATCTTGTGAAATTTTGGGGAAAATATAAAATCTCAATATTTTTGAGTATATTAGTTTTATTTACATAGACAAATTTACCAGTTAGATGTAAGAATGCTTCTAAATTTATTAGATCTCAACGTACCGTCCGTAAATACACGAAATCCTGTAACATTCAATATTAATTTTCTCACACTAACTGATACAAACTTTATAATTATTATCTACTTAAGCTAAATATATTTCACATGTTCTAAACACAATTTAAAAATTGTGTTAAAGATTTGCATCTATGATTTATATGTATTTTTTCTTTGTATCATTAAATATTACTCTGTAATAGGAACGTAATTAATTCTGTTGAGTAATAAATATTATTATTACCATAAAAATTACAATTTGAAAAAATACAATACCACAAACCAAATCAAACCACAAGAAACCGTCATATTTCCCTTTGATTCCCAATCCGAAAGCAACAGTAAAGTAAACCAAATAGACATATAGAAATCCAGATTTCTAATTCTGATAACTGACTTAAAAAAGTAAAAACGTATTCATCTATCTCATTGGCTAAGCTTGTATATTCATCTCATTTCTTCTTTCATCTCCGATATTCTCGGTTCTCTATATAACAACAGATTTGACTTCGGATACATATCGGTGTGTATTCATAAAGAGAGATTACCAACAATGATTTAGAAGAATTTTTCTCAACCGCGCATAAAAACGGGGCCTTTTCGATAGATACGCGCAACTCGAAACGTTTTGTCCGAACGAGAAAAGTGCAGAATCATCGCGGCGGCGTCCCGTCACGAGAAGCGATCGGCCGATAAATATATGAAGGGGGGATTGGGGGGGTTGAGGGGGTTCGATCAGACCCCTGCGATGATTTCGAGTTTGTTGGAGGAGAAACTAATGGATATATAGTTCGTCTTGATTGGGGTCTAACTAGAATACGAAATACCAAATGGACGATCAAGTTTTTCTTTTGTTTCGTTTTATTTGTGATGGGTTAAAACTGTTAAAGGTTACCAGACAATTGAGATTTTGTTCTTTAATCATAGAGAATACAGATGAAGAATTGAAATCATTGTATTAATTCAGTAATTATGATGTTTTGAATAATGTGTTTCGTTCAAATTCAAACGGACATAATTTCAAATGATGAAAATTTAGTTTATTTACACAGTGAATGTACCACACACAAAAATGGTGTGGCACAAACTATTATCATTATCTCGAAATCAGTTTCCTTAAAATATTCCTATCCAAACAAGCAACTTTAGCTTCATCCATATTTATAAATCCTCTCATACATGCTCTTCTATTCCTACTACTTGAAAACTTCTGCTCACGCAAAACACTCTCAATCATACCACTCCAACTACTCATAGAACATCCACGCAAACGTATAGCTTCAAAACGATGCATATTAATTTTTTCAACCAAACATTCATTAAGCATTCGCTCAAGATGTACGAACCTTCTTAACTGATTAACACCAACTTTTTCAAATTTATTCTCATCAGGAAAAAATTATAGAACATAGAAACAAGTTCCTAGATAACAAAACAAGCAACTAGATTATAAAATCTATAAATTATTAATTAAAAAAATGACAAATTTTATTTAAATGAGTGCCTTCACACTGATTGATGTTATCTTTTCTTTCTAAATTTCTATTGCTTCTCTTACCAATCTACTGTTAATATTGTTGAGTATTAAAAATATCTTTGAATTTTACATTATGAAGATTTTCTAACATATGTTGTGCATTAGCAGATTTATCTACAATCTACATGGTTTAGACGTATTGTTTTGTCAATCTAGTAGAAACAGTTCAACCTATCTGTCCAACATACACATTAAAATTAATAATTTATGCATAACATTTAATTTACCCTCTACTTTTATAAAAAATCTCAATCCTTTTAATTCGTTTTAGTAGAGTGGTTTATACATTACACGCCCCCACATTTTTTTAAAGCATTCGCTTTGTCAATAAATAAAATTTCCAAAGACTGTTATTAAAAACGAACCCTCGGGAAATAATCCCCTCATTTCTCAAGTTTTCATCCCAAAACAAAATAAAAACCGAAGCAACAGAAATCGAACTCGCTCGCGGTTCAATAAATTTGGAATTCTCACACAGACAGAACTATACTTAAGAAATAAAATATCGCGCTCGAGGTGTACAGTCAGCGATAAAAAATTTAGCCGAATACGTATCTAACCTATTATAGTCATATACTAATTACGGAATATACTTATAGAGATCTTAATCTGCGATGAATCCGTAGTGACTTGACGATATTTATAGAATTATATGGACACCCCATACTGATCTGTTTAATGTACAATGTATATGTAAGTTTTTTTTTTTTTAAAGACTTTTTGATAATGTATATTTCTTTCGTGATTAGTAAATGAATTGACTAAATGCTCTTAAATGTAGTTAAAAATATATTTGAAAATATAATGCGGTCAATCACACTTTACTTTTAAATAATATTTGTTATAATAATATAATAATAGTAATAATAATAATAACCTATTGTATAGGGTACATATATACTGCACGCGGCGGTTGGATTTTAATCTCTTACCATAATTTTGCATAGCGAAACTGCTGTACAATTAAATCATTATTGTACTAGTAACATATTAAACTATTTCTACATAGGCAATATGGTAACGTAATATTAATATTATAATACGCTTGAAGAATTTTTTTTTACTATAATTTTTAATAGAAGTGCTTGTACTTCATCAGTTTGTTGACATTTTTTCATTGTGTATTTAAATTTGACACAAATCACTACCAATTTAAACATATTAAATTATTTTAGGGTTTACTAACTCAGACTTAAAAATTCAAAATCTATTTTATAAAACGCATATAAATTTTAAATCGAGTAAAATTTAATCAAGTGTTAGATAACTTTCGTATTAACTCTTATTCATAAAACTGGGTATAAACAAATTATCTTAACTCCGTGTTTAATTCGGGATTAAATTTAACACCTTCTAGTGAAAAACTTTTTCAAATTTAATCTCTAGTTAATAAAACCTGGCTTTAGAAAAAAAAAACATTTACATTGTGCATGTACATTTCATTAGTTCAAACATTTTTTTTTTTTTTTCATATTATATCAAACATGTGAGGTATATATCCGACTGCAATCTGGTGAATTGCTGAGATTATGAGATTTATGTCGTGTTTTTTTAGTCTTCGAAATAATTGGCGCCCATGCTCGTAATAGAATTTGTGCCATACCTTTCCGGTATATGGCGTGATTGTATATATTACTTTGAACTTACTATTTAGTATCAAATACGTCTAAATAAAGAACGTATTTGATAAATATATATATAAATATACATATGTTGGCATATTCTTCCACAATTGAATACATCAAAAATACACAGCTTGTTACACAAAAACACAATTCAATTTAAAATTATAAAAATATAATTGAAAACATCTTTTTTCTTGTTTAATAGAATAAAAGTTCTTGTTGAAGATTACGCAATTACGGTACAATTTTCGGTTTTCTTTCATTCGAAAAAATCTTTAATAAAAACTAATAACAAAGTCAACAATAAAATTTCATATTCTATCAAACTTAAAGTCAACGAATTTTTAATTGGAAAAAGAACAATATTTGAGCAATACTTGAACTGGTGCCGTGTCAAAAAAATAAAGAAACACTCTTATTAAAATTTTATATAAAGTAATGATTATAAATTAAAATGATTTCATTCAGAGAATAATTACAATAATCCGTAACTGTTACATTTTTTTTTTTTTCATAAAAAAAGTCACTCACATCTGTTGGAACATTGTGTTTAGTTTATTATTCCCAAATGACTTTCCGTTTTAAAATTGTCTTTTAATGTAAATAAATAATTTCGGAATAATTTAAAAATCAGCTGGAGAGCACTAATATATTTTTGTGTATAGTGAAGATTAGATTATAAAAAGAAACATATTGTTGTGTTTTTTTTTTCTCTGTAATAAAATAGTTCCCACAATTTTTATATGGAATCTATATGTTTCAGAGTTTGAGATTCTAAATCACGTAATGTCATTAATAATTTTAATTATAACAAACTAAAAAAACTTTTAGAACTCATTATATTAAAATAAAAAGCTTTAGGATTTAGTTCTGAATTAATTTTAATTAAAAATCAGGAAAACAATACAAGTAACTAGATTATAAAATTTATGAATTATTATTAATTAAAGAAAGTCAAATTTATTTAAATTAGTGCCTTCATATTGATTAATGCTATCTTTTTCTAGGAGAAATTATTATATACTTTTTAGTCCGTGTTAAAAACATAATACATAATTATTTTATATTTGAAAATTTAAAGTAAATTAAAATTTAATTATTAAATTATATACAAAATTAATTGAAATTTTATTAACGTTAATTTCTTTTATATTTAGTATATGTAAATAAATTCCTGGTTAGAGAGAGAAAGAGAGAAAAAGAGATAGAGAGAAATATTTGAAAACAATAAATAGAAGTAAAGTAAAATTTCTATGAAGCGACATTAAATGCTGCATTATTATTTGATCTTCAAATACAATAATTTTAAAAAGCTTTTAATGCATATGAAAGCAATAAAATAAAATTTATGCAGAAATTTACGAGCTTCCTGTTTAATTTTCTTTTTCGAAAAAAATTTTTCGCAAACTATCGACATATATCCATTTAACTGTCATTTATATACATTGCGTTCACAACCAAGTTGTTGTTGCTATATAGCAAATGAAAACTAGAAACTTATCTATCAGATAGAATAGACACTTTAGATGACATCAAATATGAGAGACGCTTATAGAGTATAAGTAGAATATAATCCTACACGATAATATAACATTCCTTATGACAATAATTTCCAGAAACAATATTCTTTGCGTATGCGTTTTCTGTGCCTCGAAGTGCCTGGATTTTCATTGCAGCTGTGCGGAATAATAAAGCATTTGGTATTATCATATAGGCGGGCTATGGACAGAGGGTAAATTATTATGATTCTGATATAGGTACATATCATAAAATAAAGTATTAATGCATATAATACTCAATATGTTAATTTGAATGTTGGTATTACAAAAATTTAATGTTTGTTTTTATTGAATTTTTCAATTATGTAATATAATATAACAAAAATATAAAATAAGAAAATCAATTTACATGATAACCTAGTAAAAAATCTTTCCGAACTCATTATATTAAAATAAAAAAGCTTTAGGATTTAGTTCTACATTAATTTCTAAAAATCGACGTATTTTATGTACGTTACGAATGACATATATACAATAAATAAACAGAACATCGAAATAAATAATTAGGTAACAAAATAAGTAACTAGATTATAAAATTTTTAAATTATTAAATAAAGGAAGTCAAATTTTATTTAAATCAGTGCCTTTAAACTGATTGATAAATTATAAATTTCTTTTACGTCTCTTATCAGTATTAATAGTAGATTGATAAGATAAGCAATAGAAATAAATAAAGAAAAAGATAACATCAATCAGTGTAAAGACTTGATTAAAATAAAATTTGACTTTCTTTATTTAATAATTATTTATAAATTTCATAATCTAGTTACTTATTTTGTTATCTAGTAAGTTGTTTCTATGATCTTTTTATTTATAGTAAATGTCATTTTTTTTTCATGATGATGTACGTAGAGTACGTCAAAACGTCGATTTTTTAATTAAAATGAATAAAGAACTTAATCCTTTTTTTATTATATAGAATGTGCTAGAACGAGCTTGCGCTATCCATATTTTAAAAAGTATATAATATTTTATTTTTTTTAAATGTGCTATTATCATATAATTAAAAATACATTTTTGCTTCTATCTTTCATCATATATGAATAGTTTTTATATTTCTTATATTTTTTATTTTGTTTGATATTATAAAATAAGGACGTCCGATGAATAGTTTGAGTGGTATGACTGAGAGAGTGGCTTGCGTGAGTACATTTCCAAGTAGTAAAAATAAAAGACCATGTATGAGATAGATTAGATGAACGTGGATGAAACTAAAGTTGCTTGTCTGAATAATGATATTAGGAGGAAACTGATTTCGGGACAGTGAAAAAAGTTTGTGTCACATCCTTTTGAGTACATGGAGTGATTGTCTATGTATAAACAAACTATTTTAAAGCGATCAGTAAGTAATTGTAATAAACGTCAACATTTTTTTTTATCAAAAATCACTTTTATCAAAATAAAATAAATATAATTTAAAAAAAAAATACTTTTAAACAAAATTTCATTGCATTGTGCAGTGGGACGAACCTCTTAGAATAAAGTCTGGTTTACAGAGTGTATATTACAAAACTCCATTAATAATAAAATTCATTTCCAACATACGTAGCGAAGGCATATAGAAAGAACCAATACTTGGTTATTTTCATGAGATTCTTCATCGTATATCGAGGCACATATACAAGCACATTAGTTCTGTAGTCGCAGCAGCCGCAGCCGCAGCCAAGTGCTTCGTTCCTACTCAAGTTGAAGCCTTGCGGCCAATACTCGTCTACTTTATTGCCCTATAAATCTATTTTTTTCCTTTCGTTCGGAAATCGCGGCATTCGGCGACGGCGGCGGCCTAATGTAGGCCTACCACTAGACTACCTATAGGACCACACCCCTGCCCGCTACTGCCATTGCGCTTGCGCGCTCGTACATCACGCTCTTGCGTGGTGTATCTTCAATCATAACCCACACACAGATCCAAATTAAGCCGGCTACACACATACGTTGCTCCTATCTGAACATTAGCGGTACGGGAATCGACCCGAAACTTACGTTTTAACCCTAATCAGTCCAGGACAGTGGCGAAGCCAGGATTTTGTCTTGGGGGGGGGGGGGGGCAACGATATTATCTTGGAGAAGCAAAAAAAAGCGAATACTAACCAGATTTCCACTTTATCTTACAAGAATCGAATAATTAATAGTTTAAAATAATGAATGTTGGCTCAATATTTTGGGGTAAATAATTGTAGCGTTAGAAGTGACTGCTGAATATATGACTAAATGAATAAAAATGTGCTAATTCTGCTAGCCTTGGGGGAGCCGAGGCCCCCCCCCCTCTTGGTTGCGCCACTGGTCCAGGATGTATCTTTTTTATCGCACAAACATGTCTAACTTTTGAAAAAATTGTAAATTCTTGTCAAAGTTTTAGTTTCTTTAACAAACCCTTAAACCACAAACAAACAATAATTTAAAAAAGCTATATACGTATTTCAAAATCTAAGCTTTCATCATCAGTAGTAAAATATAAAGCTAAAGTCCTAATCAGTGATCTAAGATTACACAGATACTCAACGTATCCAAAGTTTCTTTAAATCAGGATTTAACCATTTTTGTCAAATGTAAGAATTTCTGTCAAGTGTCAAATTTTAAAAAATTATAATGTTAACATTTAACGAAAATTCTGACATTTCACAAAAATAAATAAATCGTGAATAATAAATTTTGCAAATCAAAATTGTTAAAAAGCGCTTTTTTTTAAAAAAATTGCTAAATATGTGATGAATTGTACTGTGCAAATATCGTGTACAATCATTTGTTTTTAAATATTTATGATAAATAATAACAAATATTGATTAACGCATGTGTGGAGCGGACTTTATAATCGTAATAGTTTTGCGGACATATGCCTTATTATACTCATACGAGAATGTATATATGTATGAATGCATATATGTAGAGTAATGTAATGTTAAAGTATCGTATAGGTTAGGTTAGGTTAGGCATGTTAGGTTATATGCACAAATAATAACAATTGAATGCCCGAACGCAAGATATACACACATGGCTTACTTTGATTTGTTAGTGGTAGCTTGATTTATATGTAATTAGATGCTTTGCAAATTTTTTATTCATTCGCGTTTCGCTTTTATTTATTTTAATTTATTGCATTTTTTATTTTGAAGAAACTCGTAGATAATTGTTTCAATTCATTTCGTTGTTTTTAACTTGTCTCAGACAGTCACAATATATTCATAATAAAATAAACACAAATATGATTAATTAACATACTAAAAAAAAATTTCAGAACTCATTACTTATGTTAGTATCTATTAAAAAATATATGTTACTTGGTGACTAAATAAATCTCATGGTGTTTTGTCTAAATGTGACTAACTAGTGTGTGTCCAACCGTATATAAAAAATTACCAATATTGAAATCATATCTACATTTACACAAAGACCAAAGTTCTTATGTATAATTATTTTACAACACATTTATTTATATGATAATAACAAGTAAAAACAAAACATATGAGGAACATTTAAATTCACAAATAATTTGTGTGGGAACCACAAATGAAACAAAACAAAAAATAGGCAAATAATATTATAAAAGAAGAGAACACACAATTTGAAAATGAATACATAAAGGAAAATATTATCACGTACGACATTAAACACAGTACGAGAATTTTTAAAAATCGAATTTCAAAAATTATAGTGTCCACCGCGCTGAGAGTGTGAGACAGTCGCGCGCTCAATTACTCATCACGTGAGATAGAAAGAGATAACTATATATAACCGATGAAAAAAAAAAAAAGAAACACGACCATATAATCATCAACCAAGTCAGACAATCCGACGATATTTGTGAAACAAAATTATTTTTCCAACTTCAATTTTAAATGTTTTTTCTTGCTTTGTTTTAATGTTGAAAAGGGAATATAATGCGTGGGTTATGGATGATATTGAAACGAAAAAATTGTAGATATTTACAAAGATCTTAGGAAGGGGAGAGCAGTTAGTTTATGAAAATTATGGGGTTTGATATGTCATTGTGTGGAATCAATAAGGTTTATTTGGTTTGTTTTATTTTTTTTCTGATTTGGAGATATTTCGAAAAGTATAGATTAAAGAATTACCTGTAAATTGTTGGGACTATATTTTTAGCAATTTTTAGCATTTGTATTTTCAGTATAAAAACAAAAAGTTTATCAATAAACATTTTAAATTGCTTCAATCGTAGATTCACAATTTGAATATATAATTAGAGAAAATTGTATGCATCCTACACTGTAAAAAATAGATGCATTTTACATGTATATATGTAAATTTACTAGCACAAGTAATATCAAAATGTGTTTAAAATTAAAAAAATTGTAACAAAGTATCCAACGATAATTATTGTAATTTTTTATAGTGTATTACTAGATACATGATATTAGATACATGTAGTAACTATTTATTATCAATTTTTTTTTATCAAAAATAAAATAATGTTTCAATTTAATAAAATTAATAATATAATGTTTACTAAACAATGGGACTGTATATATTTCATATTTTTAGTGTATAAAATTTACAATATAGTTTATTAATTAAACTATTTGTTGAAAAAATAGATAAAAATATCAATGAAACAAAACAAAATACACCTGCCTAGAACATAAACCTAGTAATTTCATGCATTATTATATATTTTCAAGTACCATAGAGGAAAAAATAATTTAATAATTTTTTTACAGGAAATACAAAATTACAATTTGTCCTTTTGGTTCGTTGAAATACAGTGATAAAGTAAAGAAAAAGCGAGAATTTTCTGTCAAAAAACTTGAATTATTTCAAATTTATGATCTCAATTGTGTAGTGTCCTATTGGCTTTCGATTTTATATAATGGCAGAAAATTATACCTCACGTTTCTTTAATAATGGTCGTCTTTTGTTTTTTCCGTTCTTGGTTAACTTGATGCTTTTTTGTTTGTCGTTTTTTTTTTTTTTTTAATCATATATATACATCATATTATTCATTTGTTTTTTCTCTAGATTGAGAAAATTATTAAGTATTGATTTTATTTTCTTTAAAAATTCTTCTTCATTTTGTACCTATAATTCTTCTTTTTTTTTTAATCATATAAAAAACGCAGATGTATTTGTGTATCAATTTAAAATATCATTTTATGGAATTTTTCTTAATAACAAAACAATATATTTACAAATAGTGTTACTCAATAATTTTTTGTTAAAAAAGAATTTTATATTTTTATGTATACTACATTTTAAATATGAGTTTTGAGAACAAGTAGGTATACATGCCTGTTATAAAAAAAATTTTTGAATTCATTAACATTTTTTTAATAAATTGTACACTGAAAAATTGACGTAAATTACATATTCCATAAATGTATTTTTACAAAAAAAAAATATAATATTACGTCAATTATTACAGTAAAAATTAACGAAATGCTAGTAAACTACTGTTAACAGTTATGTAAAATTGAAACAGATATAATAGTATAGAAAGTATGTTACAGGCATTACAGTGGATGAATATAAAAACTTTTGTTAAATATAGTGTACTAGTTTTCATCCACAAGATGCAATTAAATTTGGTACCAAACTATTTAAAGCCATTTACAAAAAAAGTACATGATATGCATGATTACAATATGAGAAATACAAGTAAGGGTAAACAATCTGTGATGGCAGATGGTATTGTACAATACAATAGTTTACCAGATACGTTTAAATGCTTAGAATTAAATAAATTTAAAATTGTATTAAAAAAATATTTAATGTAATAAATAAATTAGTAAATACAAATTTAGTGTAATAAATAATGTAAAAAAGTATGTAAAATAGCCATGGCTAAATAAAGATTATTATTATTATAAATATATATTACATTTTTTACAATATACCAACAGCATCTTCATTTGAAGTTATTAGATTGTATTAAAAAATCGTAGACAAAAAAACTTTAAAATTATGTACTATTAAAAATAAAGTAAAGCTAAAAAAATCAGTAGTGTTCCATTTTGAAAATCAGAGTACATTTTGCAAAAAATAACCAGTTTACTTTATCTTATCTCTGTCGATAATTTTATTTAGAGTATTAACGAAAAAAGAGGAATTTTGAAATACACATAAAACGCTATCTTACATTTTTTTTCGTTTCTTTGCAATATTCTTATTTAGGTCGAATAAATTTCGATAATATTAACAACACACACAAATTACATAATTAAAATCTGCACTAATCTTACAAGATTTATCAAAACAAACATTTTTAGCCGAAATTTTGTGATTTATCTCATTTACATATAAAGTAGGTTAGCTACTAAAGTAAAATTTGTTCTAATCTAAAAGTAATTACATAAGTTTAAAATTGAAATATATAAAACAACTTTTAAAATTTATCGTATTTGTATTGAAAAATATGTTAGTTGTATTTTAAAGTATAACATGTTTTTGAATAAAGAGAAAACAATTACATAATAATGTTTGTTTAAATCAAAGGTTTAAATTCTGAAAATAAACATATTTAATTGTTAATGATTGACTTAAATTTCTAACTTACATATACTCGTCGGTGTCACACGGCGAGCTTTCGTTATTTGTATTCTAAAAACTATATAATATTATGTAACAAAATTTGGTATATAGAGGTATTTCGGTATGCTTAGTTGAAGTAAAATATTAGCAATAAGATACCACTACCGGTTTAATCAAAATTCAAACCTAATTGTCTTATTTTAAATAAAATATCCAATTTTTTATTTTATTATTGAATTTAGAAAAAAAAATATATACGATTCATTGAAAAATAAGTACGTTAAAACGTCAATTATTAATAAAAATTAATAAAGAACTATATCCTAAATCCGTTTAATTTTAATACAATGAGTGCTGTTATTATCATTAAAATTAAATTTAAATATTTGGTACATCAAAAAAATCTAAAAATATTTACTTTCGCTGTTAATAATAAACAAAGATTAACTATTAACTCAAGAATAAATTTATAGATATGAAGTTACTTCATAAAAGTTAACAAAATATAGTTATTTCTAGAATAACTATTTGACTAATAAAAATCTAACTACTATCTCGAGAATAAATTTATAGATATAATGTTACTCTATGAATGTTAACAAAATAGTTGTTACTAAAATTATTTGAAAAATTAAAAAAAAAATCTATCTTACCAGGGTTTAAATAATTTATTGGTAATTAAAATGAAGATAATTACAAACTAATAACCGACGCTAGCCGATGTTAACCGATGAATTATGATTTTAAAATGGTCCAGCTATGTAGACAATTGTGTACAATAGAACCGGTTAGGTTATAATTGACAAAAAATGTATGGAGTATATTAAACATACATACATATATACACAGATACACAAGTACAATACTGAAATGTAACTTAAACATTTAGTATTATTATTCAACTATTCTTTGGAATCGTATTCTTCTTTCTTCATTTAATAGTTATGAAAATAGATAAAAGAATTGACTATAAACTATATAAAAGATTTTATTAAATACTTTTATAGTTTATTATTGTACTACCAATATAATATTAATATTTGTCGTTTGAAGATATCTATATTTTTACAGACCGTCATATCATATATGATAAGGAAGGTATTGTAATCATACAGGTAAGCGCGAATTAGGTTTATAGTAACACGAATCAACTGTTTTTGGCGTGATGTCCGTCTGTCGGTCTGTGGACTCGTGTAGAGCAAATTAGGCTGAACGAATTATTATAAAATATAATATTTAAGCTTCGGAGATGAATATCTCAATCGGAAGGTGGTAATTTATGTCACTTTATATGTTTTACGAATATTTCGCAACAGAGATATATTTCGAGAAAATTTATTTACCAAAACCTGATAAACAAGTTGTAGCTAACAACTTTTATTTGCAATATTTTTCGATACGGCTAAACATTTATTTAATAATTTTTCATATTTTTATATTCTGTAAATAGGTGGCATATATGTCAAGAGTTTTGTTTTCAGTTACCATGACTACAGTAGTTGTTGTTATACAAATACAACAACGGTCGGTTCTGTGGTGGTCATAGCAGATTTTTTCCTAATAAGTCCAAAGTTGAATTTTCTTAAATAATTTATTTAAAATTTTAATCACGGTTAAATTAAAAATTATTAGATCAAGTTAAATTAATTGACAATTGCATTATTTATTTTTATATGAAATTGAATTTGGTTATTGAAAATGTGTAAAGAAGTGCAAGAAATGCAATGCACACCGCCAGATTTGTCAGATATTGTATATTCGACCAAAGAAACATTAATTCTGACAAATCACGTACTTAACAAATATAAATAATAAATACATATACATACTATTCTACAGCTTTTATTACGGTTAAGGTT
This sequence comes from Clivina fossor, assembly GCA_963966155.1. NCBI lineage: Eukaryota > Metazoa > Arthropoda > Insecta > Coleoptera > Carabidae > Clivina > Clivina fossor. Next base: position 24,823,617 of record OZ014554.1, read on the forward strand.
ACTTGGTATGTATTTTTTTAATTTTTAGTTCAGTTTCGTTTGGAATGTTTGAACAAAAAATAGCATATATTACTCGAACTATCCGAACTCGAAACAATAAACTCGAAATAATATAATATACTATTCCAAAAACTTTTATTAAATATTGTATGTAATTATAAAATATGTATTTCATTGTTCAAATTGGACAATTTTAATATGTTTATCACGATAAAATCTAATAAAAAATTATTGAATTTTTTGCGATAATTTATTTAATTTATCACAAAAATATGATATTTAATAAAAATAATTGTCAATGATAATAATATTGAACTAAACTTTTTGATTAATATTTTTTTTTTAATATAAAAGGAATTTTCCATTAATAAACGATGTATGAACGCTGATAAAAAATATATGATAATATTTATTAATATATGAGATTTATAATTTGTGCAGTTATTTTTAAAAGTTATATAATTTTGCAATTTTTATAACTTACATACATAGTTGTTAAATTGTTAATGTAAATAGAAACATAGCAAGAAAAATGCAATGTTTCCTTTTTAGGGCCAATTGCATAAAATATTAACTTAATCAATAGTTAACTATGTAGTTAGGGCCGGTATTATAAACGATAGTCAAATTAACTAAGTAAATATGTTTACTTTATAGATTTTCTTATTATAAAAAGGAAATAAATTTCATCTAGTGATATTAAAAAACAACTATTATTATTAATAATAATAATCTTAAATAATAAATCTTAAATTGTCAAATATCTTAGAACTGTTGTTAGCTAATATATGTTTAACAACGTTTTATTTAATGCAACCGATTTAAGATATACCTAGGTATCTATTATTTCAAATCTGAATTAGTGATTACACTGTAAAAAAAGTTACCATTTTACTTCCGCAAAACGACAAATTTTCTGTAAAAATAATATAATTTCGTAATTTTAAGTAAAATAATTAATTTACCGTATTATATATGTTTTTTATCGAAAAAGTAAGTAAACTTACAAAAAATATACGTACAGGTATTTTACATGTATATAATGTAAAAATTTTCCTGTGACGTCTGTAAATTTATATACTAAACTGGTGTAAATCAGTTGCCTTGGGTTTTTATGTAAAATTACTGTGTTTTTTTTACAGTGTACATTGATGTATTTAATAAGTGTTGAGTTTCATAGCAGAAGCATAAAAGAAATATGATTGCTATAGAAATAAAATTTTTACGTGATGTATCGTAGGTATATGGTGTTACAAAAAGAATTGGATGAAAAATATAAACTGGTATAGAATAAGTTCAATATTAGAAAAAATTTGTTGCAAAAAAATCAATTTAGATAGTTCGGTTATCTTGAACGAATATTTAATAAACGTTTCGTTAATAGAATATCTGCGTTAAGAAAATTTTTGCTTTAAATCCTCAGATTTTAGCTCAAAAGTAAACGTGTTTATGAACTGTAAACTTATGTTTTTCTAATATTAGAAATAAAACATTTAATAGAAAAAAATAATAGTAAGTAACAGTATGACTTTTATAAAAGCTTTGCATAAAATAACAAACAACAAACAAATGAACTAAACTACCTAAAAATCGAACTCAGTCATGGCATTCAATGTCATTTGTATCATTTACCCTGATGAAGACAGACGTTGAATTTCGTCGAAACGTCGATTTTAAATAAATATTAATACAGCAGTTTAGCCTAAAGCATTTTATTTTAATATAATGAGTTCTAAAACATTTTTTTACTATATGTTGCAAGTAGATAAAACAAAAGTTGCTTCCTTGGAATAGAAATATATTTGAATGAAAAGAGTTTGTATTACACCTTCAAACCCGTATGAGTACATGGCGCGAATGTGTATGTATGTTTATATTATTTCTAATAAAAAAGTATTTTTTAAGAAACTGTACCATCCCTAAAAGAAATTGATATCAATTTAATAAGAAATTCTATATAAGTTTACATTTTCTTTAGATTCACAAAGGATTATTATAGAAAACTAAAGTAAAAAGCTGTTATTTAATTGTTGATTCCTTGATTTATCCAAGACTTGGCAGCACAATAATTGACGTAAATTATGTTTAAAATTATATTCCTATAAAACATTGGTATTAATTTTTACAATCATACATTCTAATGAGTTAAGCTTGCATTTAGTTTCAAAAACAACTATGTTTTAACATCTTATTTATAATTATTTTAAAATAAAAACTAACGCCCGTATAAATTTCAGATTAATCAGCCAATTATTAACTAAAATATGAAACTGTAAATATTATTAGTCTTCCAAATATAGCGGAAACAATACTGTTAATCTTATATACAACAGTACTGACCTAGGTCATCATATGTGACCTTGTATCAGTGTTACGTAAATTAAAAACCATAAATAACAACAGAAACACTCACCCTATTTTGCAAAATTTAATCCCAAAATTTGCACATTATCACTACTACCTACATACATATATAGTCAAACAGAGCACAGATCAGCAAAAATTCGAATACTGCATTCATATTAAATTTTTATCAAAATTTATATAAAAATAATTTATCGTGTTTCCCTAAAAGAGACATACACAAATACGCATCTAGCATCGGAAAGCAGTTTCGATAAAAATAGTTGCCAAAAATCGTTAAAAAAAATTCGCGAATTTTTTAATCGTACATCGAAGTTTTTTACCAATCTTATCGCGAAAAAATTATAGTGAAAGAGAGGTTTTTTTTTTATCAATATTTTAATATTTTTTAACTGAGTGATATAAGTGTAGACCTTGATATATTTTTATCAAATAATATATAATTTTTGTATAAAAATCTAAGTGCATTTTTTCGATGCATAGCAACAACACTAAATTGGAAAATTTGACTAGTAAATTGCGTTCTAAGTTTGACATGCATATTAGTTAAATGATAATACTGTTACACAACTTTTTTTTATTAAATCTGCAATGTTTACATATATTTGGCATAATTAGTTTGATTGTTTATAATTTAGTTTGATAAAAAATAAAATAGAACATTATATACATTTGCAAAAATATATTAAATGAAAAATAAAAATGATAAGAAATTTATTTGTGAACAAAGTTTAAAAATTCTTTAGCAAATTCAATTTTTTATGTAAGTTTTACTTGTAATAGCGACAATTATTGAATCTGTATCAAAAATTGAACAAAAACAATTTTTAATCTCAATTATATTATAAAAAATCAATGCTAAAATACTGATAAATAAATTTTTACTTCCTTGAGTAACTTTAAAATTTGCCCAATAATTTTAATTAAGATTGAAACATATTTATAAACATGTAATACATATAATCTGCAAAGACAATAAATGACAGTAATGACAGTAAAAAATATTTGGCATTATCCAATGTCCCATTTGAAATATATCAAAAATAGTGTTAAAAATACACTACTACAAATTTGAAACATTTATTTTATCTACATGTATTAAAATAAAAATGTTTATTTAAGTCGGCTTTGAAAACTAAAATTTTGTATAGAGACCTAAAATGTTATTCCAAAACTTTTTCAAATAACTTTTTGAAAATTTTTACAAATAAAATAAATTTACTTACTTAATTTTTTTTTAAATTTTTATTTAATTTGATGTACGCCGGAATTGATATCAGTACTTCGGTTAGTGTAAATTTAATTTTTGAACAAGAACTAAAAAATTCCGTAATAATAATTAAGAAAAAAAACAAATAACAAAATTTTTTGTATTATATATGAAAAATCTGAAATACAAACTCATTGTCAGTATAATTACTTAATTTTAATATCAAAAATATAAATTAAAACAAAATATTTAAATAATATGTAAATATAAGTTACTTACTAGTTTTTCTTTATTTTTAAAACTTTCTCATAACGAACACATGCATATGTTACAAGAAATATCACGTAGGTAAGTTTAATATAAATGATGTTCATATGTTACCAGACATTTTTTTCAACTTCCTGAATTTAAAGAAATCCCTCGTTAAAAATATGTCTTCCAAATACTTTAGTTCCGTTCACAATTAAATCTTAAACACTGAATAATAGTTTCAAATCGTGAACTTTGATATTGCAAATGCTAAAGACCAGTAAAAATAGATTTTGATAAATTATCATTTCGTCTAGGTGTTTAACATAATTATTCTTGCAAAAAAATCTAGTTCTTAAAACAAAAAATATTAAATATAACATAATATTTAGTTTAAAAAATCTTATTTATTTTTATTAATTAATATTACGCAGTAACCTAAAGTCGATTTATTTTAAATAAACATTATATTATTTTCAAGTCAAATATTATTGTTTGATAAAATTAAAGTAAGTTTTTTTAAAATAACATTTGATATCCGTTAAATTATAAAAAGAATGCTCCATATTTTTGTATTATCTCACTGTCAAAATTATGACACATATTTGACGTGACTTAAAATAACTCACCAAATGTCCCTGCTCATCTAAAAAAGAAACCTTCGGAATTGAAAATATATTTGACAGCATATTACAACATTAAATACTTACATTTTTTTTTCAATTCTATTGTATGAATATATATAATATATCAGAATATATATTAACATTGTTTTAATTTAATTTTTAGAAAAATTATAAAAATCAAATTTTAAAAACAAAAACAATAACAATAGAAAATTGGTAATAAGTTCTAAATGTTTTTAAGTTTGCAATAATTTTATTTTTCTAACTAATTTTTGGCATTTATACAAACCGTATAATTTACAATGTAAAAATAAAACAATTTGAAACTTATTTTTTTCTAATTTTATACTGTGCTCTTTTAGCAAAATAAAATGTACAATCTGTGCAAAATTAAGACTGTCATAATAATGTATAAACAAATAAAACTCGGTTTTAAGTTTAACAATTTTTTATAAGTATTCCTTCTGAACATAGTTTAACAGCCGAAATTGGTTAATACATACATACACAATCACGCCATGTACCCAAAAGGGTGTGGCACAAACTCTTTTCATCATCCCGAAATCAGTCGCCTCCAAACATTCCTATCCAAACAAGCAACTTTCGCTTTATCCACTTTCCTAATTCCTCTCATTCATGCTCCTTTATTCCTACTAGTTGGAAACTTTCGCTTATGCAAAACAGTCTCAATCATACCACTTCAACTACTCATCGGACGTCCACGCAAACGTATACCATCAAAATCATTCAAATAAATTTTTTAACCAAACGTTCATTAGACATTCGCTCAACATGTCCGAACCATCTTAACTGACTAACAACTACAACATTTTTTTCAATTTCACACTCATCATACACTAATTTCGTACCCGATCTCTCCTATTTACACCACATACCCCACGTAAAAGTCTCATTTCTACAGCAGTCATTTTCCGTTTATGCTTTTGCAACCAAACTCAACATTCACTACCATACATCAACGTAGGCACCAAAACTGCATTGTATATACTCAAACGGGCTTCTTTGGAAACATTTACATTCCTAGCAAAAGTTCCCAAAGCACCCAAAACCTTACAACAAGCATTTATTCTCCTTTCAATTTCACCATCAACGGTTAATAAAGTACAATAAAGTTAAAAGAGTACATCAAAACGTCGATTATTAATATTATTACAACCCTATATCCTAAAGCCGATTAATTTTTAAAAATAGGCTATTTTAATACTTTTAAACACATAAATAATTCAATTTAACATTTCCCCACTTAATTATTTCACACCTTACATTTATTTAAATATTTAAGTAATAAAATATTTCAAACCTTAATTAAAAATTAGAAGCACGTAACAATTTTGAAAATATAAAAACAGTTAAAACATCTCATAAAATATTTATCTCCGCCCCTTTTATCATAAAACTATCACGGTAAACAGTTTTTCTATTAAGAAAAATATTTGAAAGTCGACAAATTTATTTAGAGATCTTATAACTAGATATTCCAAAATTAAATCGCTATAATTATAAAAATATTAACCTCTATACATAAATTTCATTGTATAAATAATAAACATATTGATATGTTTGAAAAAAATCTATTAAAAAAATCAAGAACAGTTGTCCACTATCTTTGAATTTAAAACTCATTTTAATACATGACATAAATCACTTGAGAAAAGAGTTGTAAATGTAAAAATTTAAATTTTAACTCGAAATGTCACTAAATAATAGCGTTGTTAATATATAGTTCTTACATTGTAATGTGTTGTTTTTTATTTCTCATAAATTTTCCATTAAATATTTTTAGGTTATAAGTCGGTTGTTCAAGTATTTTACGTATTTTCAGATAGAGCAGGCATTTGTTTAATATAGATGCTATTCTGTTTCTCAAGCTTTTTCTTTGGGCACACTATTGGTAAATTTAATTATTAAAAAAAGGCTTTAAAAACTCATAAAAAATTGTATTTTTCTTCAAGCGTATCATAATATAAATATTACGTTAACATATTGCCTATGTAGAAAGAGGTCATTATGTTTCATTATGTGACATTATTGTACAACAGTTAGTAACTATTACGTCAAATTAAGTTAAGTTTATTGACAATTGCATTGTTTATTTTCGATTAAATTTTAATTTGATTAAAGTGTTAAAAAGTACAAGAAATGTAATGTGCACCATCCAAGGTTGTCAGAAACTGCATATTCGACCAAAGAACCATGGTCAAGTGTGTTTAATTTGACATCTCCAATGGCTATATTAAAAATTGTTAAGTCAAGTTAATTTAATTGACAATTGCATTGTTTATTTTCGCTTGAATTTGATTTTGATTATTGAACAAATGTGAAGAAGTGCAAGAAATGCAATGTATTTCGCCCAGGATGGTCAAAATTTGTACCAAAGGAATATTAATTCTCATAAATCACGTAGCAAATATAAATAATATATACATATAAATACTATTCTACAACTGTCAGTAAAGTTAAGGTTAATTTAGCAAATATTATGGATATAAATTACAAATATTTGTTTTAAATCAACAAATATGTAAATTTCTCATCAAGTTTTATTTTTTAAACTCTTTAAAAAATAAAGTACAATATTTTCTCCTACAAAGTTCAAAATATTTAACTAACAATAAGTAACATTTTTTCAGGGTAGTTCTATTATAAGTAACAAAAAAAATTAAACAACAAAAACATTTAGTTATAGTGTACAGATCCATTATTTAATAAGTCTAAATTTAAATTTAATTTCTTTTTGATACTTGATAATATAAACTTATAACTTATAACTTATAAGTTACGTTATATAAAACGTCATCAATGATTCGTCAAATAGAAATGCATGCATAGTCCAGCTATTGTATAATAAAAATCAGCAGACTATTATAATTTATTGTAAAAAAAAATTATTTGGCAAAAATTTCGAAATATTTGACAACTTGGAATACTATCGTTGTATATAATATTATTATATTACCACATTTCACATATTATTCTACTATACTGATTTTGTGTTAATCATGGAAATGAAATAGTATGAAACCTAGTATAGTGTGTGGGCATAGCTACCTTGATATTGAAGTTTAGTTTAGTTAGCGCCTAAAGCAAACTGCATACTGTTACACTTCGTTCATGTTGTACACGCTTTATTATTACAGATTCCAGAATTTCCAAGTGGCCCGCTGGTTATTAACTAAATTATAAACACATACGCTCGCTCACATACATACGAATCAATCTCAACGAATGTAGATGTATCTGTGTGTGAGTGTGTGTGTGTAGAGGCGTTATCATATACTACATTCCATTTTAAAATAGAAATTTCTTTCAAATTTAGATATAACTAACTGTTCTATAAGATTTTAAATCTATTTTTGCATTTATAAATATTTTAATGAATAAGTACATTATTTTGCACGCTTGCGTCTACTGTTTACTGTTGCGTCAGAGTTTATTGTTTTATTCACTTCGCAGTTACGTGTTATATAAATGACAAAACCGCTCCATCATTTACAGCAGCGTTTTGCAATAAAAAACAAGAGAGTTAATCGAACAAACCTATTATATGCTCGTGGAATAATAGTATATTATGTTACGAGGAGTAGAAAACGATCTTTATTGTATTGAGTTCAAATACTTGCAAGATACAAATAATAATCTGGGCGAAAAATAAAAAGCATTCCATTCTGAATGACATATACTATTTTTCTTCAAGCGTTTCAAACGGAACTAAACTAAAATTAAATACAAATGCATACAGTTAATCTTAATCTAATTAACAGTTGCAGAACAGAGATATATTTCGAAAAAAATTATTTAGCAAAATTTGCTAAATAAGTTATAACTAACAATTTTTATTTGAAACATTATTCGATACGACTTTTTTTGCGGATGATATACAGAAGGTGAAGATAAAAATAATTTAATAAAACTTATTAACAAAGATTTACATTTAGTAAATTAAATTTGTGGATGTACAAAAATAGACTTAAAATGAACACTAATAAAACTAAAGTAATGTTTTTATTCTTACGGCCAGCTAAATATAATAATTTTACAACTAATATAATTATAATAAATAATAAATTAACTACAGTATTTAAATACCTGAGTATTATAATAAATAATGAGCAATAGCAGATTTATCTAGATGATTTAAACGTATTAACGTCTTAGAATAGTTAGAATATCTCCATGATATAAAATTCGAAGATACAATAATAACAATATTAACAGCAGATTGATAAGAGAAGCATAAAAATTTATAAAGAAAACGATAACATCAATCACTGTGAAGGGGCACTGAGGTATATAAAATTTGGCATCCATTAATTAAAAATCTATAAATTTTACGATATATTTACTTAATTTGTTTCTATGTTCTGTTATTTACTGTAAATATAATTTGCAACATTTTTCCTGGTGAAGATGGACGTCGTCAAAATGTTGATTATAAATAAATATTAAACAAAATTTTAACCTCACGCAGTTTTATTTTAAAATAATAAATTCTGAAAGATTGTTTACTATGTTAAATATATTTTATGTTATGACAGATTTAATACTTCAAACTAAAATTCATTGGTCATGCCACATTAAAAAAAAAGTATGTAACATTTTCAATAGAAATATAGTATAGTATAGTTGCCTAAATAGTAAACGATGTTCAGTTATTTTGTACGGAAGTTACATGGTTGCCCGAAGGCACGAAAATTTTTAGTAAAACGTGTTAAAAGAAAACAAGCATAAAAAAAAGTAAAATTGATAGTAATTTTCGGAGAGAAGTATTCGTTCATTTTAAGTTAGGTTAGGTAAACTAATGCATAGTTTATAAATACTTATACATAACCTATACATATCTTACATACTGAATAATAATAATATAGAGATAAATACAATGTATATGTGTGTGTGTATCTGAATACGATGATGTTTAAGTATGTATATAACCGTAGATAATTTAATGTGTTTACAACGCATCACGGACATTTCATTCACGTTTAATAGATATTTTCAATTAATTTTTAGTAAATTTTCTATAATCATTTACGCGCTCCGATCCATTCATATTTATCTCTATAACAAAGGAATGCTTATTAAATATTTATTCATAACACTAGCTTAATATGATAAACTAAACAATTATTGCTTATTGTATGTTGTTTAAAGATTTTATTTTCTACATACAAACATACTCGTACATACATACAAAATCACGCCATGTACCCAAGAAGAGTGTGGCACAAACTTTTTCTACTATCCCGAGAGCAGATTTTTCCAACGATTCCTATCTAAGCAATTTTTGCTTCATTCACATTCATGATGCCTCTCATACATGCTCTTCTATTTCTACTACTTGGAAACTTTCGATCATGCAAGCTATTCTCTCAATTATACCACTCCAACTACACATTGGACGTCCACGCAAACTTATATCTTCAAAATCATCATTCATATAAATTCTTTAACTAAACGTACAATAGAAAATCGCTCAATTCGCACACAATATATCAATTCGTTTTTATTTATTTAAAAATATAGACACGAAAATATTAATTATAAGCGAAAAATTAATTTCAATTCCGGTTGTCAATTAATCGTTCTAATTTTTTAAGCGATGTGGGAGAATTGGCACCCCTTTTAGCAGGATGTGAAACATAACGCAAGAAAAATTACTTTTTTCGTAAAGCGAAAAATAAGATTAGAAAAAAAAATGAAGTAAGATTCGTTTTTTAAAAAAGTCCCCTATATGATTTTTCGTGTGTTTTAGTTTGAAAGTGTTTCTCACGAAGTGAGACTAAATCAGCATACACACAGACGCCCTCTGTCGGGTGTCAAATTCGGTTTTTATTGCGAATTCCAAAACATTTGAAACACGAAACAAGTGCTACACTACCTACCTTTACATGGGACAAGAATTTGTTACTTTTGGCAGTTGTTTTTCGTCGTAAAATTTACTAGCTGGAACATGACATTATTCTAAGCCCTGTACTATTTCCACTGTTTTATCTTTTTAGTTTATTTTCGGATTAAAAATATACTATTACAGTTTTAGACTATTTTTTTTTTTCATTTCGAATTTCAGATACAAGTACATAATTTAAATATATACAAATAATTAAATAAAGATTAATAAAAAAATAAGATTTTGAATCCAGAAAAAATTATTGTCCCTGTATTTTTAATTAGATGATTGAGATTTTGAAACTATTTTTGTAAAATATATAATATTTTTCTAATAGACAAATACATAATATATGTCGCAAAAATACAACAATTCTTTCATTGTATACATACATATTTCTTGCATATAATTTTGATTTATCAAAATTTTCACAGATTTGCACGAATTAGGTTCTTTGTAACACGAATTAACTAAAATGAAACTGCTTTAGTTTAAAGTTCTGTATTAATATTAATTTAAAATCGACGTTTCGACAAAACTCAGCGTCCGTCTTTTCATCAGGATAAATGATACAAATGACATTACAGTAAATAACAAAACACAGAAATAAGTAGTAACTTAGTAGTAATGGAAGACAAATTTTATTTAGCTCAGTGCTTTCACAGTGAGCTCAATACAATAATCTTCGCTTTCTACGCCTTGTAACATAATATAGTTCGTTAAAACGTTTTTCCCCTAGATTATTTTGTGTTAACAAGCTAAGAGCGATTTCCCTAATACAATATAAAACCATCGACAATAAATAACAAACCTTTGCACAATTTCATATTTCTAAATTCAACCAACAAAATGTAACTTTAAATGAAATTCTATTTTTGTCAAAAATCTTAACATTTTTTGGTTTCTTTTTTTTAAGTATTTTGAGTAACAAAGTAAAAATTGTATGAAATATACTTATATTGTGATACGAAACGAAACGTTTAAAAATAGTACACTAATTATTAATATTCGCATTTAGCATCGACAAAAAACAAAAACCAGTCGCAATAATTTACTGTACGCGTCATAAATTCCAAAAGTTTCCTTTGAAAATTTCACGTATATGGTATGTGTGTGATCCAAGCATTCAGATTAAGTTTTAAAAAATTTTTTTCCGCGCTTGTAATTTCGAAGTTTTAAATAACTTGCGCGCATCTCTTTCTCGGCCAACCCTTCTTCCGTTTTTAGATGGCGTCTATAGTGTTTCCGGTAAAAAAACGCACTACAACCCTTTTTAAGAAAGCATATGGATTTAAAAATTGTATACGCACACACAAAAAACTACCATCTATATGAAATTTAACATATGTCCGTAGCGTGTATCAAGCTGAAATATTGTATTCGATTTTCAGCTCTAATAATTCTAGATGTAAGGTTGATGTTTGCCTGTAACTTAGGTTTGACGTAGTGTATCCTTATGAATTCTCGAGACTTCTATAAAAATATAATTGGCATAAAGATGAGAATACTTCTTTTTTTTTTTAAGTAAGACATATGCAGTGTGAGATCTTCATCATGTTATAAGAATATGTGTACGTATTCAGATGTAAGTTTATTTTTGGGATGTGAAAATGAATTTTGGAAGGGTTGTGTTCCAGAAAATAAAATTTATGTTTGTTTTACTGACGTTTCTATTTTTTTTTTCATTTCAGAATTTACCTTTCCACTGTGCTAAAAATATTACATTTGTATCTACACAGAAAAAATAAAATAACAAGTTTCTTTAAATCAAATTAGATGACTATATTTTAGATGATTTGTTTAATAAATTAGATGAAAACAGTAAAAAAATTTTTAGAACTCATTATATTAAAATAAAATTGCTTTAGGTTAAAGTTCTGTATTATCTAAAACAACTATCTAAAAAAATATATGATTACATTTGATGTATTTATGTAATGTACTTACTTAATTAGTATATTTACTTATTTATATAATCTTTGTATGAAATAACAATTTGATTTCAACTTATTTTTATGTACTTAAATGAAACAAATAATGATATTGGAAATAGCGTCTAATTTAAAATAAAACTGCTTTAGGTTAAAGTTTTATTTTATTTTAAATCGACGTTTCGACGAAACTCAACGTCCGTCTTCATCACAATAAATAATATAAAAAAAATTATGTTTCGCCCAGAATGCTTAGGTTCGGCTGCAAATATCTGGGCGCAAAACAATAAAGAACGCTTTCTGCTCCTCGTGACATAATATACTATTACCAACTATAATTGGTACAGAAATACACGTATTTTTTAAATTGTAGTAAAAATTTTACATTAAAAAATTATAATTTCAAATCACGTTTTCTTACGTAACAGCCGTAAACGGAGTGTTACCTCTACCTCAAATTAACCGCTAGTTAAACCCAAAATATAAAATTATAAAGCATAAAATTTTTATAGATACAACCTGAAATTAACACATCTCGCCTTAAAATATAAAAAAAAAAAAATTAACAATTTTCCCAAGTGAATATTAGAATTTAACTATATACGATAGAATTCTCTTAAATAAAACCAACATATCATAAAATTTTATAGTTAAAATATGTTCGCATATTTTTTGAAGATGTTTTAAATTACTCAAGCAACTAGAACAGGATACATAAAGTTTTGTTGTTTTTTTTTGCGTTTTTATTATTTTTATTTCGTTTGCAAATTTTTGGATCCGAGTTATACGATGTGAAACAAAATGTTGGTATAATCATTGTTTTGACAGATGTATGTAAATAAATAAGAAAACATTTACAATACCTATGTAATATTTAGTAAATGTTGTATTCGATATTTTTATAAAAGTGCTTGAGAAAAAATGGCCGATGAAGAAGATGTTGAAGAAGAAGATTTAGGAGAACAAGCTGGAGAAGGGGGAATGTAAGTATATAATTAATTGTACGTAATTGGGGGCTGATGTTCACTATAATCAAAATTCTTTAGTTTAATCATCGTATATTATTCTTTTATCAGAAATGATATTTACAATAGTAAATCTTATTTTGAAAATTCGTTTTTGAGATATTAAATGTCAAAAAAAACTATGTCATATACTAGAGTTGAGTTGTTCGCGATTTTTTTCTAAATAAATAAAAATTGATTTCAAAAACAAAATCCAAAAAAAAAATATAGTTTTTTAAATTTATTTAAACCATTTTCGAAAGTAAGAGTTTATTAAATATATAATTTTATGTCTGTTTGAATGCATCCACGCTAACATATCCTCGAAATCATAAGTGTATATTTGAGTGCCAATGTAGAACAAGCAAAAAGCGACAAAGTGTTGGATTTAAATTTAAATTAAAAAAATTATTCCAGTTTGCTATTAATTTTTCTTCTCGTTAGTAGAAATGCATATAATGTTAAAACAGCCGATGTTAGCTCTAATAAGATTAATAAATTTTACAAAATTGATACAATACGATATAGATTTTTAATTAAAAGAAAAGGATAACATCAATCACTGAGTTAAATAAAATTTGGCTTCCAATAATTAAAAATCTCTAAATTTTATGAATTAGTTATTTATTTGTTACCTAGTAAATTGTTTCTATGTTCTGTTATTTACTGTAATGTCATTGTATAATTTATCCTAATGAAGACGAAAGTTGATTTGAGAATATTAATACAGAACTTTAACCTAAAGCAGTTTTATTTTAATCATCATCTTCATTTACTGTAAACGTCATTTGTATCATTTTTCCTGATAAAGATGTGCATTAAGTACGTCAAAATGTCGATTAATAATAAATATTAATACAGAACTACAACCTAAAGCCGTTTTAGTTTAAATATATTTATAAATATATAATATATAAATAAATATTATATTTTTCTAGAGAAGTAGAAGGTGAGGGTGGTATTGCAACACCAGATTATAAAAAAATTGAAGAATTAATACCACCGAAATCTTTAACATATAAAGAAGCATCCAGTTGTCTTCATATGCTGGGAAAAGATGAAAGTGATATGCGTTATGCTTATCTGATGATATCAGTACCTAGCAGGTCCGTATATTGACTTACATTTATTTTCATATCTATCCATAATATCTCGTAATATCTATTCTACAATAAATTGCAAACTTATTTTCATTGTAAATTAGTGATTTCAGTGAAATATACAGAATTAAAAATTATCTTATTTTAATTTTCTTTTAAGTTTAAATTTATTATTGACAATTATTACGGTAAAGTAAACTTGTCATATACAATAACAAATTTTAAATTACAGAAATAAATGTACTTCATTCATGCTTTTGTCTTGTTAGCCATAATAAGCACAAACCATGTAATAATTTTATTGAATTCAGAATTTATTGTACAATTCAAATATGTAAAAACATATATTTTTAAATAAAAAGCGGCAGCCCCCCTGAACAGGTGCTAATAGATACCAAATATACCAAAATTCATTTAATTATCTCCAATAAATTGCCAGTTATTTACTGCAATACATTCTGCACAATTCTGTACACTACTACCAAACTAATTAAAAATTTGAATAACTACAGTCAGTATATTCAATTATACAGTTTCACACGCATCAATTATTATAAGTAGACCTAATAATATGTAATCTAAATTTGTTCTACACTAAATTTACATGTTCGAAGCAAATGAAACAAAACTATTACCGAGAAACTAAATAAAAATAACCATTTTATAATATTTCTTCAACCATCAGTCACCATTTGAAAAAAAAAAACTTGTCAAGACTACATAATCTCAACCGTAACAGTATATAAAGTAAACAAAAATTTTCGGTTATAATTATATTTACATCCGGGGCACTGTGTTCTTGTGTCTTTTTTTCGAAAACGATTAGTGTTTTGTTTTTTCTCTCGAAATGTTACACCACGCGTCAACTAATTTTCTAAATGCACTGTGGTACAGTGCTGCTTTTTAATCTTAAATGTTAGTAATATTATTATTGTATGTTCTAGGAAACTTACCGAAGTGTCCGTGTTGCTGCAGTTCGTCCATGTTTTATTTTTGAATCTCGGTGATAATAAGTTGAATCTCAGCGCTTTGCAAGTACTGAGTAATATGCCGTATTTGGTGTATCTGAAAGCAAATAAAAATGTTATTGAAAGTGCTGATTTGAAACCATTCGATTTGCTGCAAGTATGTAATTTTTTACTAATTTTAGTTTAAATGAAACACATAATATGCATTGTAGTAGAGAACAAAAATCTTCAGATGTTTTTTCTAACACTAATCTTTAAAAAGTAAATTAGTTTAATATTTGTGCACTGTAAAAAACTGATATAAATATTCCGTAAATGTATTTTTACAGAAAAATGTAATATAACTTCAATTATCATAGTAAAAATTACAATACCAACCAGTTAGTAACAAAATAATATATATTTTCTAATATTATGACTAACGTATGTATTTTACTACATTAGAAATAGATTAGTGTATGATGAGTGTGAAATTGAAAGAAATGTTGTAGCAAAAGTTGGTGTTAGTCAGTTAAGATGGTTCGGACATGTTGAGCGAATGTCTAATGAACGTTTGGTTAAAAAGATTTATTTGAATGATATTGATGGTATACGTTTGCGTGGACGTCCGATGAGTAGTTGGAGTGATATGATTGAGAGTGTTTTGCGTGAGCGAAAGTTTCCAAGTAGTAGGAATAGAAGAGTATGTATGAGAGGAATTATAAATGTGGATAAAGCGAAAGTTGCTTGTTTGGATAGGAGTGTTTGAAGGCGACTGATTTCGAGATGATGAAAAGAGTTTGTGCCACACCGTTTTGGGCACATGGGGTGATTGTGTATGTATATATGTATGTAGAAAATTATGCTAGTTCATGATTAAATGTGTCTAATAGTTTTTTGTCTAATGGCGTGCGTCCAGTCAAATTTAGCAACAATCCTGTTTCTTATAGTTCTTGAGATGTTTTTACAGTGTACTTTAAATGAAACACGTGACATTAATAAAATTTGTATTATTATTAATAATAATTCGTTTCATTTTGTTTTAAAAACTAACATATATGCTTTCTCCTTTTACAAGAAATTGTTTTTTTTTTTTTAATTTTATAAAACCTACTACAATAATTTCTTATCATACCTATAAATCAAAAGTATCCAAAAATTTTAATTAAACTTTGTACAGTTTACATATATTTTTTTTGTTGCTATAGTAAAAGATCGAAAGAGAAAGACATATACATAAAACCGAATGAAAAAGAATCGTTCAAAAACATTAATTTACATGAAAAAACAAATTTAAAATAAAGTGACACGCTGTCACAGTCAATTGCGTCAGATTGACAAAAAGAAATGATTAATCACTCATATTTCGAATTTTTATTTACAGGTATTGAATTTCAGTGGAAATAATATAATTAGTACCGAAAATATTAAACAGCCGATTTTGGAATGTCTAGATTTAAACTGTATGTACCTATAATCAAATTATAATCTTTCTTTTTTTAATTAATTTATTCATACGAAAGAAAAATTAATTCAAATATCCAAAGAATTGCCTTAAATAAAGTAGGATATGATTAATTTACTGTTATATTTATAACATAGTAAAGAAATTTTCAGAACTCATTATACAAAATAAAACTGCTTTAAGTTCAAGTTCTGTATTAAAATTTATTTATAACCGACGTTTCGACGAAACTCAACGTCTGTTTTAATCAAGAAAACTGATACAAATGACATTTATAGTAAACAACAAAACATAGAAACAAGTTACTAGGTAACAAATAAGTCACTTATTTGTTTACCTAGTTTGCGAGACATATTTAATTATTTTCAGTGCAACTCTCTCAGTGCATGCATTGTATGACAAAGTGAAATACTGATACGTTACGGCCTTTTTTTTCAACGCTTTTACTTTTTTTTACTATACCATAAACAGATATTTTATGCACAAACAATTATGAAATAAAAACAGTTTTTTTCACAGGTGTACAAAAATTATATGAAGCTAGATTTTTAACAAGCACAAATATCTATGTTATAATACTCGAATATAGATGACTAGAGAACAAAATAATATTCCGAGCAATTATACTTTTTGTATCAAAACTTATTTCCTATTAGTTTACAAACGAATTAAACGATTTATACAAGGATGCATAAATTATCAATAATATTTCCTTATTATAGGAAAGCTACTATTAGCGTATAACAAAAAGGCAGGAAGTGTCTAATAATTTTCCTGTCTAGAAAAATTGATATATTAAAACTATTATTTGGGAATAAACCTCGCAATCGAATTCTAATAAAATGTCGAGAAAACGAGTTATACAACTTAATTTTCTACTCAACGGTATTTATTTATTAAAAAATGTTATAAAATTAATTCGTTGTAATTAATTTTTTATTCATAACAAATGTCAGAAAGCTGACAAAATTATTTTAATAAAAAACCTATGACATGTTCGTACAAACTTTTTTGTTTTAGTAAAGTTTTTTTATCTTCTTTCTGATTTAATTATTCAAAAGATTATAAATTTACACTTTGATTATTGAAAGAGTTATTCTTACTGTCAGTTGTTTTATGTATGAAATAAATTTTGAAATAAATCATGGGCGTAGGTTTCATATTCTTTAGACATTTAGTATATAAATTTTTAAAACACATTCTATATATAAGCGCATACAATTATTTAGTTAAATTTTATATACGATTTTTTTTAGATGCATTGTATGTATATAATATATTGTAAGTAATTTTCTTAGACACATCGTATATAATTGCACTGCATTTCCGTGAAATAATACAGGTTATGTAGAGAGAGAGAGAGAGAGAGAGAGAGAGAGAATGAAAGAGAGAGTGGAGAAAACTACGTTACTTGTATATAAAATAGGTAAAAATATCGCATTAAACATATAAAATAGTAGATAGGTACCTAGCATTGAAAAAAAAATGAATAATGTTTTTTCGCTGAAATATTGAATTTCGTTTTCTGAAAAATGTCAAAATGATATGAAAATAATGAAAATACCTCTTACACAGCATTCTCGCAGTAAATTTATTTATTCAGCGGTTAGGGGGTACGCTTGGCTACAGTTTAGTGTGCGCCAGCATAATATTCGCCACTTTCTACCGAACGAAATGCTTAATACATACATACATACATACATACACAATCACGCCATGTACCCAACAGGGTGTGGCACAAACTCTTCTCATCATTCCGTAATCAGTCTCCTCCAAACATTCCTATCCAAACAAGCAACTTTCGCTTCATCCACATTAATAATAATTTTAATTACAAGGATTCCCTTTAGACAGTGGTTCTCAAACTTTTTCGATTCTTAACGCCTTTGCTGAATTCAGATTTTTATTGCCAATAATATTTTGCAAGGTTTTAAAATACAATTTAGAATAAAAATGTGTAATTGTGCAAATTCAACTACAGTAACTAAGTGATTTGTACCAGCTCCGCTAGGTGTCGCGTCCTATGACATTAAACCATTAAACTGAAAATGAAAATAAAATTATGATAATTGTATATTTTGCGGCATAATTGTGATGAGGTCGCTGCCCACCACTGAGTTATATTATTATAAACTAAATATTCTTAAAACTATGTATTCTCATTGCTTGACTTTTCAACTTTACAATAAAAAATTAATTCAATAATTATTATGCCATAAATAGATATACTTCTCTATAAGCAATATAAATAAATTAAACGAAAATAATTATTATAATTTATTGATTTAAAATTTATATTGTTTTATAATTAAGAAACTCGTAAAAGAATTGTTTAATATAATTCATTTAAGGTACAAACACATAATAATTTTATAAATATTTATATGTATATGTACTTTGTTTAAATAGCTATGAGAAAAAAAAACTACAATATTTATTTAATTGAAATTTTTTTTCAAATTTTTTTCTTAATAAATTTTATTAACTTTAACCTGCGTGCATATTTTAAACATGATGAATATATTAAAGTTTTATAAAATGACAAAACACTTGATGTTACTAAACTGATTTTTTATCCCATTTTAAAATTAGAAGACTTTAAAATTTTATTATAAATTAAGTCAATTATTTATGTTTTCAGAAAATAGTGTCATATTGTTATAATCTTATTGTCATTGCCAAAGAATAAATAGTTTTTGAATAAAAACAAGAATTCTTATAAATATGAATTACAGCTAATTTTTATAAATACGATGCTGTTGAACGAGCAATTCTTATATAAACATAGTAAAAAATATTTCAGAACTCATTATATTAAAATAAAATGGCTTTAGGATTAAATTCTGTATACATTTTTATTAAAATTTGACGTTTCGGCGTACTGTTCATACATCATCAACAGCAAAAATTATACATATACAATATTTAAACAGAAAGCAATAGAAATTTATAAAGAAAAATATTATATCAATCAGTGTGACTAATAACTGATTTAAATAAAATTTGGCTTCCTTTAATTAAAAAATTACTTACTTATTTTGTTACCTAGTTATTAATTTATTTCTATGTTCTGTTTATTTACTGTAAATGTTATTTGTATTTTTTGTCCTAATAAAGACGTACGTTGAGTTCGTCGAAACGTCGACTATTAAAAAATATTAATACAGAAGTATAACCTAAAGCCGTTTTATTTTAGAAAAGTGAACGTTTGTTAATGTAACTAACATTTCCCACAGAGTTAAAAAATAAACGTAAAAATTTCACACTTTATGCTTCGCGATAATTAAAGATTTTACCCCGAAAAATCGATGAAAATGATCAATCAAATTCGATCATCAATCACTCATATCATATATCATTTCAAGAAACATTTTTTTTTAAGGAAATAGATTTTTTTTAAAAAAATCGAAAAAAATCTATCGTCTGGTATCGAATTACCTGAGATTCGAACCCTTGCCCGTACGAGACCCTTAAAAAAGCATCCCTTACAAAAAAAAAGATATTGTAGTTTGTGTGTGTGTATGTGTGTGCTTGTATATTATGTGAAGGGTATATGTGTGTAGCACAGTATTTATCAATAACATGTATCGGCATTTTTCTGTTAATCAATCTTATATTTCCTTTTTTAAAAATTCCGATTTTAATCGTTTCGTACAAGCATTTAAAAGTATTAACTATTTTTCAAATACTTAAAAACATCGTGAGAAAGTGCTCATATTTTTTACTGTTTTTTTTTTTAGATTCTAGTTATTTTTGATTTTTCAGCGTGCAAATATACCATTTTTTTTTATTTATTTAATTTAATAATATATAACAAATATTAAAAAACTAAGTTACTAAGTATTCTTATTAATATTATTAATAAATTTTAATAAAACTATTTCTAATATTTTTGTGTAATTTGAAACAGAAAGAACTATGTATTAATAACATTTACATTTTCGGTGGTTGACAACATTTGAAACAAATAATAAGGAATAAAAAAAATAACTATAAAAATTATTCTTGAATGAAACACTTGGTTAGTTTCACAAAATTTACATTACTTGATTATCGGTCCAACCTTTCAGCTATCTTCAAAAGTTACGTACAAATATTCTTAAAATTATTCCAATATAAATAATATACAAATATATATGCAATAAGATTATTAACATTTTTTCTTAAACAAATTTTTAATGTGTTTCCACAAGCTAGTAGATAGTACAACTCAAAATCAATAATATAATAACTAAAACATAAAACTAATTTCAAAATATGTAAGGAAGTGTGAATGACTTCATGCTTCTTAATTCGTTACTGTTCGTTCACGAACAATACAATTTTTAAATTATTAATTATAATAAAGTTTGTGTTGCATATAGTTTCTTGATGGGAAAATAAATATTTTACAATACATTTATATGATGTATATGTTAATTTATGTTTTTATTACAAATTTATCAAAATCTAGTAATTGTTTTTATAAGTATATAATTGAATTCTGTAAAAACAAAATTTTTGATTTGAAATTAGCGCATAAGTTTTTATTAGTTGTGTTAAATTTTTAATTAGAAATTTTATTAATAATAAATGAAATAACTTTATATTTTAAATTATTTTTCTTTACTTTCTATTATATTTTAATCAATTATTGTTTACAATAAAACGATAACGTGTAATTGTAATATTTGGAAATTAATTATTTTAGAAATGTAATTTTATTTAGGAAACCAAGTTAAATATTTTATATTTTGTTAAAATTATATTCTATTGGATGTGAAGTTCACATATATCTCAGTTTTGCCCATATATCAGCTTCATTAGATTAAAATTAAAAATTCAATTCTATAAATTTAATCTTATATTGCAAAAACTTTGTTCCCATAATCGTAATACATAAATTTTCAAAATTATCACAAAAATCCATTAATAATGTCGTCTAACATTTTACATTAATTTTTAAGCCTTATTCAGCAAAAATTTCACCGGATTAAAAATTAGAAATTCAGTTCCCATAAATTCCAAAAAAAAAAAATCATTATACCGTCTCACTTTACATTAAATTCTAACCCTTATCCGCGAAAAAACTATTTTTTTCCATCAAGATTAAAATTCAGAAATACAGTTCCCATAAAAGAGGTAAATCCTTGAAAAAAATTCCAAGGTATACACAGCGGGTCATGAGAAAAATACTTACATATATGCTTTTTTTTCTCCTAATAATTCCACCCTTTTCTTACATCGCCGCATCAAATTTTTACCCTTTAACGGATAAAAAGCAACCCGGTTCGGGTGTATGTAACCCTATCCCGTATTTTAAACCCTTTCCGAACGAAAATAAACACAGCTGCATGCTGCACCGGGGTGTTTAAAAAAATTGCAAAATATGTCCACGCAACGATAAGGATTAGAAAGAAAAAAAAGTGTATGCAACGCCGCGTGGTGTGGCGGTGGGTCCTTAGAGTTTTGAGTAAAATAGGGGTGCAAAAAAAACACTACCCTTAGGACGGGTGGTGGTTTTGACGTGTCGAATATACGGAAGGACGTTTTTTTGTGTGTGTGTGTGGTAGATTGGATCACAACTCTAGAAGAAAGGTGTTAAGATGTGGCACTAACAAAAGATTTAGAAATTAAGTAACGGGTGTGATTTTTATTTTGCGATAAAGAAATATTGCAATTTTTTGTAAATAATATTTTGAAAAGAAATTTTTATTTTAAAAAATTCAAAATTGGTATTAATATAAAAATAGATAAAAAATTTTTTTTGTTAAATTATTATTACATTAATACATGATATGTGGTGCAAGTAGGAGTCGGGTACGAAATAGATTAGTGTATGATGACCTACAGCTTATAATGGGTTCTAAATCACTCAGACGCTGCTTAAGTTCTGCATAATTTTTATTTAAAAATTGACGATTTGATATATATATATATATATATATATATATATATATATATATATACCGGGTGTCTACTTTTTTTTTGTTACATAGGGAATACAATGCTAAAATTTTCATTTGGTGATAAATTTTCCCCTAATTATTATAGAACAAAAGTACAAATACAAAAGTTGTTTAGAATTCAAAAATGCATCAAATGATGCCAAATTTATCAATATAGGATGTTCCGATCAAGAATTAGAAGCAAATTAAAATTTCCATTTTTGCGCTCTTTACATCAAAGTGCCATGGAAATTAAACAAATAATTTCATTTCTTCTGGAGTTTGAGTTTGACAGATCGTATTTATTTTATTGTTACGTTCTGTATTATTATTATTATTATTATTATTATTATTATTCATTATTTTCAATAATAATGATAATAATACAGAACGTAACAATAAAATAAATACGATCTGTCAAACTCAAACTCCAGAAGAAATGAAATTATTTGTTTAATTTCCATGGCACTTTGATGTAAAGAGCGCAAAAATGGAAATTTTAATTTGCTTCTAATTCTTGATCGGAACATCCTATATTGATAAATTTGGCATCATTTGATGCATTTTTGAATTCTAAACAACTTTTGTATTTGTACTTTTGTTCTATAATAATTAGGGGAAAATTTATCACCAAATGAAAATTTTAGCATTGTATTCCCTATGTAACAAAAAAAAAGTAGACACCCGGTATATATAACGACGTTATGTATTTAATCATCAGAAAAAAATATACAAATGACATAAATAATAAACAAACAAAACATAGAAACAAGTTACTAGGTACAACATGCGTTAGAAAATATTTCTGATGTAAAATTCGTAGATACTAAAATAATTGCAAGACCCAACAATCAAACCCAAAAATCAATAGAAATTTACAAAAATAAAATAACATAAATTAGCGTAAAGGCACTGATTTAAATAAAATTCTGGCTTCCTTTAATTAATAATTTGTAAATTTTATAATCTAGTTACTTGTGTTTTGTTACCTAGTAACTTGTTTCTATATTTTGCTTGTTTATTATTTATGTCATTTGTATATATTATCCTAAAGTTTTTATTTTACCAAATTATTAAAAAAAAAACCTCTCCATTATGCTTAAAATGAGATAAAATTTCACCTAGACTTCAAAGTATACTTTATAACGATTTTTTTTGTCATTCTATAGATACAAAACTACAAAAAATCCATTGAAAACATAGAAACTAAACCTTTGCTGTTCCTCATTATTTTATTTCCTCAAAAAAAAAAAAAAAACTAACGTTTACTTCCTAAAAACCCTAAAAAATCTTCCGCAAACAATAAATTCTTCCTATCTACCTGTATCTATGTTTATATTCAGCTGTTCACATACAATTCTACAATATATTCATCATTATTTTTTTTTTGCGTAAACCCTTTAGGTTTCAAATTTCCTCAAACAGGCACAGAATAAAAAAAAAAGTAAAAACGCAGTGTCATATTTACACATTTCTCACATTTTCTCACACAGTAGGTAAAGGGTGAAATGTCGAATTTTTTACACAAAAAACATATCTTCAAATTACAGATATTTTGCCGGATTGGGTTACATGTGGGGTTTTTTAAAAAGTGAAAGAAATAATATATTAAAAAAAAAAATATTAACCACCTTTCGGGTTTTCAGTCTTTTTGGAAAAAGAAAAGGGTGATTTCTTAGGGATGTTGAACAGGTATAAAAGAATCTATCTTTATATATTGATATATCTTCCTCACAATGGGGTTTCCATATATGTTAGGTACGAAATGACATATCATTTTCTAATTTTTTTTTTTCTGAAATATGTTATATTTATAAATTATTTATGTTTTATAAATAAATATTTTTTCAGATTTTTTAAATGTTTTTAAACTGAAATATTCGTTATTGTTTTATGTTTTATAAATGTATATTTTTTCAGATTTTTTAAATGCTTTTAAAGTGAAATATTCGTTATTGTTTTATGTAAAATACTATTTTAACACTTTTTATTAGAAAAGAGAAAAAAATATCTGATTTTATTTAGGATAAAGATCCATTACAAATTCTGTTTAAAAATAATAATAATTTTGTGTTTTATCTCAAAAAGTGTTAATAAAAAATATTTTCCTAAGCCACTAGACAGATCTTACAATTATAATTATCTATTGTTTTTTATTTATACGTTTTTTTTTTTATTAAAAATGTACTTCAAAAGTTATTCAGAATAAAAAAAAATAACATTTTTTTTGCAATTATCTGGTAACCTATGGAAATTTTTTGACAAGTTATGATACATCTGGGATAGCCATTTAAAGGTGCATAATAAGCGAAGATGTAGCTACACTTCTGGAGATTCTATTAGTGACAACTGAATTTGAAACACACAGTGTACAAAAATATATAATTACTTTGAAATATAGTTGAAGTTACAAGTTTAAAATAATAGAAATATTACTTTAAATATTTACTTAAAACTGCCACACATATGACAAGTTTATTTTCTTAATACATAAGTGTTTCTGTATTAACACAAGTAACATAAAGCCGTTTAATTTTAAGAAATATCAAAATTTATAAATAATAAAACAAAAATTTCATTATTTTTCGTGAATAAAATACATGTTTTATAGTAATTCTGGAAAAAATAAAAATTGTGAAAAAGTCTTGCAATCTTAGCGTTAGAAACTTCAAATTTATGCCTCAATGTTTTTATTTTTTACACATGAGATTGTTAAATTTCTCATTTGTGTCAAAAAGTTCTACTTTATAAATTTGTTGCAATTATAATTATAATAAACTATAGTTTATTGTTTAAATGGCAACTAGTTTCACTTTCATTAATAAAATAATATCTGATATCTAATATCTAATAATAAATAAAGTTATTATATTATTCACATTAAAATTTATTTGCAAGTTTTTAAATAACTTTTCCAAAAAAAAAAATAAATGAATATATTTTTATTTAAATTTAAAAGCGTATTTATTAATACTGTAAATACATTTGGTATAAGCATTCCTCTTTTTTATGAAACTCTAAAAGTGACATAAAAATTAATTAATTTTAACTTTTTCCTAATCCTATACAAAACCATTAAAAAAATTCTCGGATACATCCATGCTTCACATTTGTAAAAAAAACCTTGAAACGAAAACTTAAGAAATAAAACAAATGTATCGAAACACGTCACATGTCACATTATTTCTTCTTCTTGTTTTCCTCCTCATCCCGCTACCCTAAAAACCCCTAAAATCCCTTAGTTACACGTCATCTCCAGGAATACTCTAACATTTTTTGACGAGACAGAAAAATATATCTTTGCATGGATAATTTTTCTCATTAATATAAAACGCAACTCTAACTTCCTCAAAATACAAACGTTTCAAAAACTAAATATAAAAAAAAAACGGTTTGAGTTTTTTAGCTAGAAAAAGACGAACATTTTACCAGATTTTCTACAGCTGTCACAAGGCTAACTTGATTGATAGTGTTTATAAACCGTGTATGTTTATATGCGTTTTCTATATATTTCTTTTTCCGAATACGCAATTTGATAAATGGACCACACTGTGCATATGTAGAATATATATATGGGAATAACGAAGAAATTATATTTCTCTCTCGTTTCTTTTTTTTTCCCTGATTATAAACGTTGAAGGGTTAGGTTGATTTTATATGTGTGTTTAGTATGGTTTGGCTCTTACGGTTGACGAAAAAATTAAGCGGAAAAAATTCATGCATATCTGAATGGTTTTTGAAACGGCGGGACGTAATGGATTTTTTTATGTTTCCCATACAAGCAGTATGGTGACATCTATGGCAACGCGAACCGTCAGAAGTGCACTTTTCGCAGACGCGAAAAGGGTTGAGGTTTCAATGTCAGTTCTTTTTTAAGAATTTATGTATGGGTACTTAGAGCTGTTTGCCTTTCTTTGTCTAAAAACGAATATTATTTATATTTCACAAATGTTATAATACGATATAGAACGACAGTTTTCGTTTAAAAATTGTCTCGCTAAGTAATTTTCAATTAAAAATTAATTTAAAAAGAAATATATTTTTATTTATTTATTTATTATTCAATTTGAAATCTCTAATAAAGTTATATATTTAGAGTAATAACTTTAGTACTTATTTACAGTGAGAAAAATTTTGCCTTAGATTCCAGGTTTTTACTTTTAACTCAAAAATAAGCGATTTTAATCGTTTAAATCATAGGCAATATTTATTAAGCTCTTTTAAATAGTTTAAAAAACAATATTTAATAAATTTGAGAGACGTTAAGGTTTTATTTTGATAAAATCATATAAATTTTCTAAGTTAATATTTTAGATAAGTTTAATAATACTATCATATCAAAATTTAATAACAATAATTTTAAAACATTATAATAATATTGTGTATTTCCATTAAAAAATGAAAAATATATGACAGCAAATTTGTTCCATAAATTATAAGAATAAACAAGTAAAATATTGGTATTTACATTAAATTGTATAATTTGTGCAATAAATTTATTATTCATGAAACAAACAAACATAATAATTACTAAAACATATTAGAAATTTATAATAATAAAATTATACTGAAAGTAAACAAGAATTACATATGTTGAATCACTATATTAAAGCATATCGTATAATAATTATTATTATTACACTGAAAACTAATCATAATATAAGTAACATATATTTGTAAATTGAAACAAATAAAAACAACTGAGTAAATTATATGTTTCCATAAAAAAAATAATGTGGAATTTAATCTAATATGAATTTATGTTATTTTCAGACAATTTTGTCGAAAATGTAAATTTTAAATCCGAAGATTTACCTAAGTTAAAACTTTTGGAAATGAGAGATAATTTATTAACAGACGTTAGTGGCATCTATCCAGAATCTTTGGACAGCTTATATTTGGTAAGTTTGACTGTTAACGCCATCTGCTATCAACAGTTTGAAGTACTTAAAATGCTGGGCGATTTTAAAATTCATTTAATATATCAATAATTTGTTGGTTTATTCTTA
Source organism: Clivina fossor (assembly GCA_963966155.1). Classification (NCBI taxonomy): domain Eukaryota; kingdom Metazoa; phylum Arthropoda; class Insecta; order Coleoptera; family Carabidae; genus Clivina; species Clivina fossor. The sequence continues at coordinate 24,851,354 of OZ014554.1, forward strand.
AAATTTTAAACTTACAAGCTAAGTTTTTGAAATGTTTTATTTCATTTGTTTAGTTCCCGTTTTATGATATTTGCATTGTCTTGAAAATGATTTTAAAACTAAGCTTGTAGGACCAGTCTTATTGTTCTAATTTTTAAAAATTATTTAAATATTTAACAAATTCATTCTTGTTATACAAATTTTACCAATAATATTATAAACAAATTACTTTATTGTTCATTTATTATTTTTAATTACATAATTTTGCTTCAATAATTTAATTAATTTCAAATTGTACATATTTATTTTGTACACGTTTATTTCTGACAAACAAAATTCAATATTATTGCGATTTGTTCAATTTAATATTAATTAACTTTAAGGGCTCGTTGCATTCAGTAAAATTTACTATGTCAAGCCGAAATATTGAAAGATTATATAAGAACAATGCTATATGCATTGATTTAAAATATATTACAGTATTTTCATAATAAATTCGGAAATATAAAGATTTTTGTGCGCCATCTGTTGATAATTTAATGTGCACTACTTTTTAAAAGCGTTAGTAGTTAATTAAAAATATAACTATTTCAATTTATTATATAAAGTAATAAATATAAAAATATGATTTAAAAAAGTATTTAATTTTAATATAAACCAAATAATACATATATACTATTACAGTAAACTGTAGTACAACATAATAATTTACGCTATACTCCTCAGATGGCAGCAGTTATTTAGAAACCAGTCCTGCAACGCGTTCAATGAACGTATATTTCGTTATTTAAGTTGACAGGGGTCCGAATCCAAATCTGAACATTGGTCCTATTTCCATAATGTATACTAATAACTTTTTATGACTTAATTTTGTTAGAGATTATGCTCTTTTATTCATTTGCAAATTTATTAATGAATATTCATTAATTCATTTCAAAATTTCCCTATAGAATAATAAATAATTTTTTTAAAACCACAAAACCGAACCGAACCGAAATTCTAATAATAATATAAATTGCATAAATACATATTAAATTATTCGATTTAAATGTTATCATAGAACAAAAAAAAAAAAACTTTAAAAACTTTTTGTTTAAGCTTTGTATCTTTTTACGAGATTTAGAGTAGTTTTTAAATGCATACAAATTTTTAGCACAACAAATCATTGTGTTTGCAAAACCTACTGGGATGTTTGTGATATGATATAAAATTTACATTTTAGTTAATTTTACTGACCGTCACATATAAAAAAGCGACCTCACACACGCCCACTCCGAGACTTTGTTCGCTTAAAATGCACTAGAAATATAATTATGAATACCGAGTTGTATATATTATAAAAGTTTTATATAATATTAAAAATCACAATAAATGATATCATATTAGAAATTGTTAATGAAATCTTGCAAATTTATTTTATTGTATATTCTTCTTGTATTATCAATAATAATTTGTATTAATTCTGAAATACCATTATTAGCATATGCTAAATAAATAAACTTATTATAATATAATTACACTGTTCGAAAAAAAATACCCTTATTAGTGCCTATATAAGTCCGTTCCCTAAAAAGGGTAAATATGATTACCCTAAATAGGTAAATTCAAAAGAGTACTTTATTATCTCAGAAAAAGATAAAAAGGCAGTTATTTACCCTTATTTTTCGTATTTTTTGCCCTTTCATCAAGGTAAAAAGTCAAATATTTTAAAATACACAAGAGCAGGACAATTTTTTGCACTAATAAGGCTACAAATTCAATAACCCTCAAAATTTTTTACTCTTTTACCCTATTATTTTGAACAGTGTAAATATTATCAAGCACAAATCAAACTTTGATTTAGAAGAAATATGATAAATACGTCTGTAGATAAATAATTCCCATAAACATTCTCTAAAAATTCCAGGCAGAAAATCATATTGAACTAATAGACGAAACAACTCTTCAGTCATTAGTAAATCTTCGTGTACTCCACTTACGTAACAATTACATTCGTAAACTGAACGGATTCAGTCCAAATCTGGTGAAATTGAAATATTTAAACATACGTCAAAACCAAATCAATAAATTGCGACAACTGCGTAAGTTAAGTATTCTAACCGCATTAGATACGCTGATTATTCTACAAAATCCTGTAATGGGTGCTGAACCAGAACAGGCAGGTGAAGGCGGTGGTGATGATGAAGAGGACGATGAAGCAGTTGAAGAGGAAGAAGAAAAACTAGATAAATTCAGGTCTTTTTTAAATTTTTACTTTTTTTTACACTATTACCAAAAACAGATATTTTACATAAATAAAATAATAAAACTAGTAAACGCGTGACCCTTAAAGGGTCACGTTTGAAGTCGAAAATAGTAATTAAGATAGAAAGATTTAAACATAATTTTATTTCTAAGACACATTGTATATTCATGAAGGCGCACGCGCGCGCCCCATAGAACAATAGATAAATGTAAAATTTGTAGATAAAACGCTGTTTTAATATATATAAATAAACTTAGATAGCTATGAAAAAATAAATAAACAGCAGTCATTCTTGACATTTGCATTATAAACATAGTTTTTCAAATTTTTGAAAACCAAAATGAAATCGTAGAAAGATGAAACTTGCCTATCCTCAAATAGGGAATGAACCAATTAAAATGACACCACTCCCATCAAAATCGGTTCAGGGGTTTAGGAGGAGATGCTGGAGACACATACAAACATTTGTCAATTAGAGTAGGTAGATTTCTTTTTAATAATCGCAGAAAAATTAAAAATATTTGCATCTATAGTCCCATTATTCGTAAGTTCCGTTGTACGATATTAATCTTGTTCGATTCGCACACTTGCGTCTACTGTTTATTGCTGCGTCAACGTAAATATCAAACCGTTGCATCATTTACGGCGGCGATTTGTAGTAAAACGCAATAGAATCAATCGAACGAACCTATTATAACACAAAATCATGTGTTCTTAATATATTTTGTAAATAAATTTGCATATAATTTTATCTTATATACACTGTCAGAAAAAATGTAAAATTAAATAAAATAGTATGTAAGCAACCCGTTTACATAATTTAAATCGTTGAATGTTTAAACAAATGTATAAACGTAGTAAATATGACGTGACGGATTCCAGTCACTTTTTTGATGATGTGCTGGATAAACAACGCAAAGTTTTTTATTTTTACTTTGTGATCAAAGGTTCCATTAGACAAAAAAAAAGGTAAATAAAATTCGTAAGCAAATTCGTAATTGGAATAAATATCCTGTTCGTGTATAGGTAGTAGAGAGAAATATGATAAAAATTGATGATGAAAGTGCCATGTTTATATTGGTGTTTATAGGTGTTATGTTTTTCTCGCGTATAAGAAAACAAAAATCTCGTAGATGTTTTTTCAAGGATGTATTTCATGTTTTATGTTTCTATTATGTTGCGGAAAAATATGGTTCGTATTTTTTGGCAAATTGTTATAAATTTTTTATATGTGTTTTAAAATTATGTGACAAACATATATACTCAAAATAAAATCTATATGGCCAGTGGCGTACCTAGATTTTTTGATAATAAAAAGCTGTACAAATACTTAAAATAAATTTAACATAGTAAACACTCGTTTCAAAACTTATTATATAGTAATTAAATAATAATATTAATAAAACACTTGATTACTTCTTTACTAAAAACTTGTATTAGTTGTAAATAAATACGTATTTTGTTAGCGCTACTGTCCTCAACGGTACAAGTAAAATATAATTAAAAAAATGCTTGTTAATTTTCGCATTTTTATTCAAGTTTTTATTGGTTATTAATACATTTTATATTGATCAATCGTAATAAACTATTCTGTAAGGAAGCCAAATCTGTGTTCATTAATTTTTCTTTATTAATATAGATGTAAATAGATTCAACAGTTTTTAATCTAGTAAAATTAATGTTTCTTCGCATTTACAAAAATGTAAAATTAGTAGATAAAATTTTTATATCAGAATGTACTTATACTTGTTACTATATATTCAAAGCAATCTCGAATACCCCCACTCGGACACTTTGTTCGCCTAGAAGCACTGTAACATAGAAATTTAACCTAAAGCCATTAAATTTAAATAAATTTATTTAAAATAAAGAAATAATTTTATTGAACAACGAATTGTTTTTATGCGTGATATTAAGAAAATATATAAAAATATTATAAATCTAACAGATGTATGAAACTAATACTCGTAGACATGCTTTTAAAATAAAATGCTTTAAAATATACGTTCTTATCTGAATCTCCCTATTATACAATTAGCGATAGTACTTAGGATTAAAACATTATTTTCTAATAAATCTTTTAAAATTTGAAATTTCTTCTTTCTTTATCTACGAACTGTACGATGCTGTAATTATAAGGCTATTTATTTTTCAAGGTAATACGATTAGAAGCAAAGTAATTACCTGTATTAAATTAAAAGATTTTAAACTAATTTATTTCTAGCAGATTTTCAAATTTAATCTTTATAAGTATTATTGGTTTTCAACATTATTATTATATTACTGCTAAATAATAAGTATATTAATTAGTGATGGAATAATTCAAATGAAAAATAATCGATCAATTCAATTATGTAAATCATTCAAGATTTCTCGAATTAAATTAGAATTGTTCGAAATAATCATTCGGATGATGAACAAACAAAAAGTGGTAGAAAAATATACAAAATAGATTATAAAATTGACTAAAAAAATTTTAATTTTTCGAAATCAGAGTCAGTCTTTTAGAACTTATTATATTAAAATAAAGTGACTTTATGATTTACGTTTCGACATACACTACGTATATCATCATCAGGAAAAATAAAAGAATAATGACAACATTTCATTGGTTATTTTTTTTAAAATATACCTAGAATAAATAAATCTATTATGACATTTAGAAATACATACTATTAAAGTAAAAACAGATCACGAAAAATTGCCTATAATTGTAAAATTACAGTATAATTATCAAAAAATAATTACCGAATAATGTATATCGAAAACTGCAAACTAATTAATAAATTAAAAACTGTAATTAAGCAATTAATCAAAATATAGTTGATTTTTTTTTCCAAATAGCATATCACATAAATCTGATCGCAACGCAATAATGTGAAATAATTTATCATTTTCTACACGCAAAACTATGTGAATGTAACAAATAGTTATTCATTCATTTTACAAGCGAATTACTAATTGAGATTGAAATTTCGACGTATATATGAGTGATTAACGGTAGTCTGGTTACACGTATAACCAGTATCGTAGCCAGGGGGGTGTTAGGGGGGTTGAAACCCCCCCCCCCAGAACCTGAATTACCAAAAACATACGTATGTGAAATGTGAAATATGTCATTTTACTTTCATTTTTATAAAAATAATTTTTATTGCTCTTTATTTTTTATACAAATTATAGTATTACTTTTATTGATTAATATTAGTAACCCCCCCCCTTGACAAGTTTCTGGCTACGCCACTGCGTATAACAATGAACTTTGTATCCTAATTGAAATTATTCAGGTATTAGCTACATATGCATGTTCATTATTTTATAAATTTTTAATTAATAGAAGTCAAATTTTATTTAAATCAGTGCCTTGTATTAAAAATATTTAATATTATGTTGTCTTTTGTTTAATTAAAAATTTATACAATTTTTATAATCTAGTTACTTATTTGTTACCTAGTAACTTGTTTCTATGTTCTGTTATTTACTGTAAATATCATTTGTATAGTGGCGACAAGACAAAAAGATAGGGACGTCATCAATTTTTGTCACTAGGCAAATAACGTCACTCACTACTATGTTTATATGAGCTTCTCGCGTACAGCAGACAGGGGCATTAATAGCCCATTATTTTCCTTTTCTTGTTCAAAATATGAAATTAAATTGCCAACTAACTGTTGACATCTCGCCTAGACCATCTTTTTGCCATAATAAATTACAAAAATACACATTCAGAATATAACGTCAAATGAACTAATATAAACGTACTGTGACTTTTGACATTGAAAATCAATGCTGCCAAATATAGCAAAAATAAATAAGTTGATTTCGATAAAAAAAATCCAATAATATACGATATATTTGTATATATTAAATTTTAATTTGATTAAAATAACATACGTAAATAGTTTCAAGAAGATTTAGTTCATTATATGTAGAATAGAATAAAATTAATTTTGTTCATTAGTGAGTTTCATGTTGTTAAGTTTTATCACGTGATTATGACGTACCTATCTTTTTATCTTATCACGACTATATCAGTTTTCCTGATAAAGACGTACGTTAAGTTCGTCGAAACGTCGATTATTAATATATGTTAGTACAGAACTTAAACCTATAGCCTATTAAAATAAGAAAATAAAATTATAATACTAATATAATTTTTGTCGGAAAAAAAATATGCTAAAAATTTGGAATAAAATCTGTAAATATTATGCACCATTTCAACCCCTAAAAACGTTCCACTAAACCTTAACGATCCACTTATTACTACCGTAGTATCTACCCCCACAAAATGTGACCAACGCTAAAATATGCAAATAACCCTTGTATACTTGAGCAGGAAACCCGGAAACCCTAAAACCTGTACAAGTGTACAACATAGTGTACAGTTTAACCCCCCACAATCGTTTCACATGACCACAGTGTGCAAGTAACACCAAGCAGTAGCTGGATTCCACAGCAAAATCGAAATTTTGATCGAAATCGAACGAAAAACTTCAAGATTAGATTTCAAGAGTGTTGAGTCGACCAAAAAAAAAATCGGTCTACTCTGATTTATTTAAATCTGACTCTAACTTTCAGTTCGATAAAGATTTTTATGTTTTATTATATTAAATTAACTACAGAAAAAATACGTTCTGGGCTTATAATATTACATAGTAACCTAATATAAAACATTAATAAAATAATGGCTGATATTACAAGCTCTGTTTTCGGGTGTTTTAGTTTATTTGTTTAGTACAGCTCTTATGACAGTTATGTTGTCTTAAAACCAATATTAGTTAAAACCAATTTTAATTTGTGATACGGGCCATAACGTTTTTCTTAAATATACTAATGATTTTAAATGTTGCAAATGTAATGTGTTGATGAATTTATTTATCAAAAATATACAATACAGTTCATCATATTTTAACGGGGTTTAAACCCGGAATCCCTTTTGCCACTAAAGTAAAAAGGGTCCCGGGTTCAAACCCCGGCAAGATCAATTCATTTAAAAATTAACTAAAGATTTAATTAGGTTATCAAAATAAATTAATGGCAATTTCAGTAAAAACAAAAAACTATAACATTTGTATCCTATTTACAGTTCATTGCTATTCGTCGAAACTGTATTATTTGAGATAAAACAGCTTTAGGTTTAAGTTTTGTATTAATATTTATTAATAATCGACGTTTAGACATACTCAACGTCCGTTTTCATCAAGAAAACTGATACAAATGACATTTACAGTAAAATAACAGAACATAGAAACAAGTTACCAGGTAACAAATAAGTAATTAGATCATAAAATTTTTATAAATTATTATTATTCGGTTATAGTATTTTTTTTTTTGCTTAAATCGCCATTATTTTCTTTTGATGAACTAATTAAATCATTAGTTAATTTTTTAAATAAAGAAAATTAACTAATGATTTACTTATTTCATCAAAAAAAAAATAATAATAATAATAGCGATTTAAGCAAAAAAACAAACTATAACCTAATATAATACACGCCATGTGTAACTAGGAGTATAAATATATTATTATTTGATCTATTGTATTTTTCTGTTCGATTTCAATGTCGATTACTATTTCGATTTTGCTATTGAATCCCAGCTACAGTCTGTCGTATCAGACGTTCGCTCGATTGTTCTCCTTCCGTATGCATGCATATCCTCTCGATATTGATGATGGTGGCCGATATATCCTAGCAAGAATCGTGGCCGGAATTACTATTCATTATTAAATGTGCTTGACATGTTTATATCGGGAGACAAAATGAGAGGTATTGGGTCAATTAGTGTTTAGTATGTTGCATAGAATTAATGATAAGGACCATAAAAGTTTTAATATATTTATTGCAGTAGTTAGTTACATTATTCAATAAACAGAATTTAAAAATATAATACAAAATCTTTCAGATTTTATTTTTATTAAAAAAGCTTTAGATTGTAAAAGTTGGCTTTTCTTAATTAATAATTTATAAATTTTATGATCTAGTTACTTATTTTGTTACCTAGTAATTTATTTCTATGTTCTGTTTATTTACTGTATATGTCATTTGTATCTTTTTTTCCTGATGAAGACGTACCTTGAATTCGTCAAAACGTTTTATTTTAGAATTTTTAAAAATTTTCAAATACAAGAAAAGTCTATGTCGACTTTGGAAAAACTTGACATCTAAAAGGTATTTTATTTATACAAATTTTTAACAAAACAGAAAATAACACTCACTTTCATAATCTCATTTCGTGCACAAAATATAGAAAGAATAAATAGTCCATTCATATTCTTCATTTTACAATGTATGTACTACATGAAAAGCATTGACTGAATTTGCTTTTAAAATATAAACTATGTATATGAAGACACGAGAAATTGACTAACACAAAAACGACCTAAAAAAAAAGTAAAAATGCAAAAATATGACATTAGTTTTACATAAGCTAGATGGAAAAAAAAAGTGCATAGTCAACTTCAGAAAAGCCGAATGCGAGTTTGTTGCAAGAGAGAAAATACTTTGGCTAAAGTAATATCATTTCCTCCCCCGCATTCTGTATGTAGAGAATCTAAAATCCCATCTAGAAGTCTCTTGGTCTAAACATAAGAACACAATGCCCCTTTATATATATATATATATATATATATATATATATATATATATATATATATATCTCGGCTGTGTTTTATGATTTATGCGAAACAAAATCCGCATATGTTCTACTAAACAAATCACATTTCTTCAAAAATGATCCGTTTATTTTTAGGAACGTAAAGCGACAATGTATGTATCAGTTATGATGAGGTACAGTTAAAAAGTGACTACCCTGTTATACATCAAAAAAAGCCATAATTTTATTTTTTATTTTTTAAACAAATTACATTTTTGCATGATTATGTGTTTGCTCTTTATCATAAATATTTATTGTGACTTAACAAAAATTTTGACTTGTTATTTCAGTTTCAAGTTCTGTATTAATATTTATTTAAAATCGACGTTTCGACGAAACTCAACGTCCGTCTTCATCAGGATAAATAATATACAATAAATAACAGAACATAGAAACAAATTACTAGGTAATAAAATAAGTAAACTAGATCAAACAATTTATAAATTTTTAATTAATAAAAGCCAAATTTTATTTAAGTCAGTGCCTTCACAGTGATTGATGTTATCCTTTTCTTCATAAATTTCTATTGCTACTCTTATCAACCTGCTGCTAATATTAATTGGTCTAGCAATTATTGCAGTATCTTCAAATTTATGTCATGAAGATATTCTGAACATGCGTTAGAAAATTTTCATGGTTAATTGATGAGAAAAGGAGAGAAGCAGTAGAAATTTATAAAAACAAGAATAAAATCAATCACTATGAAAGTACTGAGTTAAATAAAATTTGGCTTTCATTAATTAAAAATCTATAAATTATATGATCTAGTTACTTATTTGATACCTAGTAACTTGTTTCTCTGTTCTGTTATTTACTGTAATGTCATGTATATTATTTATCCTGATAAAGACAGAAGTTGATTTTCGTCGAAACGTCGATTTTAAATAAATATTAGTACAGAACTATAACATAAAGCAGTTTTATTTTAAGATATATTATCTTGCCACATCATTTATTACTTATATGCTTAGTCATCAAATATTTAAAAGCGCTTTTATTGGATGAAAAACGTAACGAAAACACAATAAAGTTTAGCTCAGCAAAAAAGGAAACAAATTACATGTGGTTTGGTATATTAGCTAACAATATATTTAGAACAGATTCATATATCTTTAAAAAATATGCTTGCTAATGTTCCATAAGTCATTTTATTATTTGTTATATATATATATATATATATATATATATATATATATATATATATATATATATATAATATATATATACATATATAATATATATATATATATATATATATATATATAATATATATATACATATATAATATATATATATATATATATATATATATATATATATATATATATATATATATTTATATACACCTCTTTTCTACTCTCCATTTCACATCGCTATAATATATCTTTCGGGCATTCTTTTCGAAACTTTCGTAAGGCCCTTTCAATTCGTACAGTAATATTTCTGTTTTGCATTCGAAAATATACAAAAGAATTTGAGAATTTCAATCTTTTCTTTAAAAAGAAAAACAAATACCTTTTCGTTGTAAAACTTTCAGCTTGTACCCAACTTAAAAATTTGAAATATTTTGAGTTTTAAAACTGTTTTGAGAATAAAACGTGGTGTATATCACATGATAAGTGAAAATGATTTTTGAAGAAAACTTTTCATTTGCCAGGAATTTTAGCAGACAGTTCTCTTAGAAAGGTACTAAGGGGATTTCAATTATATGGCTAAAATTTTCATGTAAAATTAATAAATATTTATTAATACTAGATTCAGACAAAGCATTTACGAAAAACAATATCTGCTTCTCGTACGCATGTCCTTTGACGTAAACAATGGCATTAATAAATATTTGTCAACACATTATGATAGTCCAAAGCAAGCTTAATATTTACATATTTCACAATAAAACGGCTTTAGATTTAAGTTCTGTATTAATATTTATTAATAATCGATGAATCGACGAACTCAACGTACATCTTCATCAGGAAAAAATGATGAAAATGACATTTACAGTAAATAAACAGAACATAGTATCATTTTTCCTGTTAAAGAAGTATGTTGAGTAAGTCGAAATGTCAATTATTAATAAATTTTAAAACAGAACTATATCTTAAAGCCGTTTTATTTTAATATAATGAGTTCTGAAAGATTTTTTACTATGTTTATATATTTTATTATAACGATAGTTTAAAAGTGTGTGTAGTTTAAAAATTAAACGATAATATACAAGGTGATTTATGACATTGAAAAAAACCACACCGGATGATTCCTATGAGTAATCTAAATAAAAAACTTCTAATAAACATATGTTCGAAAATGCTTTCTAACAGAACTGTAGCCGTTAGAAGTTTATTACATGTACCATCAATCGCGTTAGCCTTATTTATTATATCAGAAAAAAAAAAACAAGTAATAAACTTCTGAATAATTGTAAAATTACTGATTTATTTTCTAACATTTTGTTTAAACACTAGTAAACCAATTTACTAGTTATAACTTACTGTGTCCCGACAAAATTTGTCTTCGATTTTAAATTATTCTAAATTGTTTATTATATATTTATTTATGTGTACAAAAATTTATAAACTAGTAAATTGGCTTACTAGTGTTTAAACAAAATGTTAGAAATTCAATCAGTAATTTTACAATTATTCAGAAGTTTATGACTTGTTTTTTTTTTCCTGATATAATAAATAAGGCTAACGCGATTGATGTTGCATGTAATAAACTTCTAACGGCTACAGTTCCGTTAGAAAGCATTTTCGGACAAGTTTATTTGAAGTTTCTCATTTAGATTACTCATAGGAATCATCCGGTGTAGTTTTTCCCCGACGTCATAAATCATCCTGTATATTATATTCTTAATTACACAAAGCGTATTTATATACACACATTATGTGATGTACTTGACTGCATTAAAATCGTGAGTTTATCATTATCAGTCAACATATAGAAAATGCAGTGGTAGGGTAGTTGCCGCAAAAGCAAAAAGTCCCGGTTTCAAACTCCGATAAGGTCAATGCATTTTTCTTCATTCAAAAATTAACTAACGATTTAATTAGTTCATCAAAATAAATCAATGGCGTTTTAAGTAAAAATAAAATACTATAACCTAAAACAGATTTTCTTAACAAAATAGTTTTAAAAAAAAGATAAATATTTAAAAAACTTCTCAAGATGGGAAAGAGATGTATGATGAAGCTTACAAAAGTAAGCAACAATGCAAAGGAGCATCATACACACACACACACATACTCGTACAAAACTGGCATAAAAACAAAAGCAACTAATTTACATATTCCATTATCCGGAGCGTATTCCCTACTAACAGGATTATTTCGGGATAAACTGTGGGATATAAAGCTGGGATTACTATTATCATACACCAGTTATTGTTCAACATGGTATTGGATAGAGAAAAGCGAGACACCACACCGTAACACATACACAGTATCAAAGACGATGTTTGCTTTCTTTTTAGTTATCATTATTTTATTTTATTATATATAATTGAAAACTTAAGCAATCTTTTGCATTGTAATATTGTTTTTATGAAAATTTTGATATTATGATGTTAATAAAAATACTTTGTCCTACGTTTGCTTAAAAAAACTGTAATGTAAAAGATATATGTATAATTTTACATATTCTATGAATGTAATTTTCATTAAAAAAATGTGACATTACGTAAATTATCATAGGAAAACTACAAAATATTGTTATTTTACTATTGAAAACTATGTAAGTTACATTTTTTTACAGTGTGTACTTTATTTCACTACATCTTGTGCATAAGATATCTGTTTATAGTTATAGTGAAAAAAAAAGTTATTGGCCCGTATTCTCACCTCACTTTTAAAAGTGATTTTTGTCAAAATTACTTTTGATATTCATTTAAAATTACTTATTAAGCAATTTTAATTAGTTCATTTGAATTTTATAATATTAGATATAAAAAATAATAATATCAAAAATAGAAATACTATTCATATTTGATAAGAAGTAGATGCAAATATATTTACAAAATATATTAAGTACAGACAATTTTGTGTTATTTAGTTTGTCATCAACATAATGACGTACAACGGAACTTACGTTAATCGAACTATATATGATGCAGACTTTTTAATGGACACTGTATATAAATATAAAATATCTTATTACCCCCATTATCCCATTATCATCCAAAAACATCTTAAAATAATGAAACTATAATGAAAACTAATAATCCTTTTTTATACTACTTACTATAATAACACCATCAATATATATATATATATATATATATATATATATATATATATATATATATATACTGTAAAAAAAATAGTGAAAATAATGATGAAATTTTACTATAAAAAAAATTTGTAATTTCATTATTTTACTATAAATGTCCTGTATTTCTACCTCAAAATTTTGAAATTTTTATATAATTCATAATAATCACATATAGTAAGTAAAAATGACCTAATAAGTATGTAAAAATGTTTACTTTCTGCAAATTGCATCACATACTTAATGTAAATTATATACATTATTGATATAACTTCTTAAATTATGTAAAATTATAGCTTGCATATTAATATCTGACATAATACAATCTTTATGTAAATTTCCAAATATATGTAATTGTACCAACAATAATATTGCAGAACTAAACAAATTTTATCTAGTTATGAAAAATTCTTGATAACATTTACTGACGTTCTGTAAATTTACTAAAAGAAACTTTATTAAAAAAAAATTGTAATGTTACATATGTACTTTTCCATCCTGTTGATAGTATCATATTACATAATGTTTGTAATAGTTCTGATATTATATATTTTGAAACAACTATATAAAATTACAGCAGTTGAGTAATTATACCTGGACATTATAGTGTCTCATGGTTTGTAAATAATTAATTACATAATTTTTCTTTTTAGAGTGTGTATTAAAAATAAAACTAAATAAAACTCTAATCGTAATTTCCTTTGGTATATTCCAGAGTATCCGTATTAGTAATGCTTCCAAATTTAAAACGAATAAACAAGAAACCGGTATCGGCTCACGAGCGGCTTGAAGCTGAACTTCAGCAGATAAAACGTTACGGTGAGATAATGGACGAGGAGAGTTCGGCGGAATTTGAGATTAGTACGGCACCTACTAGTGAATATTGACTTGGTTTAAGTGGTATTTGGTTACGCCAGAGTTACAGGATGGTTTTACACCATTAGCTTGGCTACTGCCACTACTATTGTTTATTATTTGTTGTTGTTGCTGTTGTACTTGGAATAAATACAGTGTAAAGTTTAATTATATTGTTTTAGTTTTTTTTTTGTTTTGAAATGTATAGTCTCTAATTAAAATGTAGAATAAATTATAATTTTGATTTATTGTTTAATTTTAGGAATTAAGGCCCTGGTGCATGGTGCATTTAATTTATAAATTTAAAATGAAACGACTTTAGGATTTAGTTTTGTATTAGTTTTTATTAATAAATCGACGTTTCGACGTACTCTATGTACATCATCATCAGCATACGAATAATATTATACATAGAAATATATTGCTCACAAATGTAATCGCAATCTTTTTTAATTTTTTTTTGTAAGTATCAGTTTTCCTGATGAAGACGAAACGTCATCGAAACGTCGATTATAAATAAATTTTAATACAGAACTTGAACCTAAAGCTGTTTTATTTTAGGTTAATCAACATTAAATATAAATTAAACAGAAGGTATGTATTGTAAAAATTAAATTTTATAATTTAATCTGTTAGCGAAAATTAAAATATACTAGTTTTGCTTCAGATAATAATGGACCTACAATTTTAAATTTGAAAAAGTGTTAAATTTAAAATTTTTAATTATGTAGACAAAACATTGTACGAAACTTGTTTTGTAACTTCATTTTACGCAACTTATTGTACAAATAACTATTATAAAACAATATTGAAAATTTCATTTTCAGATTTAATCATTCGTCAATTTGTTTTGTAGTTTGTTAATAACGTTATGCAGATTCATATTAAAATTAAAACAAAAATTCAAACAAATTATTAAGTTCTGAATTTTAATTTTGTTCAATTTTTATTAAACTGTGCAATATTTATTGTTCACTAATGATTATCAATTTTTTCATTTTAATATATTTTTTTTAATTATTAGGAGTACAATTTTATTAAATGTTTGTATAAATATCTATTTTTTTTATTGCTAAATTTATTCGTTTGTCACTAATAAATTTTCTGTGTTTCGTAACTTTATTGTACGAAGCATATTGTAAAAATAACTATTACAAAAAATTATTAAAAATTCAATTTTCAAATTTAATTATTTGTCAATTTGTTTTGTCGTATGCAGATTTATATTAAAATTAAATTAAAAGTTCACTCAAATTATTTAATTCTGAATTTAATTTTTTGTGAAATATTTATTGTTTACTAATAATTACTATTTTTTTCATTTCAATATAATTTTTGTAATTATAACAGTTTTATTAAATTTTTGTATAAATATCCATGTTTTTATTGCTAAATTTATTTGTTTTTCGGTAATAAATTTTCTATCCTCAAATTAAAATATTTTTCATAACTTCACTGTTTAACTACATTTTACTCTACAAATAAGTAAAAAAACTATAAAAATTTTATAACTACGAAGTTTATTTGCTGACTAGCACTAAAATTTACTAGAATATATTAGTATAAAAATTGCAATAAATTTAGCTTTATCTATGATATGCATCAGACTTATCTACTACTTATTAAAATTGATTTTATAATAGATAGATAATGTAAAAATATATATTTACTATAAAAATTAATGTAACGTGAAATTCATTTTATAGTTTTCTCTCAAACTGCAGAATTAAACTTTTTTTGAGAAGTTTTCAGTATTCATTTCTTATACAAATAAAACTTTTAATTTATTATTAGTAAAAAATGATGCATAGTAAAAACATAGCATTAAAAAATATTTGTTCACAAATTATGACCGTTTAAGACGGGCTCCAGAAAATATTTATAATTTAAAACGTAAAATTACTTATTTAATTTATTATTAGGCAGTTTAGAACACGTGATCATACACACTGTAAAAAAGTTGCCATTTTACATAAAAAGCATAGTAAAATATTACATATTAGTATCAATTGATATTTGATTTCAAAAATTTATAAAAGAATACGAAAAACCAGTAGCATTATTTAATTAAAATTCTGTAATATTATAAAAGTGATATGAAAATAAAATAAATAATAAATGAAGATCATTTTTCACGTTTATTGTAATTTAGCAAATTTTAATTGTAATATTAAACTACATTACGAGTATACAGTCAATACTTCAGTATATTTTTAATAAACATATACTAAATTAATTAAAAAAATAAATAAAAACGACTAACATCGAAATGTCCATTACGAAATGCCTGATACTCAATTAAGTCTACCGATCCTGAAACCAGATATTATAGCATCCTTAATTAATAATTATCACGGTTAATTTGGCTTTTCCTTCATTTCCTGTATCCGGCCCAAATTTCCCGGTATACGTAATCCACGGAAATACTGAAAAAATAATAGTCAGTTCAAAGGAAAAAAAATCCAAATATATGGACTATTAAAATGACCAAAAATCTAATCGTGCATTCACGCTGATTGATGTTATCTTTTTCTTTATTAATTTCTATTGCTTCTCTTATCAATCTGCTGTTAATATTGATGGGTCTTGCAATTATTATAGTATCTTCGAATTATGCAGCATGAAGATTTTCTAACGCATGTTATGCAATAGCAGATTTATCTGGATGATTTAAACGTAATATAATGAGTTCTGAAAGATTTTTGACTATGTTTAATTTAATACCGGCTTGAAGAAAATAAATTTCTTAAGCTGGTTCTGTCGCCGATCTCCAGTCGTTCATTTATGTTCTGTTAATCTAGTAGAAACAGTTCTACCTAATTACTTATTTTGTTACCTAGTAACTTGTTTCTATGTTTTGTTTATTGTATATCTCATTTGTATAATTATTTCTGATGATGATGTATGTAGAGTACATCGAAATGTCGAATAAAATTAATACAGAACTAAATCCTAAAGCCTTTTTATTTTAACTACTATTAATTTTTATAAAATTAATATTAACGTATATTCCTAGCTAAAAGTTTTTATATTAGTGCATATTCAATGAGTTAATTAGGCAACTAGATGGTCAACTGTCTTTGAAACATTTTACTAATTAATTATTTGGCAAGTTACATAAAAAAATATGCATCTAGACCTTATGAATTAAATAAATATAAATAATTGCTAATTTTATTAATTCTAAAATAGGTAATATTCTCTTTCTATATTTTTAAACGAATATAATCGATAAACAACGCAGAAGCAATCCACCTTTTTTTGTGATAATTTAATTTAGAAATTAACCTTGATAGATATTTTATTAGCTTGATTTTAAAAAAAAAAGAAATTTCCATTTTTAAATTAGTGTTGTCAAAAAAAAGTCACATTGTCCGTAGTTTTTTCTAATTTTCTCGGGCAGGTACTTTATTGTAGCCGCCGCGAAAATTGTCCTTATCGATTTTTCACGAAAATCCGTCGGCTTAACTTTAATATATTTCAATCCGAGTTACGACAGTTAGTTTTAAAAATGAGCTCTTACTTTTTTTTACCAACCCTCGCTCCGAGGTTTTTTTTTTTCCTGTACGTTTTTTTTGATGCACACAGTAACTTCAGTTATAATGTTATAATTTATTGGCGAACATTGTAGAAACTAGTTTTCTCGCGCGTTTTAACTTTTGATTCGCGACCACCACCAAATGAGCATCTGGGAGTCATAGCTTTCGTTCTTGTCGTAATAAACCAAAAGTATTCCATGAAAATATACGAATCGAGTAAAATTATTAAAAGATATCTGGTCTCAGAACTGTTATTCGTTAAGGCAGAGAATCAGTCTTATTTTAATAAGACACAGTTGTGTAAGTAATATTGATTTTTTTATATATACATTTTATAACAAATAAAATATAAATATATATACAAGGTGTTTATGATTTTATCTGTATCCTTCTGAAACCTTAAAACGCCTTAGTCAAAGCCGTCTCATACGCTCGACGTACCCACGACCCCGCATACTGTGCAAAGCCCAAATCTTGTTGACAAATTAAAAATAATAAAAAAAATTTTTGTCAAACATAGGTGATAATAAAAGTAAACTTTATCTGTAAAATAACAAACGTAATAATAATTGAACAATACTGATTAAATAGTAGATTACTAAAGTTTAAAACAAATTAATCGTTTCCAGTTAAAACTAAAAGAAATTTGCAAAAAAAAAGATAACATCAATTAGTGTGAAAAACACTGATTTAAATAAAATAAAGCTTCCTTTGATTAATAAATTATAAATTTTGTAATCTAGTTACTTGTATTTTATTAGCTAGTAATTTGTATATATGTTTTGTTTGTTTGTTATTTATGCCATTTACATATTTTTTCCTGATGATGATATGAGTGTAGTATATCGAAACTTCAAATATTAATTAAAATTTAAAAGAACTAAAATTTAAACCTTTTTTATTTTATATAATATGTTCTGAAAGATTTTTTACTACTTGCATGTTGTTATTATTATTATTTGTCTATTGAAAAATTTATAATAATATTAATTTATTTTTGCTTAAATACATTTTATTAAAAAAATTATTAAATTTAACATTTATACAACTACATAAAATTTGAAAGAATAATACTAATTTAAAAATGTAAATTTCGTTTCTTTTAGAACACTAATAAAATGTTTCCCAAGGTATAATTCGCGGATTAAAGCCGTCAGCCAAAGAAGAATTTTTTCCTGCATTATTTAGTGTGTATATCGCGCGGGGGTAGCACATTTTTCATTTCTTATGACAGCTGTTTTTTTTTCGTAGCCCCCAAACAATATACATATAATAAGAAATGTTTGAAATGGTGTAAAGATGCTACGAAAACACACTGTTAAAGAATATTAAAAACGACGAAAAGCTGACTTTTCAACCCTTTCCTTTTGTCTGCTAAAAATAAA
Source organism: Clivina fossor (assembly GCA_963966155.1). Taxonomy (NCBI): domain Eukaryota; kingdom Metazoa; phylum Arthropoda; class Insecta; order Coleoptera; family Carabidae; genus Clivina; species Clivina fossor. Next base: position 24,870,271 of record OZ014554.1, read on the forward strand.
TGACAATTTTAAAAATTTATATGTTCCAGACTTGAAAAAAAAATACAAATGTCAAAAGATACATTATTAAAAACGCAATAACATCAAAATATATTACTCGTAAAATTGTCGTATTAATATAAATTTATCCTGAACAAAAATTAAATTTCAAATAATTAAATTTTAATGAAATATTGGAAAGGAAATTGTAACTATATTCAAGCGTATAGAATAAAGGGGTATACCCTATAATAACCGGAAATGTTATTAAAAAAATCTGCTGTGGTCGTCACAAAACCAACCGTCAACGTATTAAATAAATTTATGGAATAGAAAAAATTGTATAACTACTATAGTCGTGGTAACTAAAAACAAAACTGTCTTGACGTATATGTGCCATCTATTTACAGAATAATATATATTATAAAAATACAAAAAATTATTTAGCCGTACCGAAAATTGTTACAAATAAAATTTGTTAAATATAACTTGTTTAGCAACTTTTGTTAAATTATTTTTGCGAAATATGTATGTTGATCAAAATTGAGATAACCATCTCCGAAGCATAAATATGAAATTTTATAACAATTCGTTCAGCTGAATTTGCTCTGTACGTGTCTACAGACAGACAGATGGAAATCACGCTAAGAACAGTTGATTCGTGTTACAAGAAGCCTAATTCATGCTTACATAATTTTAGTATTATAATAATAAACAATCTTCATTAACAATATTAAATTGTGGCTAGAAGCATTAGCACATATGGCCAAAATGTGTTAAAAAATAATAATATTAATTTAAAATGATTAAATTTATAAAATAATAATAATAATAATTAATATTAAATTAGCATCAGCTGCATATAATGTTATGTTAATGAAAATGACCATAAAATATATCTCTACATTTTATATTAGTTGCGACGAATTTTAATTAAATTTACGATTATACAATTTGTTTTAAATAATTTCATAATATAAATTAAATAAAATTAAATTAAATAATAACAACAATTTGTAAACTATATTTTCATAATTACATATACGCATATATAAGTCTCCCGGTTCGATCTGATGTAGAATATTAAATAATCAAAACCGGTAATCGATTAAAATTATTTTCTGAACAGTATAGTTTTGGCTTTTATTAGTTTTAATACACCCTCACACTTTTCCTCATCATGATTATATTATACTTGGGCTATCCCCTTTTTAATTAAAAATATATTTTTCTTACCTTTTTGATATTTGTTGACACCTGTAACAAAAATAATAAATAAATAAATGTAGTCAACATATATTTTAAATAAAATATTAATTGTCGTTTTTAAAATAAAAATCTCTCAGTAAATTCAATATTTTTTTTTTAGTTAATTTTAATTAAAGATACTACTTTTTTTTTATTTAGTAATTAAAAATTATTTATTTCATTTCAATAAGTTATTTAAACCATAAAATTATCTATCAAAAGCAAATTTTAAAAACGATACAATTATACAATTTGTCAAGTAAGTAATCATTCATTGTTTTTATGTTCTACCATTGATTAAAGAAGTATAAAAATACTTCTTTAATCAATGGTTCTGCTTAACAAAAAAATAACTAAAAGTTACACAAATTAACAAAATACTAAAAACTATTTGCTTCTATTAACAAATTTTGTAAATTTTATTTGAAATGAAAATAACTGAAGAATATTAATTAAAATATCGTAAAACATAAACATTGGTATCGTGAACTCTAGAAAATCCATCTGACAAAATTGTTTCTTATCGTCTTAGCGCCGCAAAGTTTGCTTCCGAAGCAAAAACTTTTAATCCGTATTGCACACACAATGACACAAACCGGCAAACATACAATTAATGATCAAATCCACTCCATTTTCAGCTGGCGACTTAAAGTGATGAATTCAACATTGAACGCCTGTTAAGACAACTATACTAGGATTATTGAAAGAAGACGTGTGACTATCAATTGTTAAATTTATAAAAGCTATAGATAAACAGTAAAATTGTCTAAAAATATATGTAAATATAATAATAGTGTTCGATTATCGTAAGGTTCGTTGTACGGTATTATGTTAGTTACAAACCTAATAAGTATTTTCGCTTAATATATTTATACGTATATGTAAGTATATAATATATGTTAAAATAAAACTGCTTTAGGTTAAAGTTTTGTATTAATATTTATTTAAAATCAACGTTTCGACAAATCTCAATGTCCGTCTTCATCAGGAAAAATCATATAAATGACATTACAGTAAATAACAGAACATAGAAACAATTTACAATAAATACAATAAATAAAAACAATTTCTATGTTCTGTTAGTTACTGTAATGTCATTTGAATCATTTATCCTGTTTGCGTGGACGTCCGATGAGTAGTTGGAGTGATATGATTGAGAGTGTCTTGCGTGAGCGAAAGTTTCCAAGTAGTAGAAATAAAAGAGCATGTATGAGAGGAATTATGAATGTGGATAAAGCAAAAGTTGCTTGTTTGGATAGGAATGTTTGGAGACGACTGATTTCGGAGTGATGAAAGAAGTTTGTGCCACACCCTTTTGGGTACATGGCGTGATTGTGTATGTATGTATGTATCCTGATAAAAACGGACGTTGAATTTCGTCGAAACTTCGATTATAAATAAATATTAATACAGAACTTTAACCTAAAGCAATTTAAATTTAATATAATGAGTTCCGAAAGATTTGTTTCAATAACTTATTTCTTTTACTTTTGATACGCAGACGTTGTATGTAAAAATTTGGTAAATGTACTGTAGAAATTAAATAACTCAATACAAATAAATGAGATTCAAACGCAAATATCTTTTTTTTTTTCAAATAGTACATTTTTTACGTAATTTATTTATTTAAATTTACACAGTTCTACAGATTCGCACCCAATTACAGAACTGGAAAATACCATAAAATACATTTTAATAATAATCGTTATAATACAATACATTAAAATTTAATAGTACAATGTAAAAAATAGTTTTTTACTCGTAAAAAGCGATGTAAAATATGTAAGTGAAGTATTATACGTGCCCATCTATGAATATAATGTATTGTATTAGAAATTATAATTGAATCGTTATTATAACGTTATCAGATATCCAATAGCTCAACTATATCACGACAATACCGACAGAACATGAACCTAACGAAAAGTTACGGCACAGCAGCTTCCTATCAAAACTAATTCAATTGAAATTTGAATTTCTAAATTTGGAAGTTAAATTACTTAATACCCATCGTACATATCACTCGAAGAAGTGTTGGCCGTCTCGAGGTTTTTCAACGAGACGAAGGCAGACGCAACCAAAAAAAAAAAAAACTTTTGACGGCTGAATCGAAAACTTTATAAATTTAAAAACCGGCGCAAAAAATACGACAGATTATTTTAATATTATTCAAACTCCAGCGAAATGCTTGACGTAAACTTTTTTTTTCTTCAAATATCCGTGAACATCCTCTTCAGATTACTTATTTTTCCCTTTCGAATGACTCTTCAACTTTTTTTTTTTGTTTGCTGTTTGATTTAACTCGAAAAGTTTGTCTTTACTATTATTTTTTTAATTATTTGTAGGCTAGGTTAAATTAATTGAACAAATTTAATGATATTATTTTTGAAGTGAATTTGAATTTTTTTAATTAGAATCGAACTCTGCTGATTTGGATTTGATGGGAGCGTATTTAATCCGGATTAGTAAAAGTTCAAATTAATTAAAAAATATATTAAAAAGCCAGTGTTCATGTAAAGAATGACAACTAATATTATTTCGTAACAAGTATGATTATTAGTAAAACAAATATTTAAGTACCTACTTTTAGATAAAAGTGTGTATATTTTAAAGTATATATTTTAAAAAATAGTAGAATTGTTTTTAGCATTATTTATATTTTAAAATGTTAGGTATAATAAAAAGTATTTAATTTATAAAATTAGTTTAGATTTGATGGATAATAAAAGCAAAAATTAATATTAAAATCTTGACTGATTTTAACTAAAAGTGCTCTAAATGGGGCTATGAATATGTATATGACAAAATATAAAAAACATCGTAATTTCGATTTATGTTATCAATTTTTTAAAGATGATAATGTCCGATTCTGTCGAATTAGTTTTATATTACGACGAACAGAATCGCCGGCCAGCGGATTCGAACCATGGTTTCCAGTGTGTTATTCAGTATTATAACATGCTCGGTTACCGCCCCAAATTTACTATACAAAATGAAAATATAAAATTGCAAAACCACAACAGTATCTACTTTAAATAAAATAGAATTTTTGTTTTATTATTAAATAAACCTGTAATAAATTATCAAAATGCCATATTTGCAATACACATATTTTAATAACAAAATTTATAAAACGATAACTGGTAAATACAGAAAATAAATAATATTTAGTTAGTAGTTTAAATAATAAATTATAATTTATGCGCTATTTTTAGCACCAAGCATTAAAAATATATCATCATCCACTTTTATCCTGAGTATAAATTACATAAATAAATAAACATTTTTCGATACTGGCCGTAATATATTATTATTTTAATTATAATTCATAAGCTTATAAATATTATTATCCCTCCGAAAAGCATTTTCTAAATAAACAGCATTAACAAAATGGCTAGCTGTTGTTAATTAATACATCAATTGTACATGTACTGTGTAAATATGTTTCGGAATTAAATGAATGAATGACAATATAGTATACGCATTTAGGTATGTTTTCGGGCAGGTAAATAAGCATATTTGATGTTTACACAGTAATTACATATTTATGAATGTTTATTATTATACAAAATATGTGTTTAACAATTTATAAATGTATGTATGTATAGATAGTTCAGATTGTCATATATTTCAATTCTGTGTATTTGGAATTAGTACCGATTCCAAATGCAAGTAACAGCCAAAGTACCTGATAAATTTTATTAATAAATATCTGACATTTCAGTGGCGTAGTTATGAGAATTTTCCTAGGCAACTGGTCATAATTTATATATGTTTTAGTTTAATTGTATTTAAAAATATATGCCCGTATTCTCACCTCATTTTTAATAGTGATTTTTGTACTTATTAAACAATTTTGAGTAAAACTTTACTTTACAGTTACCAAATGTATTTACTTGAAACTTTACATTTTACTGTAACAGTCATGGATATTTGATATTTAAGAATTTAGGAAGTTAGTACGTTGACATATCTATGACTGTCGAGCGCATCGAACTTTGTCATGTTGTCAGCATTTTTAGTCGTCGTTCAAAGTTCGATTGCATTCGATTTTTGTTTAAGCTGCATTTTTATGAATCCACTTTAGTCGAAAATTAAATGAGTTTAATTTAGTTACGGATAGATATCCAAGAGAAGAACATCTAATTATTTTAGTTACAAATACTGTCCATATATTGTCATAATTGTTAGTTATTTTGTAAAATCATTTGTTAATTAATTTTATGAATTATTTAATAAAAATTAACTTTTAAGTTGTTCTCGTGTTCTTTTTATTAAAAACTTCAAGAAATCAACCACGTATGTGACAATCTATATTTCCGCTCGGTCAGGCCAAAATCGTATTAGTAAAACATATATAGGTTGTTACATTACTTTAGCACATTTTATGAATATAAATCGCAAGATTTTAGTGGGGAAATGATAAAATTCGATAAAATTACTGAATTTCTTTTACAGTGTACCTATGTCTGTTGTTATATTTTTAAGGCCATTTCAAGGCAAACAAAAGGCTATATTCAGGCAGGTGGTGTGAATACAAAAATTAATAATTTTACATTCGATTTATTCATTTAATACTACATATTTATGGTAACTAATTATTAGAAAAATTAGCTAATTTATGTACAATTAATAATTTAATAACAATTTTTATATATTTACAAAAGTAGCATATATAAAAATTAATCAAATATTAAATTGTCAATATCTTCTTTGTTTATTATTATTTTGATTTCCAAAAAATATATATGTTGTTAATTGTTATTATAGTACTTATGTATTAATTTCAGAATTTTTGTATGTGTGGTTTATTTGTAAAATGCGATTTTGTCTTATTTCACACATACATTTTATTTGAAAAAAATGTGATTAATCTTTATTACAATTAACAACATATATATTTTTTGGAAATCAAAATAATAATAAACAAAGAAAATATTGAGAATTAAATATATAAAAATATATAAAAATTGTTATTAAATTATTAATTGTTCATAAATTAGCTAATTTTTCCAATAATTAGTTACCATAAATATGTAGTATTAAACGAATAAATCAAATGTATAATTATTCTTTTTTGTATTCCCACCACCTGTCTGAATATAGCCTTTTGTTTACCTTGAAATGGCGTTATTGCGATTTTTTTAAGCATTATACATAAGTAATGCATGTTTTTTTCTTTTCTATATAAGCAATATGTGTTGAAAGCATATGCTGTATTATTTCACCGACATGCAGTGTACAAAGTGATTATTAAAGATTGATTTTATATTTATATAACATGTGTTTAAAGCAATATTATTTCACAGAGACATGTCTAAATTTTTTTATATACAATGTGTCAAGGGTTTTCCAGGGCCGTCTTGCCAAATATGATGATGACCTGTGTATCAGCAAAAATTTTACTGATCATATTCAATATGACTTAAGTAATTAATAATTGAGTGCACCACAACATAACAACAAATACATAAATGTATGTAATTTTATGTTGAGTAAATTTAATTATAGTATCCTGCAATTTCTCTACTCTACAATAGTTTAAATTTAACCTCAGAGAGCTTAACCGCATTTGTTAGTAATTATCTCGTGCAGTCAAAATTAACGGGACAGTTGATAATTTACGGGGGCCATACGCATTGCACCACTACACTAAACTGATTTGAAATCGAATTATCTATGTAAATACTATATGGGGGGTCATTGAATTCAATTCCAAAGAAATAATGTTGTCGACAAATTCATCTATCTCTATATTTAGTTTATTAAAGTAATTATTATAAATTTAATATAATTATAATAATAATAATAGCCTTTATTACCAGTTTACTAGAGTTTAAAAAAAATTAATCGTTTAATGTAAAAACTAAAAAAAATATTAGGTATTATATCTCGCTTATGAGACGACTTTTACTAAGGCGTTTTAAGGTTTATCGACTCCTTTTGAGGTGTACTATCGCATCCTAAAAGGATACAAAGAAGACCGTAAACATCCTGTATACAGTGTGCTTTGAGTAGGTGTTACAAGAAAACAAATAAGAGTTGTTTTACAAGTCTGAAATAATAATAAATAATATATGTAAATGCGCAAACTGGTGTTGGTTTAATTATTTGAGAAAAATTGTTCAAACGAAATTTTAATAAGTCACTATTTTAAAACTAAAAGCTCAACTGTTACCAACTTAAAAATATTTTCAAGGATTTCAAGTAAAGTACCAGGTATATAGTAAATTCGACGAAAGTTAGAATTTTTTATTATTATATTTATATAATTTGCAATTTAATATCTTTATGTATCAAGAAATACTTAAATAACAAATATAAGCTTCTAATTTGAACATTGAAAAAGTAGACATATTTTTCTGTATTTGCATATTAACTAAAATGTTTTAAATAAAAAATATAAACTATGTTTACATAAAAATTTATTTTGTTTTTAAAATAAATGTGTATTCAACATATATAAATAATATTCAATTATTTATGTAAAATGTAAAAAAATGTTTTATTTTAAATAAAAATTTAAAATAAAATATGTATTTTATATATCCATGTTTTTATAATTATTGTTTTTAATATTTTACATATTTTTGAAAATTTTATTTTATTTTACAAGCATTTCAATAACATGATTACATAAAATCTACGTTATATTTTTATTAACATATATATAATATAATATAATATATATATATATATATATATATATATATATATATATATATTAGTTTACTAATAATATATATATATATATATATATATATATATATATATATATATATTTACCACTTTGACTGCAAGAAAAGAAAAACATACATATTTTATTTACGACCTTTGAAGCCAAACAAATCCTTATAAAACTACTTCACTTTAGCAAGTCAAATAAATTAAAAAACTTGTTTTAAGTAATGTCTGCAAAAGTTACCACATTCATTTCAAATATTTGCTTTTTTCCCAAACTAAAATTTCCTAGAAATCTTGTAATTAACAACTTCATTGCAACTGCAACAAGTTTGTTTTTAATTGAGTGAAATTTTCAAAACAGATGTCCATGTGTATAACAACAACAACGCATTTTATACGTATACTAACTCCCTTCTTGTGCATTACATACGTACGCATAAGTAAACAAACTGAAATTTAACTGAAAACTTTATTCTAAGTTGTTTGAACTTGCGTCTCGTCTGTTGCTTTTAACCCGCCTTCCCCTCGACCTCTTGCGCGCACACAAACTCATGTTGAGAGGAAACTTTAAAGTTTTCGACTCTTCAAATTTCAAACAAGACATCGACTACACGATTGTTTATTACTTCGTTAAAATCTGATGTTTCTATTTGTTTTTTCCATTTGTCTTACGAAAGAAATTACCATTTGGATGAAGTTAAATATTTAAAAAAAAGTTTTAAATAAAAATGTTCCGTGAGAAGTTACTGAAACTAATCAGCTGTTATTTGTAAATTTATGGAATTATTTGAAAATAATTAAAACTTAATTAAAAGAAAAAGAAAACTTTGCAGTTTTATATTTACGGTTTTCTCTGTATCCTTTTATGGATCAAAATAATAAGTCAATAAACCTTAAAATGTCTTTAAAAATCGACTCATAAGCAAAATAATAATTCTTTTACTTTTTACATTAAACGATTAATTTGTTTTAAACTCTGGTTCGACTCAACTTCCACTCCAATTTCAACTCCAACTTCGATTTCAACTACGACTCCAACTTTCAGTTCAATCATGATTTTTACGTTTTATGATATTTAATTAACTACAGAATATATATTCCCTGATTAAATTATATATTAGCAAAAATAATATTACTAATTAGTTTAAATATTGCAATGTGATAAATTTATATCGCAAAAAGCATATATGTATTTATAATATTGTACCTCTGTTATATGTATTATGTTTTATGTATATAGTAGTAGTAATAGTATAGTAGTAGAATATTATTTTAATATTTATAGTTCTGAAACTTAAAATAAACAAAAAAATTAAATGATAAAATTTTTGCCCCAACAACAGTTGTTGTTGTTTGTGGTTTAAGTGAAATTATTTTTTTATTAACTTTATGCCACAGTAAGGTCATATTGTAATATATAAAATATTCATATTTATTTTAAATAATAATAATTTGTTATTTTTTTGCTTTAACAAAAAAAGTCGAAGTCGGAACAAACAAAAAATCGTCTCCGACTCAAAACGCGGGAAATATTCACGCCATCATACAATTGAATGACGTTTCGCCTGTCAAAATAAGTTACATTTCGGTTATAAGACGTAACAAAAGCTTCGTTTACAATCAGAAAAACAAAAAAAAAGTCTCTCACGCTCAACACACACACAATTACAACCCATGTTCTACACCTACACGAAGTAAAAATTCTAACCTAAAACCAAGTAAAAAAGGAAGCCGATGTAACCTGCTTGCCATCTCCGTATGAAATATGTACGTCGTGCGTCGGGGCGGGGGGGAGGGGGATATACTTGTCGTAGAGCTTTCGGCTGTTTCCGGGCGTCTGTATTCGGTTTTCCCAGGATCACTCGGTTTCCACTGTTCGACGGCCGATCAGTTACGTGTTGCGAGTAGCTCGTACAACAGGCGTTTACCGTTTACCGCTTTGAGCGGACGTTGTATATACGTAACGTCAAAGCGTTATTATTTTGTTTTTGTTTACCGTAGCAACGCGACGAAAATCGAGCGGAAAAAAAGTTGGGAAATGAGAAAGTTTATGGACAGTTGAATGCATGCCGTTAAAATATATGATGCGATTTTAACTTGCCGACAATTTTTATTTGTTTATTTTTGTTTTCTAGTTTAAAAGTGCGCGCAAAGTTGAAATATGGTAACTACTGTTTTTATTTTGTTTGTAAATAATCAGTGAATATGTTTGACGTTTTTAAAATGAACAGAACTGTTGCAGTAATAAATAGCACAGATTTGTGAAACTTTTTTTGTACTGTTTAGTTTAGAAAATGTTCAATATTTGGGTACAAGAAAAATGATTAAATAATGTAAGTAATTTTTAACGTTTCTGAAAAATTATATGCATCTTTGCTCAATAAATATATATTTAATAAATTAATTTAAAAAAAGTTATGGCTTTTACCAACAAAATAAAGTTTTTCTGAATAAAAAGTTGTTAATTTTACCTTTTTGAAATAGAAATTATAAAAATATATCGACATATTAAACAAAAATTCTATTCTATTAATATTATTAATATTCTATTTAATTACGTTCTTATACAATTTTTTAAAATTTACAAAAAATAAGTTTAATATCGAATTAACAAAAATATTAATTGCATATATCATTATATAAGTTAGTTAAATTAAAAAAAGTATTCTAACACAACAAAAAAAAATATGTAAATTTTATTAAAAACATTGAGTGTACGTAAGCTTAAATTATTTTGTGAACCTAATGGGCCTGCTCGGTTTATGTCTATAAGGTAAGGAAAAAACTAACTTTCCGGTGAAAAACTATTTTTCTGTCAACCTTATAAAATCATTTATAATGAAACAGATTTATTTCTGATAATATATTGTTGATAATACGATATATTTCAGAAAAATATTAAAAAAATAATAAAATAGTTATACCCTTTCATTCAAATTAGATGATTTATATTTTAGATGATTTGTCTATTTAATTTGATGTTATTTCATATATGGTATATATATATATATATATATATATATATATATATATATATATATACAAACTTAATCATCTAATCTTGTGTTTGAGATTTTATCTAATTTGTGGGTCTATTCGGTTCACATCTGTAAGACCTGTAGTGTTACAGAATGTTTTATCTATTTCTAATAAATATAATTAAAAATATTTTTTTTTGTAAAGATATAGATCTTATAGAAGTAAACTAAATAGACTAATTAAGTGAAGACTGTATGTATGTATGTAAATTTAATTTAATCAACTTTGAAATTAAAATGTACAAATAAATATATTCATTTACCTTTTTTTATCTCGTATTACACTTTTAATTTTTATTATTAAATCGAGATATATTTTTCTAACACCATTTAAAAATTTTACAAATCAACGTATTCCAATTTTTCATATCAATTTATAACTTTTAATTAATTGCAATAATTTAAAAAAAACTATGTTCAAAGTACTTTGTTGTTTACTAACAATTTGTTTATATATAAATTATTTTACAAACATTCACATATTTCAATATCCAAATTAATTATAACTTTTTTAAATATAATAAACTGTAAAATTAAAATTATATATATAGTTCAAAACTAGTAGAATTTTTATTTCTTATTTTTTCATATATATTTTTCAAATTCATTTAAAATTCCGAAACAAATGCTTGCAATAAACATATTTTTAAAGATACAAATTTTTAAAGCTACAGTTAATGTAGCTTTTCTGTCGATTACAGCGCCACCTGTCATAAATAAAAAAAAAACACTTTAGGTAAAAGCTACATGGCTTTTTATCCTTTATCTGAATCTGGAGGTCCGGGATCGGATGTCTCCTTCTTAACCATTAAACTTTTGATTCGGAACATTTTTTGATCCGTTGCTTATTTTTAGAAATATTTCAGGATGTAATTTAAAATGGGACACGCGGTATATATACATAGATATCTAACAAATACATTTATTTGATACGTTATTCGTAAATAAAAAAAATCGACCCTCAGAGGAAAACTTTCTTTTTTGTAATGCAATTACTTGATTCATAAATAATTTTAGAGAAAAATTATCGTTCGTATCCTTGCGACGTTAATTACATTAACTTGGACAATAAAAAAATAAATTGTCCTATTTCGTCTCGGCTGTCGACCTAGTGCCCGGTGCGCGCTAAATAAACACGGTCTATTCCCGTGTAATAATTAACACGTAGTACGAGAAGCGCTAGATAATTTAAGCTCTCACGTTGGACGAGTCGAGAGAGTGAGAGAGAGAGCGGCATTTCTTGCGTCTAAAATAAAATTAAAATAATAAATTAAATTTCCCGCTACTACACAACAGACACAAAAAAGATTTATTTTATTCGCTAATTTTCGACAATGTTACAGGCAGAATGTAATCATATAAAATGCTGTTGTCTCCATAATTCAATCAGCTTCTTTTATGATTATATTCCAGCATAATTATCGTTGTGTTTAAAATTTAAAAAAAATAATCTTGGCAGACATCAAAAGTAAAAAAAATTGTAAAGAAATAAAATATTTCAAAGAAGATAAATTAGAAATTATAACATGACATCGATATTGGGAAAACAGCTACAGCAGAATTGCAAGTTTATTTTATTTTATTAACATAGGAAACAAAATCTTTCAAAACTCATTATATTAAAGTAAAACGACTTTAAGTTATAGTCGACGTTTCGACGAACTCGACGTTCGTCTAAATCAGGAAAATGATACAAATGACATTAAAATAGGCAGAATTTTAAGAAAGAATAGTTTTCTATTTTCCACACATGAAATTGCAACGCATGTTGAAGAGTGTAAAAGATATTTTATAGATAGAATATACAAAACAAGTTACTAGATAACAAAATAACTAACTAGATCATAAAATTTATAAATTTTTAATTAAAGCAAGCGAAATTTTATTCAGATCAGTGTCTTCACAGTGATTTATGTTATCTTTTTCTTAACAAATTTCTATTGCTTCTCTTATCAATCTGCTGTTAATATTGATTAGTCTTGCAAATATTACGGTAAAGATATTCTATATTCTATTAAATATAGATAATACCATTCCGGTTTGTAAAATAATTATAAATAATAATTGTGTAATAGCGTTTCGGTTCGTGAAACAATTGTAAAGTGGCATTCCGATTCATAAAACTTTTTATTTCGAGTCCTCTGTAGCTCTACACCAGGGGTTCTTAACCTGGGGTCCGTGGTAATATATCTCAAGAAAGTGATATGTTAATGTATTAATACCGAACATGCAGAATAAAACTTATCTAACAATGTTATTCTGAGAAGGGAGTCCGTGTCCTTTATTTTTCTGTCAAATGGGTCCATGGTACAAAAAAGGTTAAAAATCCCTGCTCTAAACGAACTCCTATTGTTTCATCTCGTAACATATTAGTCATTTATCGGAACTTTTCGTATTTATATTTCTGATTATAATATTTTTCTGTTCGTTTTCAATACGATTAAAATCTTGATTGGAATAAATTTGACAATCTTTTAATAGTGAACATGCAAAACAGTATTGCATATACATTTTCTTCAAAAAATTAATATTTTGATATTATAAGAAGCTATTCGTAAGTATAAGTATAAGTAAGTATAAGTAAAATTCTTAATTTTGCATGTTACCAAAGTAAATAATATAAATAAGTAATAAAATAAATGATATTGTTTAATTTTTTTATCGAGAACATATAAATAAATATATGTATATCTAAAATTCGTTGACTTTCCTTTATACTATTTTTTTTTTTTGTAGAATTATACACTTTAAAAATGTAATATAAATTTACATAACATATTGAAAAACTTTCAGAACTCATTTTATAAAATAAAACTTCAAGTTCTATAATAAAATTTATTTATAATCAACGTTTCGACGAAACTCAACACTCGTCTGCATTAGGAAAACTGAAGAAGACAAGCGTTGAGCAGTTTTATTTTATAAATTTATGTAATTTTACATAACTTTAATTTTTGTAATTTTTATTGAGATAATTGACGTAATATTACGTTTTTTCTGAAAAAAATACATTCCTAGAATATGTAAATTTACATCCATTTTTTACAGTGTAGTTATATTGGTATATTAATAATTTAATTTCCAAAACAACACTTTTCAACAAAACTGCATAAATCTAAAAATTTGTGCAATGAAGAAAAGAACTTTAGACTAATTGTAAGGTCTGAGCTGAATCAATTCTGACGCATTTAAAAGGTAGCATAAAGTTAGTTCTTAACTAATTACATAAGATGCCGTCGTTTCTAATTCAATCAACAACGTCTCTCTAATAAAATTCTATTTTCGTCTAATTATCGTTGCGTTTAAATTTGAAAATCTTAGGTTCAGTGAACATTTATTTAAAGTAGATAAACACACAAAGTTTTAGTTCCAATTGTACTTAATTGTTCCACAATCCTCTCTCTTCTGGTTACGGCAGAAACGTTCTCGTTCGCTTTTCGCGTTCATTTACAAAAGAATAACTTAAGCGTAAAATTCGATGTTTCAAATTTGAATTTCGTATGGTTCTGCTAGATGAACATGCATTTAGACATTTATTATTCACAAATAAAATTAGAAAGTTTTTAAAATACTTATTCACGTTCTTGAAAGTTCTGTCGTATTTTGAACTCAAAATTGTTTATTTTCAATTGATATTATTAACTTTATTTGGTTTTCTGTTATTCTTGAATGCGTTTGACAAAATTTTATTTTTACTGATGACTTTACTGATGATTTTTAGAAAATATTCATAAACTAAATATATAATTACACTACTACATTTTGCCGATAAAGATTCTAAACTAAATTTATTGGAATCCATCCAATAAATCCATACATACATACATACATACACAATCACGCCATTTACCCAAAAGGGTGTGGCACAAACTCTTTTCATCATCCCGAAATCAGTCGCCTCCAAATATTCCTATCCAAACAAGCAACTTTCGCTTCATCCACATTCATAATTCCTCTCATACATGTTCTTTTATTCCAAAACTTGGAAACTTTCGTTCACGCAAAACACTCTCAATCATACCACTCCAACTACTCATCGGACGTCCACGCAAACGTATACCATCAAAATCATTCAAATAAATCTTTTTAACCAAACGTTCATCAGACATTCGCTCTACATGTCCGAACCATCTTAACTGACTAAGACCAATTTTTGCTACAACATTTTTTTCAATTTCACACTCATCATACACTAATCGTATTTCGTACCCGATCTCTCCTATTTACACCACATACCCCAAGTAAAAATCTCATTTCCACAGCAGTCATTTTCCGTTTATGCTTTTGCAACCAAACCCAACATTCACTACCATACATCAACGTAGGCACCAAAACTGCATTGTATATACTTAAATGGGCTTCTTTGGAAACATTTACATTCCTAGCAAAAATTCCCAAAGCACCTACAACCTTACAACCTATACTACAATAATTGCAAGATCCATCAATATTGACAGTGGTTGATAAGATAAGCAATAGAAATATATATAAAGAAATAGATAACATCAATCAGTGTGATTAGTATCTGATTTATATAAAAATTGGCTTCCTTTAATTAAAATTTTATAAATTTTATGATCTAGTTACTTATTTGGTTACCTAGTACCTTGTTTCTATGTTCTGTTTGGTTACTGTAAATATCGTTTGTATCATTTTTCCTTGTGAAGATGTACGTTGAGTACGTCGAAATGTCAATTATTAATAAATATTAATACAAAACTACAACCTGAAACCGTTTTATTTTCATATGTAATTTATTAAAGAATTTTTTTTTACTTATTTTATATTTAAAGAAAAGGCAACTTTTACCTATTTACCAATGTGTCAATGTGTTAAAATAATTTTAAATTCAATTCTAAATTTTGCCCAGCTCTATAAAAAAAAATAACAACAAATAAATTTTGAAAAATAAATTAAAAAAATGCATTTACTAGTAATAAATAAAAATTAATATTTCTATTGAAAATAGTAATAATTGTATTTTATATTATTCTACGTTTGCTAATAATAGTATTTGAACCTGTTTTTTTTTTTTTGTAATAATCAAAACAATCTATTTACAACGTTAACAAATAAAGCACAATACATAATATATAGGTATATTTCAAAGCAACAAAAGTTGAAAGCACCACGATGTGAATAAATACGGTTGAGCTATCAAAGTAAATTTAAACCACAAAAATTTTGTTGCGATCACAGCATTGAAACTGAAAGCCAGAATATCGCGTTTAAACGTTTTTACATTTTACACATTATAAATCATAATCGTGTTTCAGTTTCATTCTTACATTATGTATTTTTCTCCAAATTGGTTTGTGCCCGCTTTCGTTTATAATCATTTTACATTATAAACTCCAATTATAATTATATTAATGTGTTTGCTCTTGACGAGTAACATATAAAATTTTAGTTTTAAATAAAAATATACATTGAACACACAAAAAACATTTTTAAAATAAAACTGATTTAGTTTAAAGTTCTGTTTTAATATTATGTTATAGTATTTTGTATTTGCTTAAATCGCCATTAATTTTATGAATTAATTAGATTATTAGTTAATTTTTGAATGAAGAACAATGCATTCACTTTGTCGGTGTTTGAACCCGGGACCTTTTATTTTCGCGGCAATTGATGAGAAGGGACGTTGAGTTCGTCGAAACGTCGATTATTAATAAATATTAATACTAGACTTAAATCTAAAACTGTTTTATTTTAGATAATGAGATCTGAAATTTTTTTAATGTTAGAATTTAATTTTGTTCATTAGAAACTTTTATATTGGACAATTTTCCCCCTAGATTATGACGTGGCTTCAAGGTTTCACTGATTCTTCTATATTATCATAATACCCAAATTATCTATAATTATCTACATATATCTACTATTATTGTAAATTCTAAAATTCTATCAGAGAATGATTTATTACGAACAAATTAATTTTTATTATTTTCAACATTCATAAATATTCCGCATTTTTATACTTAAATATCGCTTCTTATGCAAATTCTACTCAAAAATATTTTAAAAGTATATTCAAATTAAGAAAAAAATTCTATAACATTCAATTGTCTTTTTCATAGTGTAAAATTTTAATAGATCTCTGCATTATTTGGTTAACTTGCATAAAAGATTACTATGAAAGAATGTGAGTTTTAGATCAAAAAATAATTATATTTAACAACGCACTTTACTCAAAATGTCAATTTTTATATGTCAGTTACTAAAAAAAAAAAAAACATATCAATAAAACTTATTTACAAGTTGCCACTTTGAATGTCAATAACATGTCATAAATATATATCAAAACATATTTTTATCGCTTTGACTGCAAGGAAAAAGTGACATATTGATAGGTACGATGTCTGTAACATTTTCAAAAATTTAATTTTCATATAGCTTTTTAAGCTTATGTAGCTTCTAGATGACGAATCTGAACTTAGCTTCAGGGTGTATTTGCGTAGTTCGCTTGCTCGCTCGCTCGGTCGTCTAAATTTTGTGACCGCAACTCGATGTATAAAATTATCTTCAATTTTCCGAAAAAGAATTATTTGCAAAGAAAGTATAAAAAGTTTTTAAATTTAATATAAAGTTACATTTGTTGTAAAAATGTTACAAATTAATACATTTTACTTTATTTTTAACTTTTATTTGACAGATTCTAATAAAATTTAATAATATATTCTTCAGAATTTCATTCAAATCTATTCAACAAATTTTGAATTAAATGTATCATCGTACAGCTGCACGGACAGACAAATACGACGTACGCTACCGGTCTCTTTCACTACAAGTACTCATAAAAAATTTCCTACTTTTGATGTGGAACAGCAAAATTTTCTTCTAAAAATAATATTTTAAAAAATACAAAAAAAAATACGTTTTAATATTAAAGCTTGCAAAACAAAAACCTTAGTATTTACATCCTTTACGCTTGTCTAAACAATCACGCATCGTATATTTCCACTAAAAGAAAAAAAAAACACAAAGTAAACAGTCATTTGTTATCATTTCTCTTAGATGCGTAATTCAACACCACAGCGCGGTTAACATAATGAAAAAACAGTAAAGCAAAAAAAAGACCCGTAAAAATACGAAAAAAAAAACAGTTGAATCCCTTTGAGTAAGAATATAAAACCAGGCAGTTCACTAACCAATGCAATACATGTTAAAAGCTTTACGATTTAAACCTCGAATAAAATCATAGATAATCGAGAAAAAACTAGACCTAGCAATATTTATTATAAATTTTAAGGCTGTTCGGTAATATTTAAATGTAAATATGCGCTAAACATGTCAAACTTGTTTCTTGTTAACATAAAAAAATCTATCAGAATTCATTATATTAAAATAAAAAGCTTTAGAATTAAGTGCTGTATTTTATTTAAATATCGACGTTTCGATACATTCTACGTATATCGTCAACAGGGAAAATAATACAAATGATTAAATAAAATATATACAAAAATTAACTCTAAACCTTTTCTATATTTAAAATAAAAAAGCTTATGGATTTAGTTCTGTATTAATTTTAAAAAGGAAAAATTCTTTATTTATCATGACTTGAAGTTTGCAGGCCTAGTCTAGATAAACCACCATCCACGTCTACCAATAAAACCATTTCAAAAACGGAAACATTTACACAAAGTAAGTACGATTTTAAATCTAAAGAACCGACAAGAACTAAACAGACCGAATTGAGTCCCCAAGAATCGAATCGTTTCCGAATCAAAATCCTAATCCGAAAAGGGGACCGTTTGAAATTTACTCCGGCCACATTGTTGGATTGTTAACGTTGATACGATTGTGTATCGGAGAACCGGGCACGGGGATTCCCCCAGCTCTCTCTAGCGCCCTTTTCACACTACGTTTATTTCGTTATTTAAAGTCGCTTGAAATTGATATTCGACGTGTGTATCTCGAATTGATTAAAGCGGGCTTCATAAGTCAATCCTGTCTTTTTACTAAACGTTTAAAAGCCGCATGAAATTTCAATCTTAATGTTTATTTAAAATCGACGTTTCGACGAAATTTAACGTCCGTCTTCATCAGGATAAATGATACAAATGACATTACAGTAAATAACAGAATATAGAAACTAGGTAATAAAATATGTAACTAGAACATAGAATTTATAGATTTTTAATTAATGCAAGGCATATTTTATTTTAAAAAATATATAAATTGTATGATCTAGTTCAACGGTGGGCAACCCCCGGACCGCGGGCCAGCTACAGTCCGCGAAAAGTTTCTATCCGGCCCGCGAGATTTTCAGAAGAAATTATAAATAAATATTTTATTGATGTAATTCGTCTAGTTTATGCTAACAAAATCTTTGCAGCACCAGTTGTCACATTAAATAAATACTTTTTTCATTTATACATGTTTATTTATTGTTTTATAATTAATAAGTTATTTTTTTCTAATTATTTGTAATTTTTCGAAGACGATAAGAAAAATAAATGTAGTAATTAACTTCTTTTCTGCAGACTAAAAAATTACAGGTCACAGGAAGGTATCAATTAACTACTACGGCCCGCGGAAAAAACATAAAATTTATTCTGGCCCGTGTTATAAAAAAAGGTTGCCCACCCTTGATCTAGTTATTTATTTTTTGCATAGTAATTCATCTCTATGTTCTATTATTTACTGTAATGTCATTTATATCATTTATCCTGATGAAGGCGGAATGTCGATTTTAAATAAATATTAATACAGAAGTTTAACCGTAAGCAGTTTTATTTTAAAGAAAGAAAGAATTACTACTTTTAAAGGTATTTTAAAAACCTACATAAAAAATTCATATTTACCATAAGAAATATATAGACCATTATACTGATATCTAATTGTGTTTTCCATCTCTCTTTGTGCAAATGGTGTATTGTTTATCTTGAAGATCGAAAGCAAAATTTACTAATTTCAAGCAGCTTAAAATGCAGAGATAAACATAGTAGATGTAGACTCGAAGACAAACTACAAGGTTAGGACTGCCTCCGAAAAGGTCGACGAAGCTCCACTAGGAGTCGTATACATGCAGATGAGTAGATGAGACAAGCACTGCCTTTATTAAAGGTGATATTTGAGTCCCACTGCGCGAATGAAGCCACTCTATATACTTATGAATAAATATTCGGACTGGGTACTAGTAGTAATTATTTTAGCGTGTATTGACGAAGTGTTGGGAAAATTAATGAATTTTGTAATATGTTGTGTTAGGTATAAATCAGAAAATAAATCATTAGATTTTAATATGAAATCTTTAAGTACGTGATTTTAAGTGATAGTGGTTCTGTTGATAAAATAATTAATATTGGCATTCTGTGCATGTTTTATAAAATTATTGACATAAAATTAGAAAATTATATGGTTTTAAAATAATAAAATTTATCCTGATAAAGACGAGCGTTGAATTTCGTATAAACGTTGATTATAAATAAATTTTAATACAGAACTTGAACCTAAAGCAGTTTTATTTTATATGAGTTCTGAAATATTTTTTACTATGTTATTGTAAAACAAATATGATGAGTTGTTATACTGATTTTGATAAATTTAAATATAAAATTATTATATCAAATAATACAATTTAATATATTCCATATAATATTTCTATATATACACATTTTTATGTAAACATATATTTCCGTAAAACCATTTTATATGTAAATTTACAAATAAAACATGAGAAAAAACACGTACACATATTCTATTGCAACATATGTGCAATTTTAATCTGATTCAATCTGGTGTTAAGTTTGCTTGACAAATAATCTACATCCGAGACTTATTTTCCATATTAACAGTCACGTATTTTTGTTTACAACAAATACATGTTTGATTTCGAATTATAAAATCTTTCTCTCTATATTCGTGATTTTAATTTAAAAAAAGAAATTAATAAACTCGATAAGCACTTAGCAATGTCCGCATTTCTTTTACGAAATAACAAAAATATCAGGCACGAAAAAACAATTCGAAAATAACATTTTTCAGGTGACGCTTAAATGCGACGATAAAAGAAACAAATGAAGTTTATTTTTGGACGCCATCATATTGAATTCCTGGCTTTCGAAATGCAAAATAAATGAAACGACGTGCAAAAATTTTAGATAGCAAAATTGTTCCCCGAACGACTGTTTTTTCTCCCCGAGAAAAAAACCAGAAAAGTTTGTTTATAACATAAAAAATCTTTATGAAATTTAAAAATTTAGTGCTGCTATAAAATATTGTTGGTGTTCGTATTAGTCCTCAAGTTTTCTTTGTAGAATATTAAATTTCATATTTATGATTTAAGTCATGTACTCTAGATGCATTAATAATTTACTTAAATCGTAAACTCATTTCAGAGGTGAATATCTAAATTTGAGCAACTTTTGAAAAAGCTCTTTTGTATGTTTTAAGAATATCTCGCAACACAGATATATTTCGAAAAAAAATATTTAATAAAAGTTGCTAAACAAGTTATAGCTAACAACTTTTATTTGGAACATTTTTCGATAGGTACGGCTAAATGATTTTTTTTATAATTTTTCATATTTTTAAGTATATATTTTTATATTTTTATTTATTTTTGTTTTTTATTTTTTTTTTATTTTTTTCATATTTTTATGATTCTATATAATTTTGTAAATATGTGGCATATTTATGTCAACACAGTTTTGTTTTTAGTTACCATGACTACAGTAGTTGTTGTTGTTGTTCGGTGTTGGATTTGGTGTCAATAATAACATTATTTTTTGTGTAAAACAAAAATATGATTACGTTTGAATTAATAGCAAAAACGTTGGTTTTAAAATAATATTTTTGTCAGTAAATAAATTTTTCACTGTTTATGAACATGGAATAATGTATATAAAATACTATTTTTTTCTTTAATCATATTACTGTAAATTTCGAAAATATATCATTAGTCGATTTCTTGTTTGTTCCATATCACAAAACCTTACTTTCGAGAAAATGATGTTTAAAGTTTCTGAACTCAATTGTTTACAGTAAGGATATGGATTTAGAATTTATATTTCTGAAACTATTAAAATTATAACATCCATGACTGTTAAAATAGATAGAAAACAATCAAATATTGCCAAAACAAACAAACAAGAAATCGACTGACGATATATAAAAACAAATTTTAGAAATCAAAATAAAAAATCATTATTTATAAAAAAAATTATAGTAAATTTTAGTAGCAAACCTTATTATTTTTTAATATAACTTGGAGAATATTCTAGTAAAGTAAGAAATATAATTATAATTTTGAAAAGCAAATTGCTGCTCAGGCAAATATACGTAATAAAAACTAATTTCTTAATTAGCTACTCTTCATAGTTAAGCAAAAGATCGTTTCTAAACTAAATGAGATCTAGCTTCACATAATATTAAATAAAATATATCTAAAGCCAAATATACGCTTACTAAACGTATAAAATTGCAAGCGGAATATGTTATTTAAACGAGAAAAAAAAATCACTCTATCTCTGTTCCAAAAAAAAAAGGAACGAGGCAAAACTGATTTCACAACGTAGCACTTAATGAATCCTGGTGTAATATTAATTTAATTTCAGCTTCAAGCTACTAAAAGATAAATTCAACGATAAATGTAGTAATAAAAAGAGGAAATCTTCGCGAAATGCGTTTTACCGACCCATGCTAGCTGACTGTATCCCAGTTCTGTTTAGAAAAATTCAATTAAAAAATCACTGCCCTTTCAAATGGTAGTAAGCAACGAGTCATATAAAATTTATCAGAAATAACATGGAAGCTTTTGGGCGCTTGCGAAGTTAAAAGATAAATTAAGCGATACATTTTATAACAAAAAAATTTCAAAAAAAAAAGCTAAACGGAATATGCCCTTTTTTTCATATGATTAGCTGCTAAAAGCATTTGAGTATTTTTGGAAAAGTTCGGTTGAAGAAATATTTAATATTACCTATGTTATTAACGGATATTATAATGCTTTCTAGATTTGAAATAATTGCCCAATTAGGAATATTGAAAGGTAATTAGTGGTCAATATGTGTAATACGCTAATTGATGGTATTATAATATATATATAAAGAACTTTATTTAGCAAAGCTATTCCAAATTACTTTTACAAATTTTTACATATATTAATACATTACGAGTGATTTCTATTAGTATATAACATAAATTGCCTTAACTCTACTTTAAATTTCTTAAGATCTAACATTTTTATATTATTAGGTAACTTATTATATTCACTAACACCTTTCACTAATACTGATTTTTTTAATTGTTCATGTTTTTTGAAATCAATATGGAAATGACTAGCACTTCTAGTGTTGTAATTGTACATTTCAGAATTTTTTTTATTAAATTTTAATAAGTAAGAAGGTGCAATTTTACTATTAATTTTATGCACAAAAACCAGACAGTTATACATAATATATCTATCCACATTCATCCACTTTAACTCTTTTAACATATCATCAATCCTACTGTATCTATCTTTATTCAAAATGTGCCTCATTGCTTTATTTTGTAGCTTTTGCAGCCTATCAATATCCCCCCTATTACACATAAGGAGAACTGACGCTGCATATGTAATATGGGGGAGTACAATAGAATTATAAATTAATATTTTAGTTCTAGTAGACAACATTTTTCTCATTCTTCCCAGAAAATTAACTTTCTTAGATACTTTTTTACATATGTAATTCATATGTTCACTAAATTTTAACTTCCTATCTATAATAATTCCCAGATACTTAATACTTTCTACTATTTCAATATTCTCATTTCCAATCATAATTTTGTGATTACTATTTTTTAATTCTTTCCACATATTTTCAGATCCCAACATCAATACTTTACTTTTATTTACGTTTAATTTTAATTTATTAATTTTTAACCATTGATCTAATGTATTTAATTCTGTATTTAATGTATAAATACATTTTTTAAGATCACTTCCTGCTATATACACCATCGTATCATCAGCAAATAAACTGTAATTACAATCTATAAAATTTTTTCCTATGTCATTAATGTATATTATAAATAATATTGCACCTAAAACAGAACCCTGCGGTATTCCCATTTCCACCATACTTTCTTCTGAATACACATTATTACATTTTACCTTTTGCTTTCTACCAACCAAATAATTTTTAAACCACTCTAAACATGTTCCTGTTATTCCATAATTTTCTAATTTTTTGACAAGCTTTCCTCTGTCAATAGTTTCAAAAGCACGTTTTAAATCAAGGAACACTGCCAAAATGCACTGATTATTATTATCTATGCATGTCACCCAATCATTCAACACACATTGAAATGCAGTCTCACAACTATGATTTTCTCGAAATCCTGATTGCTGTTCTATTAAAATATTATTTTTTTGTAAGTGTGTCATTAACTGTTCATAAACGGCTCTTTCCAATATTTTATCTATAACTGGCAACATGTTAACAGGACGGTAGTCTTCAATCTTATTGCTATTTTGTACTTTTTGTACAGGTACAATCGTAGATATCTTAAATTTATCAGGTACTACTCCAGTTTCCAGGGAATTATTTACAATATTTATTAACTTATCACCTATTACATCAAAATTGTCTTTTATCAACCATGTACTTATCTCATCAGGGCTACCTTTATTATTTAAATTTATTACTATCTTAAATAAGTTATCATACTCTAATAATTTAAAATCTTTTAACATGTTATCTTTTACAATTAAATTAGATCCATTGCTACTAACATGATTAGTATCAATTGAATTCACTATTTCTTTTATACTTTCGATATAATAATTATTGAAATTTTCAGCTAATTTTTTATTATCAGTACATATATTACCGTTAATTTCTATGTTATTAAGATTACATTTTCTATTTTTTGATACAAAATTTTTCAATGTTTTCCACATATCTTTACTACTGTTTTTACATTTGTCAACACTGTTTTCATAGTATAATTTTTTTGCATTTCTTATTTGTTCTGTAACACTATTACGTATATATTTATAATTCTCCCAGTCACCTATTGCTTCAGTTATACGAAATTTTTTTAGTGCTCTATCCCTACTTCTAATTACATTTTTAACGTTTTCTGTTATCCAAGGTTTATACTTATTTATATTTTTATTGATTGTGATCTTTGGCATAAATTTATCAATGGCATTTATGAATTGAGTATAAAAAGTATTATATTTTTCATTTAAATTTTGCTCTCTGTAATTAAATTCTATATTTACTAAATATCTACGAAAACCTAATCTATCTTGCAATTTTTTCCTTACTATTTTATTTTCTAAAAAGTTCTCAGTATTTAAATTAATTTCAATTAATGCATGATCAGCAATGATTGGTTGATGCACAACACACTCTATATTATTTCTGTTATTTGTAATTACTAGATCTATGCATGTTTTACTATTAAAGGTGAAATGAGTAATAATATATGATTGTGATCAAATTTAGGCAAATTCTAGACCTTATTGTTGAACACAAAAAGTTGAATTGATATTCTTAATTATTAATTAAAAATTACATATTTGTGCAGTTAAAATTTTGTTTTTTAATAATTTTGTTCATTCGCTATCGCAAAACAATCTCAATCATATTTTACCATCTACTCATCGGACGTTCACGCAGACGTATATTTTTTGTTATCAATTTGTTTTTTTTTTTTTGTAAGCGTATATTTATTATAATTTAGTTTCGAAATAAAAACGATATTAAACAAAATTACATAAATTTAATATTTAAGAATACATAAATTTTATTACGAATATTTAATATTTTACACAAATATATCATCAACAAAATGATATTGATTGAAAATGCAAGTAAAAACAAATAAAAACGAATCACCTTTAAATAAAAACCAATTTCGTTTGTAATAAATTACAATTTCCTACCAATCACTCAAAATTTTGTCAATATCAATACACGTCACTCATAATTTAGCAAAGTCATTACACAAAATTTGCAAAATCTGTTGACAGAAAATTAATTTTAGTAAATAAATATTATAATACGGACATTTAATAACAATAATTTCAATACAATTAATGTTAAAATTGTTTTGTTATAAAATAACATTAAAAATAAATTATTAATTTGTTAATCTGAAAATTATGGTTCAATTTTACTTTTCTAATAAATTAGTGTAATTATTAATTTAGTTTTACAGTTAACATTAGTGGATATGATAATGTTAATGTCAGTTTAAGTTAAACTGTATAAATCCACCTTTAAAAATAACAAAACATGTATGACATAGCATTATTATAAATGTGGATAAAGCGAAAGTTACTAAAGAAACTAAAGAAACTAAATTTTACCGAATGAAAAGAATTTGTATTACACCCTTATGGTTGCAATACATTGGGCGATTGTGCATGTATGTAATTTTTTATATAGGTCAAATTATTTTATCACAAATACTTTTCCCGACTATGAACTTCATATTTGCACTACTGTTTTAATTAAAAATCCAATTAAAAAAACCTTTATTTTTAACATTACTAAGTTCTAGCAGATTTCAGAATATTTCATTTCATCATAAAAAGCATTTAATCAACAGAAACAATTTACATTTACAACAATATTCAAGCGAAACTTTATTATTCATTCCCTCGATAAACAAACCATCAAAAAATGAAAAAATAAAAATAATTTTATTCAAAACTTAATAAAACATTTATACTTCAATCAGAAATAAATAGCGGCCGCACAGCAAACGGAAAAAAACTCTAAATGAACAAATTTACAGCTATCGTAAAAATCTGGTTATTTTACGCTAAGCCACTTGATTCATTTCGATATACAAAACTCGGAGATTCCGGTTTTTCCGGTGGTTTTATTGAAGGACAAAACCGCAGAAAACCGCACGATTTTCATTGCGAAAACATAACCGAATTTTACGGTTCATAAAATATTTTCCTACTTAATCTACAAGTTGATTTGAATGAAGAAATTTGATGGTACGTAAAAACGAGTCATAAAAGAAATCTATGCATTATTCGCTGCTTCTACGAGATTTTTTTGAATAAAAATCATAATTTTATTTACGTACTTTGTATCCGAATAAATATTTAATATGGTATTTAAAATTCATAGTATAAGTTGATCCGTAAAATGAGGATAATAATCTTGATTGAAAGTTTGGTTTTTCTTTGAAATTTTTGATAATGGACACATATTCGCACATATTTTTTTTTTACAAAATTAAGTTGCCATATGCACAGTCTTTTATAAAATATAATTTACTCATATTTGCAAAACGACATCTAATTAAATAGCCAAATCATTTTTTTTTTAAATTATCTAATTCGAATGAAATGAAATAACTCTTATATTTTTTTTTTCATAAATATTTTTCTGACATATGTCGTATTATCAACAATACGAGTATATATTATCAGAAATAAATCTTAGCAATCATTTCTCGTTATAAATGATTTTATAAGGTTTACAGAAAAATCGGTTTGTCACCGGAAAGTTAGTTTTTTTTCGAACAATGTCATTTGTAAAACTGGACAACGTATAAAAAAGTTTTGACTCCTGGCTCTACCAACTAACCTAACCTTGTTTTTTATTATCTGCAGCCGTTTTTGCAATATAAAATTATTATGTGACATTCTGCAATAAATTTAACAATTTTATTACTTTTTTTTAACGTTCTGTGCACAGGATATACAAAGTATTGTTTTTGTATATATTTTCGATGTCAAAATTTCAACAGGAAATCGTGATTTTAATTTATTTTCACCAAAGTTTTATAGGTTAATGAATAAGATTTAAAAAAAGTGTGTTTATGTTATAAAGTTACTCAAAAACTAAACATCGGATTAGGTTATTACAATCAATTGTTGTTTATTTGAGGATTGTAATACGGTTTTTAAATAAATTTAACTATAAAAAATATAAAATAAAGATAATTAACTAAAATTAGATAATAAAAGAATTAATGTTAATAAATGACGTAACTTAAAGTGATGTTATTCTTTTGAACGTCGATACGTAACTTACAATTAAATGTTGTTCTTCTGGTTGTTTATCTGGAACTAAATTAAAATAATTTAGTTTCCGATTCACAAAAATTCAGATTAAACAAAAATCGAATGCAATCGAATTTTGAACAACGACTAAAAATATTAATAAAGTTCAATGCACTCAATAGCCATGGATATGTCAACGTACTAACTTCCGAAAAATGCTAAATATCAAATATACTGATTTTTTTCCCCAGATATTATTATTATCAATCGCTTATTGTTATACACAAATACCGATGTGATTGCATTAACCAGCGTGTATGTATTTATATTTCAATAACTAAATCAAAATCCAATAAATCGATTACAATGCATATAGGATTTTAGTATGCATCCTTAAGCATCAGATTTCCATAAAGCCGGACCTGCATTTGATGTTCCTGATGATACATTGAAATGCAAATCTCTCTCTTTATACACAAACATATACTAACTTACCCACACATACACCTACATAACGTAGAACGCAACGGGGGCGGGGAAAAATGCGTTTTGAAAATTCTCGTACACAGACGATAAAAACTCATTCCCGAACCACGAGGTCATTTTTCAGTTTTTGCGTGTGGTTATCAAACGAGTTGACTCCTATATCGCTGTCTTTCTCTTATGTTTGTTGCTGTTCGCTTTTTTATTACTCTCTATTACAAATGTACTGTCAAAATATTTCTCCCTTGATAGCGTTTTTTTTTTAAATGCCTCAATTCTCGACTTTTGCCGTTTGTTACCAACGAAGTTTTTTTTTTTGGAAGATACAAATGAATATTAGGCAAATAAAATTCCACTGGTTTATGAATTTTCGAGTTTATTTGTCAAATGTTAGATTTAGAGTTTTTTTTTTAACTTTTTTTTTAATAAATGTGTAATTAAAACGAACACAAAATTAATATAAATGTTTATGCCCTGTTTAATAATAATAAATTAATTATATAGTCAATATACAGTGTACACCAAAAATTGTATTATTGTTTTTGAAAATTATTATTCGGGTTAAAATTGCACTAATTACTAGCTACAGGTCAAATTAAACAATAATAAATATTTCAGCTAAATTTACTTGATTTGTAAAAATTTCGAATAAAGTTATTTATAATAAAAAAAATAAGGTTTAAAATAACATGTAAAACCCAGTATTATAAAATTTTAGTTTCCACAGCCAATTTAAATAGGTAAAGATTTTTTAAATACAAGTAGGTAAACTAAATGTTTCAAATTTCTAGCACATAAACAGATGTAAATAAAATTTGAATAAATATACATTATTTCTAAAATAAAACTGCTTTAGATTAAAGTTCTGTATGACTATTTATTTAAAATCAACGTTTCGACGAAAATCAACTTCCGTTTTTATCAGGATAAATAATATAAATGAGATTATAGTAAATAACCGAACATAGAAACAAGTTACTAGGTAACAATTTTGTTATTTTGTATTTTCAATTCATTTGTAGAAATGTTAAAAGTCACTTTGAACATTTTTTTCAATAAGTTTTTTAATTATTTTATAAATATAATAAATTCTAAAAAAAAATCTATACTTAGTGTGAATAACGATTAATAATAAATCAGGAAATTAACATCTAACCATTCCGATCCAAATACGAGTACATTTGTATCTACATATATATGGATTCAGTTAGGTCGCACTTAACCGATAATAACCCTGTAGTACATAATAACACCAAATTAAATCGAAATGAACATTGCCACATACTATACCACCTCTATTACATCCCCCGCCCCCCACATTTACAATCCGTACTACCCCGTGGGGAGTAAATTCTCTTGATCTACATTCAATACCTATGTATACACAACGAGACTGACTGTACACTCCCCAGTACTCCACCCAGCATAGACCCTGTGTAGAGTAACATGGATGCTTATTTGCACTTTTGGTATGCAGAGTAGCTACTCCTGGGGCTCTGACGGGTGCCTGTCCCCCCCCTTTAACCGTGTGACATTCGTCGCTCTATGTGTGTGTATATACCGGTTGCAAACCGGTTCACTTTGGGTTTACTGGATGCTGGATCGGTTTGGGAAATTGGTCTGCAGCGGCATGCGGTCGGATGACAAGTGGCAGATACGTTACGAGAATTACTCAGAGACTCGACTAAGGTGGGGCGAACCGGTTGGAAAAGATGTGAAGGGGGCATTTTTGATTGGTTGTGTTGTGTTTTAATTTGCGAAGTGAGAATAGTTTTTAAAACAAGATTAGAAGCATATGAATAAACGCACACAAAGCCAGCATATCATAAATACAAAAATAATAAAAATAAATGTTTTTTTACTCAACACTGTGTAAAATTATATAATTTATGTGGGCACTAGGAAAATCTTTTGAGAAAATTTAATTAAAATCGAATAAATAATCAGTATGAATTTTTAAAGACTGTAATAATTTCTCTCTTGGAAAGTTGGTAACACCATATTTTATTATAAGTACATAATTTATGTAAGTACTAGAAAAATCTTTTGTAAAAACTTGATTGAAATCGGAACTTTATTAATTTTATTTTCGACGTTTTGACGTACTTTACGTATATCAACATCAAGCATAATTATTAAAATGACATTACAAAAAATAATGGGCCAAGTTATATACTACTTCACCTCCTATTTTGATGAAACTTGGTCAAAATATTCCTCTAACAATAACAATAACGGGAAAAATAATCTAACTAACCTGAACGCCACTTATTATTTTTCCCGTTATTGTTATTGTTAGAGGAATATTTAGACAAAGTTTCATCGAAATCGGAGGTGAAGTAGTTCATCGACAACTTGACCAAATAATGTAATGTAATGTAATTTAACTAAATTTGTCTGATGATAATGTACATAGAGTACATCAAAATGTCAATTATTAATTTAAAAAAATAAATTAATACAAGACTATATCCTAAAGCCGTTTTAATCTAAAACGGAAAATATTTAAAAAAAATCATTAAAACGATAACAAGTTTAAATAAATTAAAGCAACTACTAGATAGAAAATCCATCCAGTAAAATATCTCCATTATAATATCGCACTATCTTCCTTTAATATTTCAATCCGCTTACCTATCCTACCACGAAAATATCTTGTATTTACTCAAGTAAACTTTCTCACCACTGCAGCGTTGCACTCGCAGATTATGCAAATGTAATAATAACTAAAACAATAATGACAAAACAATTTACTTCGGTATGAATTATACTGCAGTCATTCAACTAGCACACTGGTTTTGGTACCGTACCATACCATACCATACCATAACCATTAGTAATCTTCATTTCTATAAAGGCTCGCCTCGCTAAAGTGTTGACATCTTCATACAAAACGAGATATCCTTACTAAACTAAATCACTTCTCAGTCAAACTGATTACGGATTCGAATCTACATAGTTGGAAGCGTAACTTGTCTGCGGTAATAGTGTTTACCCTGTTTAGTGGACGTAGGCGGTAACGGTAAGCGAGCCAGCCAGCAACAGTAAATGTTCATTGCGCATATAGAGTTTCAAATCTAGGAACGCTTTTGCGATTTATATGTACGTTTATATGTCAGTCCAATGTAAACTGAAATTAAATCCTTCTCCTGGCAGACTAGATTTAATTTATATATCTACCTGTTCCTTAGATAAAATAGTAGTAGAGTTTAAATTATCGGAATCGGTAAATATTTAGTAGAGTTTGATTGGTAAATTTGTCTTATGGCTTACAAAAGCTCTAAGCGAGAATTCTCCAAACGTTTTCAAAAAAGGATCACCTTAAAGTACTGAGACTGCTAAGTAGGCCGGTTTCATGTAGAATAACTATATTATTAAAATCAAACGGCTTTAATTCTTCAATTTTCGGATACACCATGCGAATGCAGTAAGGTTTATGTTGGACAGATTGATAGAATTATTTCTTTTAAATTGACAGATCATAAAAAGTCAATACATCTAAACCATTCAAATATTTTTTTTTGCCCAACATGTGTTAAAAAATCTTCATGATGTAAAATTCGAAGATACTGTAATTTTGTATAATTTTTCCTGATGATGATGTACGTAGAGTAAGTCGAAATATTGATTAGTATTAATAAAAATTAATACAGAACTAAATACTAAAGCCGTTTTATTTTAGTACAATGAATTCCGACTCGGCCACAAGTATCTGAGCTTAACACAATAAAGGCTACTTTCTACTTCTCGTATTACTTACACAAAACACTATAAATATATCAATCCATCTAGTCAAATATTTTGAAAAATTATTAAAATAGTAATTAAAAGATGCCTTTTAACTATCGATAAAATAGAATCAATTAATGCGTTTTGTTTTTATCAGAAACAAATTTAAAATAAATTCAAATTAAACAAAACCGCGCATCGACGGCAAATCTCCAACAAAAAAAAGAAATGAAAACGGCGGAAATTTTTTAAACAAACATTTCATTAGATTTTAAATCAATCAGCCGATCAGTGGTGGTTACTGCATACCGAAGCAAAATGTGCCCAATCAGAATATATAATCATTGATTCAATTATTCAAATATGATTTCCGCCAATTGTTTTCAACGTTTCATTGTTTCCAAAGCCAGCTTAATCCCAGATTACGTTTGTGTGGCAGTTTTTTGGACTAGTGTTGCAAACGGCAAGTTCTATTCTTTTTTTTTTCAAAGTTCGGCTTTGCTATAGGCATTTGTTTTCCTTGGATGCTACGCTTACTCGATAGAGACATTTGCCAGACGATATTGCTATTACCTAATAACGTTGAGCATTACCGAAATTAATCGCTGAATTTATCTTTTAAACCAGGTCCGGAATCAATGAATATTTGATGAGCTTGTGAAATTTATATTTTAAGTGAACTGATGTTGCGATCATTTTTTAATTTTATTTCATAAAACACTAATATTATTAGAAGCTGATGAAATATCTTCTGTAAACAATATTCTTAATTAATTTGTTTCTTTATTTTAGATTAAAAACCTCTTATATGTTTTTAAATTATTTTTGTGATACTTATAACATTTATTTTAAACTTAAACAGTATAATATTTTGGTGGATGCGCTGAAAAAAAAATTGAAAATAAAAGCTGATGAAATAATTTCTGTAAACAATATTCTAAATTAATTTGTTTCTTTATTTTAGATTAAAACCACTTATTTGTTTTTAAGATATTTTTGTGATACTTATTACATTTATTTTAAACTTAAACAGTATAATATTTTGGTGGATGCGCTGAAAAACAAATTGAAAATAAAAGCTGATGAAATATCTTCTGTAAACAATATTCTAAATTAATTTGTTTCTTTATTTTAGATAAAAACCACTTATTTGTTTTTAAATTATTTTTGTGGTACTTATTGCATTTATTTTAAACATAAACAGTATAAAATTTGGGTAGAGGCGAGAAAAAAAAATTGAAAATAGTATATTACAATACTTCTGCTTCGAGCAAATTTTACGTTGGTCCACTGCTTTGAACTCCAGCTCCAAAGTCCTGTTTGCAGCAACATTTTACAATTGTCAAAACCAAAATTTTCGTTAATAAAAATATTTTGCAGTATAATAAATATCAATTCTATTCCAGCCAACCTCAAGTTAGTTTGGGATCAATTGTGTATATACAAGGCATGCGTAATGTGAAATTAGCTAGTAATTTACTATACTGCGCATGCTTCGTACATTAAAAAACCAGTCAGAACGTTGATAAGAACATACCGATTATATATCAATAAAATAGATCAAATATAATAAATAGTTTAGTAAATGGAGTAAGACAGAGTCAATTAATATCGGCTACACCACAATCCACAATACTGACAAATAGCTGAAACTCTGAAGCGTAAATATCTATTCTATAGTTCTGATCGATCTGTTTGAAAACTATGTCTTGCTTTCTATTATACGCGCGGTACCACCAACTAATTTGTTTGTATTTATATGAAATTTAAGCAGTGTGGTTACACAACATGCATACACTAACAAACTTAAACAATTTACATTGTTATTGATACCATACACTCAATACATATGTTTGTATATTCAACTATATTCTACGAAAATAATCCAATTAGAAATTTTTAATAATATTATTGGAAAATAATACTAATATAAACCATGTGTAATTTTTAAAAATATACTAAGGTATTTGTAAAATAATATAATTAACTGAAGATATTAATCTTAAATTACAAACCAGTAATTTGATAGATTACAAAAATAATGTAATTGTAATTCTGTATTTTGAAATTTTTTCTTGCTAAAAACACGAATGTATGGAATTCGTGAATATGGCTCAAGATAAAAATTAATATTTCTAAGATAGATTATTAATTAATTAATTAATTAGTCTAGCTCATCGGGAAGTTACTTAAAAATAGATTGCAAAATTTGTACCGAACATACAAACAGAAACAACAAAAAGCAAGTTAATAAAACGTGTTAAAAAGTATTTTGTAGAAGAGTAATTTTAATTTTAAATTTTAATATACAGATATGTTATTTATTACATATACATATACACCAGTTAAAAATTATATAAATAACATTTCATATATATTTTTAAAAAGCTGTAGACTTTTATAAACCTATTATAAAATTTTAATTTTTGTATCTAAAAATAATTTTCTTTTTTGTGTATTCTTGTTTGTGAATTTTGATACATATTATTTTATAATATTTATTTCAGCCGTTTCTACAGAGCTAAAAAATATTTTAACCACATTAACACCATCAGAGTATTATACTCAACTACCACATTGGTCGGTGTTAACTTTTTCAAGTATTAATTTTTTTTAGTTTTTATAACAAATATACTACAAATAATAATAATAATATGGAAATACAATATCGCATAATGAAACAATCAATATAACATTTTTAAACAAATATTTAATAAATATTTTTTATAAAAAAATTATAATAAGAAAAATTTTGGTGAAATGTAAATTAAATAATAATAAGTTTTAATAAATAAGTTGCTTGTCTGAATAAGAATGTTTGGAGAAAACTGATTTCAGGATAGCGAAAAGAGTTTGTGCCACACCCTTTTGGGTACATGGTGTGATTGTGTATACCGGGTGATTCATTTAACCTGGAATTTGTTATTATTCGAAAAATACGCATCGGGCAGAAAAATTTGCCGAATCAAAATTTTAATATCTCGAAGGGGGCATCCGTTAGTATTAAATTCCCGCCACCCCTCCGCTCCCTGTGGGCGGGGCGGGGGGCAACTTTGAAATCTTAAATAGGAACCCCTATTTTTTATCACAGATTCGGATTCTACGATAAAAACTACGTACATTTCGTCCAAAAAAATTTTCAATTCTTGACAGATGGCGCTGTAATCGCAAAAAATAAATTTAACCTGGAATTTGTTATATTTCGCAAAATACGCATCGGACAGAAAAATTTGCCGAATCCAAACTTTAATATCTCAAAGGGAAACATCCGTTAGTGTTGAATTCCTGCCACCCTCCCACCCCTTGTGGGCGGGGCGGGGGGCAACTTTGAATTTTTAAATGGAGACCCCTATTTTTTATCACAGATTCGGATTTTACGATAAAAACTACGTACATTTTGTCCAAAAAAATTTTTTCGATTCTCGACAGATGGCGCTGTAATCGCAAGAAATTTTTAAGATTTTAAAGTTGCCCTCGCCCCGCCCACAGGGGGTGGGGGGTGGCGAGAATTTAGTACTAACGGATGCCCCCCTTTGAGATATTAAAGTTTCGATTCGGCAAATTTTTCTGTCCGATGCGTATTTTTCGAAATATAACAAATTCCAGGTTAAATCCATTTTTTGCAATTACAGCGCCATCTGTCAAGAATCGAAAAATTTTTTTCGGACAAAATATACGTAGTTTTTATTATAAAATCCGAATCTGTAATAAAAAATAGGGGTTCCTATTTAAGATTTTAAAGTTGCCCCCCGCCCCGCCCACAGAGGGTAGAGGGATGGCGGGAATTTAGTACCAACGGATGCCTCCTTTGCGATATTAAAGTTTGGATTCGGCAAATTTTTCTGTCCGATGCGTATTTTTCGAAATATAACAAATTCCAGGTTAAATAA
This sequence comes from Clivina fossor, assembly GCA_963966155.1. Classification (NCBI taxonomy): domain Eukaryota; kingdom Metazoa; phylum Arthropoda; class Insecta; order Coleoptera; family Carabidae; genus Clivina; species Clivina fossor. The sequence continues at coordinate 24,906,288 of OZ014554.1, forward strand.
ATCACCCGGTATATGTAAAAAATAATGTGAAAGTAAAAAAAATTATATAGCATAATTAATATCAATTATGATTTAAGAAACTTTATTTGAAAATTAATATTTAACTGAAAATTCTAAGCCGTGAATAATATGAAATTCAGAGTTGTTGAATAAGTGTAATGCTGCGGATAGTATAATATGCATATTATCGATTATTGAATTCCTATAACAAGTTGTATTTTCGCATGCTTCGCTTTCAAATTCCACTACAAAATACTTTCACGATATATTATGATACATATACATCTTACAACTAAATTCTAGCTCGGATTAAATTATAATATTTTTTTTTCAAAAACAAGAATATAATATAATTATATGCAAATATATAAAATCAGAAAGTGAGAAATACTCATATTGGAAACATTTTTATTATTGTTTGGAAAAGTACCTGTTTGATTTTTTTAGTTTCTATTTATTTATTTAATTAATAATACAAACATAATCTTATAAAATATTCACATAATAGATAAAAACATTAAGTGTGTAAAATGTTTAAATTAATAAAAATACGAAGAGAACATGAAAAATTATCTATAGTTACTAAGATAGATGGAAGATTTTGTTAGAAGATTAAAATCAGTAAAAGATAGATAAAAACTATTTGTACTTTTTGTAGAGGAAGGAAGAAGAAATTGTAGTTGAGAGAGAAATCTAGAGTCATCGAAAGAAAAGTCAAAAATAAAATAGTTTTGCCAAATTGTAGAGTATATAATTGAAATAAAAAGAGTAAGGATGAGTAAGAGTAAGTATACGAGTAGAAAGGATATATGCCAAACTATTTTAAGAATAACAATTTCAAAAGGCGCGGTTTGAACTGACTGAATGTTGTGTATATTATCGTATGCTGGATACCATATTAATAAAGGAACATATGAAGATGTTATGTTTAATGTTGCAAAGTATTTTTTCTACTCCTGTTAAATAATACGTTTATAACATACAGGGTAGTGATCACGACTGTCAGTTATAAAACTTTAACATGTAATTATATTTTTAGAATTTTCTGCTACTCAAATTATTTTAGGCAGAAAATAAATATAGCCATAAAATTGTTACAAAAAAAATTAATTTCTTATTAGAAAATTAAAAATGAAATCCATTGTTTTTTAAATCAAACAACTTGAAAAATTTAAATACAAAATTTACATTTTATAACGAAATCAATTATTTCAAATTATGCAATTCAATTTTACAATGTTATTAAATTTTAACAATAATATTGTATTATTCTTTTATTTCATTATTTAGTAGGCGTTGATTTTCCAAAAACATGTCAAAACAAAATAAAAAATATTGAAAAATATTCAGCGATTAAATTTAATTTCAGTAACAAGACAATCAAATATTTCACTGTTTCAGTGACAAAGATAAAAGAATACTTGAAATAAAAGTGAGAGGGAAAAAAACGTAAATTTAAACAAGAGAAATAAATTGAAACTAAGAACAATCGTTTCCATAATAAATGTAAGTGTAAAATAAATGTGATGAAGATGGTGAAGAACACTGGAAGAAAACGAAAAAAAAGTTTGAGATAAAGTTAAAAGAAAAATGTATACAGAGAGTCTCATTTCCTTTGTCCATTTTAAGTAAACTAGTAGGAGTACCATTTTTTAAAAATTACCACGCTAATTTATATTAAGTGTTAATGACAATAAAGAAGTATAATCTTCAAAATTGATCAAAACAAAATTAAAATAATTTTTTTTAATCTGTAAACAACTCCACTCGAAATTGGCAAAGAAAATGTAAAATTTGGTTCAAACGTAAAAAAAAGTAAATGTACGTATAAGTACAATTTTCTTGTATTTCTTATTAAAGACATTAGCAGTAACTGAATTTGTAGTTTTTTCTTCCTTATTTTGTGTCTCTCTGTTTTTAACGTTAATGGAACCATTTACATAAACCAATCTTGAATTTCGTCTTAGAGAATACAATGATAATAACTGATAATTGAAAATCGATGTTGTTTACAGAAGAACATAAAAATAACAGTATACATTAACCTAAGACTCAGAAATCTAATTTTCAAAAAACAAAAAGTATTTTTAAATCTTTAGATTCTCATCTAATTGTTATTAGCGTAGAATGTATTACTGTAAAAACAATTGTGTTATTTTTAATTAGATCGTTTCGAAAGCAATGTTTAGTTTTAAAAGAAATTTAAAAAAAAAGTGTATTTGTTGCAAATGGGTAATTATAATTATTTTTTATTAGAAAAAATAATATATTAGATAAATTAGAAAATAAAAGTCTAAGTTAAAATTTTAATGGTGAAACAAAAATATTTTTTGTTAACATAACAGAAATAAATGTGTTAGTAATGACAAAAATAATAAACAAACCACGGCTGCTAAAGCTATTATATTTTATTACTAAAATAGTTAAAACAGTTGCAAATTTTCTATTAAAGTTTCAAGTTACAAGATTGTATGTAATATAGAAGTCAAGGCATGAGATAATTACATTGCTGACCATTAAAGCCAGTTAACTATAATATTACACAAAGGTTTGAAACCATAGATGCTCTCACTACTATTAAACATAATATTATAAAATTATAATGGAATTTTTTTGCTTCATATTTTACATACTTCCATAAAATTTTCGAATATTTTTCTGTGGAATGATAAAAAAATCCACAAAGAATTAGGTTTTCGGCCAGTTTCATAAAAAAGCCCAATTTATCATAGTGAAAAAATCTTTCAAAATTCATTATATTAAAATGAAACAGTTTTAGATTGTAGTTCTGTATTAATATTTATTAATAATCAACGTATCGATGAACTCAATATGTATTTAAAACAAAAAGTTATTATAATTTCATTGAGATTCACAAATGCCAATATATTTTCACAATGCGTTATAAAAGTTCTATTAAGAAATAAAAAAGTTTTCTAATCTTCAATTTCTTCAAATATGATGCGATTTTCATAAAATCTTAACTACATTACTTTTTTATGATCTGTTCATAGCTTATAAAAGATAATTTTACTTAATATTAATTCCATACTACAGTAAATAAAAATCTAATAAATATAATACCCACAAGCAAAGTAATATAACTTTGAAAATATCCTATTAAAATTTGTTTCACCTACACTATAGTTATTAAAAGTTTATAGGTAAGTAGTGGTTTAGTTTTAAGTAAATTTAATAAAATGAATACAAAACTAAACCCTAAAGCCTTTTTATTTTAATATAATTAGTTCTGAAAGATTTTTTTACCATGTTAATTTATTTTTTAATATTTCTCTTTCAATTAACTTGTATAAATCTTACTATATATTTATAAAATAATTATCCGCAAAATAACTAAAAAAACCAGTTGAGTATTTCCTCCCTTATTTTCCTGCTTTGTTCAGATGCCACCTCCTCCTGCAAACCTAACAAAACCCGCATAAATTCCAACACCAAGACCAGCACGACGGCCAAAACCCATCGGCCCGAATAAGAACCAAAACAATTTATTTCCCTCCGGGCGAGAGAAGAAAAGACCTTAACGCCATGCCACAGCGGCCAGGACGGTACAGGGCCGGGCAGAAACAAGCGAACGGGGGATAAAATAAGAGATTGACCGTCTCCCCCTCAAAATGGATAAAAGCATAATTGAAAATAAAACAAGACGGTCTCGTTGCGCGAACCTATTTAGTCTTGGAAATATGTGAGCGTGAACCAGTTGTGAGACTGCCTTGGTGGGTTTCATGGCTGTTGGGCTGCACAATTGATACGAAATTTTTCCCGAATGTCGTTGTGCTGAAAGTTGGACGTTGTAAGGAGCAGTTAAATTGAAAATTGTTTTTAAGTATAAAGGGAGGAGAGTTAATGTAAGCGGTGTGCTATTTTACGGATAATTAAATTGAGATTATGAGTTATAAAATAAAAATGAGGAATCGGTCTCATATAGCGTAAATATTGCTGCCAGTTTACTGCGTTTATTTCGATATTCAAAGTCGCTTGAAATAAGTAAATACTAAAATAAAAAGGCTTTAGAATTTAGTTCTGTATTAATTTTAATTAAAATTCGACGTTTCGACGTACTCTACGTACGTCATCATAAAGAAAAATAAAACAAGTGACATAAACAATAAATAAATAGAATAACAAGTTATTAGGTAACAAAATAAGTAACTAGATTATACATTTTTTATAAATTATTAGTTAAAGAAAGCCAAAATTTATTTAAATGAGTGCATTCAAACTGATTAATGTTATTTTTTTCTTTACAAATTTGTATTGCTTCTCTTGCAAGAACAATCAATATTAACAGTAGATTGCTAAAAAAAGTAATAGAAATTTATAAAGAAAAAGATATCATTAATCAGTGTGAAGGCTTCCTTTATTTAATAATTTATAAATTTTATATTCTATGTTCAGTTTATTTATTGTGTATGGAATTTGTATCATGTTCCTGATGATGGCGTACGTAGAGTACGTCAAAATGTTGATTTTTAATTAAAATTAATACGAAATTAAATCCTAAAGCCTTTTTATTTTAATATAATGAGTTCTGAAAGATTTTTTTACTATGTTAGTAAATAATGCTTCGATATTTGAAATAAACAATAAGGGTTGAAATTTAATAGCTTAAACGTTCATATCAAATCTTTAAAAAACCAGGAATAAATTATAAAGCTGTTTCAATTTATTCAAGAGATAAACACATCGAATATCTATTTCAAGCAGCTTCAAATGCCGAGACAAACGTAGTCATTGTAGAGTAGATTATGTACGACAATTTCCGATAAATTTTACAACCTTCTTAATATAGTTTAGTATACTAGAAAGCTCGTTATTAAATTAATAAATCAATTTTTTTTGACAAATTATGAACGTACTAATATTTTATATTAAGCTTTTAGACTCGAGCTTTGTTCATTATTAGAATGTGAATTATACTTCCGTTGCTTTTTTTATTTTTCATAATAATATTTTATAAGTTGTAATAGTTGGTACTATATTGATTTTTATCAAAAATATTTTACAATGTTCTAAATTTTCAACTAAATATAAAAACAAATACAAATACATTTAAAAAATAAAAACAAATTTGTCAAGCACCATATAAATATACAAAAAATAAAATGCATATATCTGTACAAAATTAAAATTGTCATCTGTAGTAAGTTAAAAAGTTAATAGTAAAAAGTTAATTTATCACATATTTTAAAGTATTTTTATAATATAAATATATTAAAGATATAGTTAGAAAATCAAATATTATTTTGAAATTCTTACCTTCTGTATGGAGTTTCATCATTGGGCAAAACATCAAATTCATCTGAAAAAATAAAGACATTAATAATAATTATATTCATTTGCATATTATGTTATTTAATTAAAAGAATATATATGAGTGGTATTACATCTGCGTGGACGTCCGATGATTAGATGGGTAGGTATTATTGAGAGTGTTAAGAGCATACTATCAAAGGAATCATAAAAATAAATAAAACAAAAGTTGTTTGTCTGAATAGGAATATTTGGCGGAAACTAAATTCTACTTAAATAGAAAGAGTTTGTGCCACACCCTTATGGAAATATGGCGTGATTGTGTATGTATATTAGGAAATAAAAACCTATAAAACGATGTTTGTCTATACATTCAAATTATTCTAATAAGACTGAAGTTCTATCTTATACTTATTTTGTTATCTAGTAACTTGTTTCTACGTTCTCTTTATTTACTATAAATGTCATTTGTATCTTTTTTCCTGAGAAAGACGTACGTTGAGTTCGTAAAACGTCGATTATTAATAAATATTATACAGAATTTAGAACCTAAAGCCGTTTTCTTTTTATACAGAAAGCTTTGCAATAAAAACTTAACTATTTAAATCAATACTTAAGTAATCACATTTGGTAAGATTATATAGAAAAAACAATTAAAAAAAAACATTGAAAGTCGATAATAAAAACGGTTCCCTATAGGAGAAGTTTGCACGTAACAAAAACATTGTCGTGAGTCCTGATCGATCTAAATGTACAACAACATCCAGAACAGTTCGTCCATCAATAAAATCAAGTGAGTAAAGTTATCTGGGCGACTTTTTAAATTAATCATGTCGCCACTTGTTCCAAATCTCATCGAAACCATCTACATAAAGAAAACACGCGAAACAAACTAGCCAGAAACCGCGCATACTTCGTCAGTGCTCACGGATAACAAAAGTCTTCTAATCCCGAGGTTTTAGTAAAAGTTTCGGCGAGCGAAAAATGCCTCTCTCTCTGGCCGTTCAGCGCCGATCAAAGAGGAAAATATATATCTTTTCGACAATCGCATGCGGTGATCTTTCAAGTCGATTGTGCCACTTAATCGATCCGGTGTATCGAACCATGTACCAAAACGCAGTCAAATCTAAAAGTTTTCGGATTGCTGATATTGAAATTCATTATTCTAGTTTTTTTTGAAGTGATCATTATAAATTAATGGCAGATAATATATTTATCTTTTATGAAAATATTTGTTAGACTCCAGAAAAAACATAATTGAATTTCTTTATCTCAATTGTTTTATGTTGTTATTTTAACTAATAATATTTTAAAATTATATATTTATTTAAATACATCAATTTCAAAGAAGTTTTAAGAAACTCAACTTTCAAAACATATAACATTTCACACCACAAGATACTACGTCGTTGGATCTTGCAATTATTTTTGTATTTACAAATTTTACATCAATTTGTTGCAAGTGCACTTTGGGACATTTCTGATATAGAAAATTTCAATATTTTTTTTTTTAATTTACAGTAAAATTCTGAACAAACTATCTAGCACACACATTTGTTAGAAAAAGACTAAAATAATTGATATAACGCTACAAGTTCATTCATAATTTTACTAATAATTCTATAATTTATTCGCACTCCACATATTTTATAAATAAATATAGAATTTCTTTAAAAAATTGTTAATTTTTTATCTATATTTTCTCTCTAAGATAAACTACAGAAGAAAAATTAAAAAAAAAAATACTACACGACAAAGAAATAAAAGTTTTATAAAGGTTCATTCGAGCCACAACACCGACCAAACTCAGAAAATCTGAAGATGACTGAAAAGTCGAAACGCGTCATTGCTAAAAACAATAACGAACCTGATAGGGAATTTAATATCATTATAATTTTTATAAACTATTACAAGATTATCTCAATTCAATTCTTTAAATAATTGTTAATTTTTGGTCTATATTTTCTCTCTAAGATAAACTGCAAAAGAAAAATTAAAAAAAAATACTACAAAGAAAAAAATAAAAGTTTTATAAACTATTACAAGATTATCCCAATTCCATTTCTAAATAATCCCGTTCGAAAACTTTTCCAGTCGACCTTTGTCCGGCCACATCCCGGGCCTTTTCGCTCGCTATTCCATTACAAGTTGATATCTTTTATTGGGAAAATGGAAAGGCTGCATCGTGCCATCGTTCGTACGCTCAAACTGACTACCGCACCTATCCTACTCTTTCGCTACGTGGAACCGGACACGATGTCCTGGCACTTTTCAACTTTATTGCACCCCAAACGTCATTTTTCGATCGCGTTTCGCCTCACACACACACACACACTGGGAACATTTTATCCGTTTACGACACGTGTGAAACGGTGGCCAACCGTTGAAGATATCGGCTGTGAACAAGTGATGCCTTCCAATGCCAATAATGGGAGGAAAACACGGTATATTATTGGATTCTTATTGTTATAGTTAATGGTAAATTGCGGGTTATGTTTCATGTTTGATAATACGTGGTGATTTATTAGCTTTAAGACCTAACTTTGACAAATGAATGCTAATTTAATGCTAATAGTATATTATTTAACGAGCAAATAATGGCACCTATAATGTACGAGGATGTTGTTTAGTCCACGAGCGTAGCGAGGGGAATAAAACATCCTCGTAGGCATTGTAGGCATTATTTGCAAGTCAAATACTATACTTTATCTACAACTGCTTATATATTTTTAATATTGTTCTTACTTATTCAAATCTATGATGTTAACAACAACTAACTAACTAACTAACTACAACTGTCATTTTATTACTTTGACTGATAACTGCTGCCATCTGGCGTAGAGATATATAGTTTGTTGATGTTGCCTAGCAACGAAGCGTGCGAACGGAAATCAAGTTAATAAAGATCGTTTCTTTATTTCCCTTGGTTAATAATGACTAATATTTTATTAACCTTGGTTAATAAAGACTAGTATTTTATTTCCCTTGGGCTATAAAGACTAATATTATTTATCTGATTTTATATATATAATGACCATATAACAAAGCAGTTGTAGATAAAAAATATTATTATGTGAATATGGGTTCAATTTACCTTAATTAAGGAGTTGTACCTTCGATATATGACAAAATTTAATGATCTTTAAAATAATCTACTAATACTGCAATAATCATTGAATGTTGTCATGTGTCGTTAATATTATAAGCCTTTAATTTTACTCTTAAACCAAAAAAAGGGTCAATTTTAAGCACTTTTTTAAAAAAAACCGCCATTTTAAAAATAAATGTAAAAATTATACATTTTGTAGATTCCAACGAAAGTTACATGTGTTCCAAGTACTAACATCTAATTTGTTTTTGTTTCAGAAATGTAGAACGCAAATTTTATCTGCCAACATTGGCAAATCTAAACTTTGAACTCATCATTTTAAAGCAATTTTTTAAGAGAAAATTTGACTTAAAAAAATAATTTGAAAAAAACCTAAAAATGCGAAGCTACAAAAACATATACCTCTTTAAAACATTCAGATATTAAAATTCATATTAGTATTCACAAAAAATAATTCATTATTCTTCCAAAAATACAAATATAAATAACTACCAGAATACAATTTATAATATAATAATAGTATTTGTTTTTAAAAGATATAAATTCAAAATTAGAATTCTCATAAAAAAAAACAAAAATTACAGTATAAATAAAATGATAAGACATTTAACAGTAAATAAAACAAATTTATGTTTTCAAAAGTGTAAATATAAAATATATTGCACAAAAGGTAATACAAATTTTGCTAACGGCACATTTGTATTATTAAATATGAACAATTATAATTAATAGCAATTATATACTAATTAACAAATTTTATATTAATACGAGCGTCATAATTGAATTTAATAATTCTAGAAAATTTAATTGACATATAATGTTAACATATGAACCATTAGATTTTGTCATGCATGATATGGAATTAATAGACCAAGTCATAATATATATTTAAATAAATACTATGGTTTCATAAATAAATAAATTATTAATTCAACTATTAGAGCTAGTCCACTATATCCTAGTTATTTAATATTTAAACAAAATGTAACAGATAAACAGCCCCAAGTGAATATTTTAAATATTTACATAAATAAGAGAATAAATAGTACTTTTTTTTCTAATATTACATTATTAAATCCTGTCACATAAAACAGTACCTATTAAATGCTTTATAAGTTAATTTTATCATTAACTTACCAACTAACTAATAAATGAGAAGAAAATTGTTGAAAATCTAATTACCTAGTTAATAATTCTTTATGCATTTATACTTTTATTCGTTTTTATCAAAAGTTTCGTAATGTTTTAAAATTTTGTAATAAATTTTGAGTAGAAAAATTTTAGGATTGTATTTTGCAAATATTTCTAAAATGTTGAAAATAAAAATACAAATAAAATTTATTACTGTATTTATTTTCAACATTGTAGATTTCACGAAAAATAAAAATTAATTTTTTGACATTATATATTTTTCAACTTGTAAAATAAATTGTAAAAAAAAATCTTTAAATAGATTAATTTTTCTGTATTTTTTACTAGTTATTTAAATAACCCAAATATCTCTAAAACTAAAAAATTCAACATAGTAACAAATCTTTTAAAACTTATTATATTAAAATAAAAAGACTTTAGGATTAAGTTAGTGTAAATTTTAATTAAATTCGACGTTTCTACGTATTCTACGTACATCTTCATAAAAAAAAAATGATATAAATAACCAAATATAATAAATAAAGATAACATAAAAACAAGTTACTAGGTAATAAAATAAGTAACTAGATTATAAAATTTATAAATTATTAATTAAAAGAAATCAAATTTTATTTAAATCAGCGCTCTCACAGTTGTTGATGTTATCTTTTTCTTTATAAATTTTTATTACTTCTTTTGAAGATACTATAATAATTGCAAGATCCTACAATATTAACAACACTCATTATATATCATCCTGTATAACAACAAAACGAATAGCAACATCATAAATATAAAAAAATAATAAAAACAAATTACGTACTTATTATACGTGACGTTTTGTATAAAATATTAATACAAACGAATTACAAAACCACCTTTTAACCTAACAACTTTATAATTCTTTCCAACGACCCTAATATTGTACCCAGCTTAAACCTCTTATATTCCGCAAAGAGCATTACTCAAAAAAAAAAAAATGAACGAAAGATGAAAAATAAAAACATCTGAAACCCGAAAACATTTGCGGGGATCAAAACCAACCACATTTTTGACCACTACACAGTACAAACAAGCCACGCTTATCCGAAATTCATGATGTGTAACACGGAAAATTCCATACCCCCTGTTCCCGTACCATCACGGCTAGTTTCCTGTTTTACCAACCGAGTATTTTCGCGATCATGTTTTGGTGTTGTTTCCTTAAACGACACTCGTGGAAAAAAAAATTGACAAATGTTTTTCATGGCTGACAATGACAACTGACGAAATGATATATCAGATCGATGCCCGGTTCTAACTTCTATCGATTCCCCTCTATTTCTCCATATTCTTTATATTCCCAATTTCAAACCATAGACAAAGATAATAGCGTATCTAGACCACGCCAACAAAATATTATTCTGATAAATTGAAAAAACACGTAATATAACATTGTAAGAAATCTTTCAGAACTATTAAAATAAAACGACTATAGGATATAATTCTGTATTAATTTTTATTAATAATCGACGTTTCGATATACTCCACGTACATCATAATCTATCTAGTCTAGATAGTTAAAATTTAGCCATGCAATTATTTCTCCAATATGGTGTGATGCACCATCATGTTGTAAAATGGAGTATTTTCTAACTTTTTAGAAAACCTATTATTAAGAAAATTCACAAATCTTTCAGCATTCAGACGATCATTTAAAACTGCAATATCAAACAACTGTCCGTTGTATAACTCACCCCAAATAAAAGTTAGGTTTATACAGTTTGTGCATAACTATATCTATTGTTTTATTTTGTTCTTTTACGTAACTTATTATTAAAGAAAGTGGCTATTTATGCATACGGTATGTATACGCAATTGGCTATTTATACATACAGTATTTTTACGTAATTTGCTATTTAGGGTAGGTTAGGTTAGTAGGTTGGTTTAGTTTGTTTTTTTTTTAGTTTGTATAAATAGCCAATTGCGTATACATACCGTATGTATAAATAGCCTCATCCATTATTAAATTCGTAAATATACTGTGCTACTAATAAAACTTTAATTTTTTGTAGTTGCACAATTAGACAGAATAGGACCTATATTCATATGACATTTTTCACTTGAAATGTTATATAGGAATATTTTTTACAGAAGAATTGTGTAAAATATTGACTATAATTAAATTTATTAATTTTTTTTTCTGTTATAAACTGTTTATATTATGAGACGTCATGGTATTTAGTTTTAGACAATGATATATAATCGTACTACAGTGGTGTTTAAAAAAAAATGCTTTGTTCACAAATTTTGTGTATTTAAAAAGAGCCCATTTTAAAATTTTACGGGGAGGGGACCCACTACAGCTACATAAAGATATTCTACCCATAAGTTTCACACAGTATTTATGTACTTACTCGTACACCAAAACGGGAAAGTATAATTTAGCAATTTTATTGCAAAAATCACAAAATAACGTTAAATGTTTTCAATAAACTCTTCCATTGTACGTAGTCAGAGTGAAATAATAACACAGTACGCCACTTTTTTACGCTTTTTTATACTATTACTATAAACTGATATTGTATGTATAAAAACTAGTGAAATAAAGTACAATTTTGTAAAAGCCGTTGAAAAATTACTATTTTTAATTGACTGTCTTAAAAACTGCCCGAATTTATAACAAAAACCAGTACTATCTTGTTGTTCTAAATTATCTATGATTCCACCCACAGCACAGCGAGTGCTAGAAAGACGAATGAACTGAATTTTTCTTTCCGCACAGTGGACACACAGTTTCGTATTTCTTTTTTTTTTGCTTCGTCCTCATCGTTTCATCTCTCTCGCTCTCTTCGTTAAATTATTGTCAAGGGTAATGCGATTGTGGTGTTATAAACGTTTTATGAGAGAAACATTTGAGGTCGTTTTATTGCTGCGAAAGAATTCCTTTTTCTTTCCACTGACAGTGAGAGTGTATTTTTCCGGTAGATTTGAATATATACACCTCCCTCTACCCTTCTCTCTCTCTTTATATAAAGACTCTAGCCTCACTGCACTGTGTGAATTCACTGTATTCAAGTCTCTGTATTCAGTTTATTTGATAAAATTTTAGATCTCAAGTCGGAGTCTGGTATCATTTCCTTTTCTCTTTTATTCTCAATTCGAAGGAATTCGATTTTGTTTCAAATTGGCTCTCGTAAATTTTAAATATAAAGTTAAAGTATTTCCAAACAGCTTTTATTTTTCTATATGTTTGAATTCTGCATGAAAACTGATACAGATTATTTGTGAAAGATTTGCATGGGAAGAACGGATTAAACTCAAATATAATATAAGATTTATTTTGCATGCAAAGCCTGATGTATGGTGTATTTAATTTATAAATTTAAAATTTATGATTTCAAACTTTAAATATAAATAATATGAAATGCCGTGCTATGGTTCATAATGCATTTAAGAAATTTATGATTTAAAATTGATTTAGAATATCACCATATTTTATATTTTAAATCATAAATTTTAAATCTAACCAATCATATTACAGTATTTCAAACATGTGACACATGCACATTGCTGACTTGTTTCAAAGGAAAAAGAGTTGTTAAATTTCAATGAAAAATAAGGTTTTTCTTTTTTTATATTTACTACATATTAACAATGTCATTCCTGAGATAATTATATAACTTTCATTATCATCTGAAAAATAAATTTTTGGAATTTAGTTTTCATATAACTTCACATGATACATATGTCGTAAACGTCCAAAATTATATTCTAAATTTATCATGTACTAGTGTTTAAATTTATAAATTTTAAATCTAAATCATAAATATCAAATTTGTAAATTAAAATTAAAAAATTAAAGAACTATTTTTTTACTACACTAAAAAAAAATCAGTAATTTTACATAAAAACTTGAGGCAACTGATTTACACTAGTTTAATATGTAAATTTAGACGTCATAGGAAAATTTTTACATTATACACATATAAAATACGTATATTTTATGTAAGTTTACTTACAAATATATATAAAACAATAAAAAAATAAATATAATTTAATATTAAAATAAAAAAATTTAAATAATATAAAATCAATATTTATGAAACTATAAAACAAATTAAACTCCAGATTCAAAAGGCATAAATAGTCAAAACTTTAGTAATTTAATTTAACTTCGGTGCTTAATATTTATTTGTATAGAAATTAAATTAGTTGTAAAATTATTAATAGAATTCATGATTCCGAAATTTGAAATTTAATTAAGAAAGTTTATTAATTGATGGTTCCGTCAAAGATTAATAAAATATCTTTTTCGAATTTTCGCCCCATAATAATTAATAATTTAATATGTTTTATAAGATCTAAATTTGCTATTGGAAAATATTTCTTCATCAATGTAATAAATTTAATAAAACACATTAAAAATTTCATTAATTAAAATCGGAATTTAATAAAGATCCAGGAGTGTAATAAAGATTGATGCAGAAAATAGGAAATCTTTATTTTACTTTTTTTAAAATCATTTTTACTAACATTATTTTTTATAAAAAGTAAATAATAGACTGAATTTAATCAGTTAAATATTTTTATTATCTTCTATGCCAACGTTTCGGCAATTACTATTACCTACTCCAGGGCTCTACAATAGATACAAATATGTATACATAAAAATGAAACTAACTGAATTCCGTCTATTATTTATTGTTTACTAAATTTTACCAGTCGACTATTTTCCAATTTAATTATTTTTTATATTTTGGTTTAAAATATTACTTGCATTTAAGTTTCCATTTGGGAAAAAAAACACTTTTGTTGCATAACACTAATTTACGTAACAAGTGTATAAAGTAGTACATTTTTCACAAATGAGAAGTTTTACTATGAGTGGAAAAAAAAAACTTTATGTCGATTACTAATAAATATTAATACAGAACAACAAGATAAAGCCATTTTAGTTTAGAATTAACTTCTACAGATATCAAAATATAAATCCAATATTTGATATATATTAAACAAACTTCTATAGAAATAAAATTCAATTTAAACATTAATTCCCGGAAAACTCTCCAACACTTTTAATCCTAAATCTAACCTAATCTAGATAATTCTCATCTACAAACCATCAACTTTGATAAAATTCAGCTCAATTCAGTTAGTTTTCAGTGGCCGGAAAAGGCAATTTACCTCAATTTAACGTCGCCCCCTTCCACAAAAAAAATAATTCCGGTAAGGGTTAACTTGTGTTATAAATTTAGTGGCCAATCCCTTATTTATAAAGGACGCCGAAAAAGTTATAACCCTAGTTCGTTCCATATTTCCCTTGATACGGTGTCAGGAGACACTCGTATAGGATAAAATTTTCCTGAAAAACTCGAAATATTTTTCTAGATATACAAAAATGGGAGAGTTTTGTTTTTTAATAACTACAAATCTCCCGTACAATCAGTTTTATAACTTTGAAAGAAGTTGAAAACAGTGTAGAAAAAAAATGGATAAAAGAATTTCTTTTGGGGTTGTTATCGATGCAAAAGGACTGTAAAAAATTCCGAGTGTAAAAAAAGTAGGATTTTTATACACCTTTTTCTGGTTATAAAATGGAATAACAGTACATAAGAGAATCAAAGTAAATGTAAAGATTTCTATCTTCTTTGTGTGTAAAGCAATGGAACTCTCAAAGTATATCAAAAAGAAATTTATTTATATTCCTTATTTTTACGGATATAAAATGTATTTTATATTGTTTTTTTTTGTATCGAATATATATTGCTTTTAAAATCAATTTTATGATATTTTGTGTCGTTTTTTGCTATTAAATTTTAAAATAAAATAGCTGTACGATTCACATTTTTTATCTGTAAAAAAGTAAAATTAATTTTAAAAGTATACGTATAGTTATACATATTTATTACGTTAGAATATTGTAAAAAGAAAACTAATATTGATTTTGTAAAAATGTAATTGTTTTATATATATATATATATATATATATATATATATATATATATATATATTATATAGAAATATTCGTAGTAAAATATAGGAAAAATGTAATATGAACTTTAATTAAACAAGATTAGAAGCATATGGGTAAACTCACTTTTATATTATCATATAAACACTAAACCAGAAAAATAATTCTATATTTTGCCCCCAAAAGTTGCTAACACTGTTTTGTAAAATTTGTATTCATCTTCGACAAATAGTGAAATCAAAATAAAATTTTAAAAATTTTAGTAATATTTTTAGAAAATTGGCACACTGTAAAACACTGAAATTATATAATTTATGTGGGTACTAGCGATATCTTTAGTAAAAATTTGATTAATCTTATAAATAGTAAAGCTAGCCAAATTTTTTAAAAATTTGTAATTTTTCTAACGATAAAATTATTTATTGTTGCTAATTAAACACTTCCATTTGTCCGCTTATAGTCGACTTTAATTATAGTATTTATTATGAAACTGATCGTTAATCCTGAATCCTTTCTACTTTAATAAACTTTTAATACAAACAAATATCTGTTGCTTTACTACCGTAATTAACTTCTTAAGAAACAATATACTTGTACCCTGGTCCGAAAAATTCCACAACAACAAAACACAACCTAAATCTCTCGCCTGTTTTTCGCTAGTTTCATCCAGCAATCCCAGTTCATTATTTATCCTTTTTTAGACCACCTGTTTGGTGGTGTGATTGTCCCCAACTTCCCCATAAACCACGACCAAACAGAGTAGAGGGACTCGCCGAACATCGAACAACACCAAGAGTATACAAGCCAGATAGCAAGAGGTCTTCGCTCTAGTTTACCCAGAGTCTCCGTGGAGAGAAGAGAACGAGACTGCGGGACAGTTCGTTATTTCGTCGTTTGCCCCTACACCTCCCTGGATTACGTAAGCGCGGCGGGGGAGTCTTGTGGGAGTTCGGGATGCGATGGCGTTCGTGTCAGACACAGATAAGACAAAATCGATTTAAGTAGTTGGCCTCGATGCTTATGTGCGATGGCATTGGGGTCCAGGGAGGCAAGATTGTGATTATATAGTGTGCTATATGGCTTGTTGTCGATACGGTATTAATGAGATGCTATACTACCGTAAGAAGATATTGAATATAAAAGTTATTCTACACGCAAAATACAATACAAAGGAATAAGTGTAGAATATTAATTAATTTTGAAACTAAAACGGTTTTAGAATATAGTTCTATATTAATTTTTATTAATAATCTACATTTCGACGTACTCTACGTACATCATCATCATCATTTAAATAAAATTTGGCTTCCTTTAATTAATAATTTATAAATTTTATTATCTAGTTACTTATTTTGTTACCCAGTAACTTGTTTTTCTCTTCTTTTTATTTACTGTAATGCAATTTGTATAATTTTTTTTTATTATATATATTAGATAATATATTTTAGTACGTTAACTCAAAATCAAAATTTTGAAAAAAGTTTATCTCTTTCCACTTTCAAAATAAACAGCTTAAATAATTTTTGGACTAAAATTCTAAATAAATTTTATCTATAAAAGTTAGTAATTTTAAAAATTTCGTCTAAAAATAAATAATTATATTTCTAATCTATATACCGGAAAATTAAAACCTAAATACTATTGACTGAAAAATTGTCAACCTAAACTTGTTTTTCTGTTTTCCAACAAGATTAATTTCACGTTCTAGTTGGTGTACAGCATTTTTAATAGACACATCTAATATAAATCATTTTATAAAATTTAAAATTCAAAGAAATCTGCTTCATAAATAAAGCTTAACTTCTAGTCGTTTCGCTACTATATTTATAAACGTCAAAATTTTAATTTAATAAATTTTCATCTCAAATAGAAAAGATGGCGGTGAAATAAGAAAAAAAGTGAGCATCGGTATCAAATTATGAGCAACGATGATATATTATAGTATACTTCCTTCATCGCAAGATAACCATTTTATTTTCAATTTGTATCAATTTTGTCGTCAACGTTCAATATATTTATTGTTTACGGTTTATCGGTCAATTTCTTATCCCGGCATTTTCTCTCCGGTCTAGTTAAATATCAATTTCTTGAACGACAAGCATATTTTTGATCAGCATCATACTAAAAGACTTTGCTTTGGTTGAG
The DNA here is from genome assembly GCA_963966155.1 of Clivina fossor. Taxonomy (NCBI): domain Eukaryota; kingdom Metazoa; phylum Arthropoda; class Insecta; order Coleoptera; family Carabidae; genus Clivina; species Clivina fossor. The sequence goes on from OZ014554.1 coordinate 24,923,897, forward strand.
TCGATTTTTTATAGTCGTGAAGGATAAACAACTGACTATAGCGCGGAAATAGTGTCTTCTAGATTCGATTTTATCGCTCTTTATAAATGATTAAATAACAGATTGATACGTATAATGTTATCCTGGTAAATTTGAATTTTTTGTTGTTCATTTTTGAAACTATTAGACTATTTTTTAAAAATAAAACTGCTTTAAGACCAAGTTCTGTATTACAATTTATTTATAATCAACGTTTCGACGAACCTCAATACCCGTCTATAGTAAATAACAGAACATAGAAACAAGTTACTAGGTAACAAATAAGTACCTAACTAGATTACAAAATTTATAGATTTTTAATTAATGGAAGCTAAATTTCATTTAACTCAATGCCTTTACAGTGATTGATGTTATCTTTTTTTCTTTATAAATTTCTATTGCTTGTTATTGATAAGAGGAACAATAGAAATTTATAAAGAAAATGATAACATCAATCACGGTGAAAGCACTGAGTTAAATAAAATTTGGCTTCCATTAATTAATAATCGATAAAATTTTATTTATAAGACGATTATTAATAAATATTAATACAGAACTTTAAGGTGTTTTATTTTAATATAATGAATTCTGAAAGATTTTTTCACTAAGTATGTTAAAAATAAAAATCTTAAATGTATCATTTTTTTTATTTCAAATACGAAAATCCTTCGTAACTTTGAAATCAAGTCATTATTTAAATAATATTCCTTCTAAATGCGCAGTTTGCAACCACAAAATCAATAGTGTAGCAACAAGGAAAATATAGCATCGCAGATTAATTTCAGATAAGACTTCATTTTTCTCCACTCAAAATGAAATAAAAGAAAACGACGAGAGTAAAATCCCATTTGATCCGGAGCACACTGTGATTCTCTACAAGTCGAGTAAGGGCAATTGCAAAGACACTTCTGGCTTTGACAAGCAATCCCGACCCGAGCCGATCACCGTTCCGGCCCAATCTATCGAATCCACCTTCGCTAAGGTATAATGTATATTCACTGCATCCCGTCGAACATGGTACAGGTGTACAATGCGGAAACGAATAAGCGTACAAGCAAGCGACGACAAAAAATATATAGATAATACCATAGATGGAGTATGTCAGTGGCTTGTGTCTTTGCCCAGTGTTCCAAGTCTTTGACCTATTTGCTGTGCGATTGGTTGGCGGGCAATTATTCTTCGGTTTCGAGTGGTATAATGTGCTGTGGGACATTGGAAGGATATCGATGGACAAGGTCGCTAACTGGAGAAAAGAGGATTTACCAAAGACGAATGATAGAAAGTGTTAGTTCCTCCAAAACTTTACAGTAAAAAGTCGTTGTGTTAAATTAACATCATTTTAAACTTTGGTGTTCAAGTAGGTCCACTACCAAAATTTTGTTAATTTAACAGAATACAATATTAAATTATTAAATTAAATTGTCTACAATCATTGTTTTTGTAACGTTTATAAGCGTATTTTTCTTTATAATTTGTTTTAAATTAATTAATTGTTTAATATCGTATTACTAGAGATTGTACACAGTAAAAATACAGCATTGTTAAATATTATCATGTTATATTAAATTAATTTGAGATTTTAACAAAATATAATGTGTTATTTTTAACAACAAATTTTGTGTTAATTTAATTTTTTTCATTAGCACTCTCAAAATTATCAAACAAATATGTAAAGTTTTTACTGTGTTTCTTATTTTGTAATAGGTATTTTGTTATAAATTATTAAATACGTGGATGTACAATAAGTAGATAAGTATGACTGAAAGTGTTTTGCGTGAGCGAATGTTTTCAAAAAAATAATGGTATATATTTTATATAGGTATCTCAATATTTTTGCAAAATTTATAAAAATATACATAAAACTAAAATTATAGTAATTAATATTTTAATAACTATAATTTTCTACAAGATTTAATTAAATAAGTATTATAGCTAGTTACTATAGATAATAATTACTGTGTAGATAATTAGCAAATTACATTTATAATCCCTGATAATTGAGAAAATACGTATATATAATTATCTTTATATTAATAAACCATTTCCCATACATGATATGGCATAAATTTTGGTATAATGCTCCAATTAATAATAATTCTATATTTAGTATTCTTTAGTATATAACTTTGTTTCGTCTACAGTGACTGTTTTACTCTATATGTAAATTCTCTTATTATACTAATTTTAAGTAATTTGCTCTTAAAAAATATTATTATTGAATTAGCTCCAAGAGAATTAATAAAATCGTTTATCCTTTGTTTTTCATTCGTATCAAATCTACATTTTTGTATTTTTTCGCAAAATAGTCTAGATAATAATAATTTTTACAAACGTATTTAAAATTTTCTAATGTTTTTCACTGGAATCAGTATATCTTAAGTTATTATAAACAAAAATAGTATTCACTAGTGTTGCCAATTTTTAGAGAAAAAAAATTATTAAAATATTTAAAAATTTATTATGGCTACATTATTTATCCGATTTTAATTAAATTTTCACAAAAGATTTTTTTAACGACCACATAAATTATATAATTTTACTCAGTGTTGAGTAAAAAAAATATTTTACTTTTTGTTTGGTGGTTTATATACCTATAAGCTTCTAATATTTTTAACTTAAAAATCAATCTGACCCAATCTCCAATTTCCGTGGAGGCACCGACATTGGAAATCGTCGACCATTTAATCGACAAGCGAAAGCGAAACCGAGCAATCCAGTCTTCCCGTTCCGAAAGACAAGTTCGCGAACGCGGCCCCGTAAATCTTTCTGGGGTGTCTTCCGCGCAAACGATCCGACGATCAGTCAGCCGACTGCCGGACTGTGAAATCCATCACAGCAGCCCCAGCAGCCCACACATTCGTACTCCTTTCTTCTCTCGGTGACATCTCGCCAAATGCAAGTGGAAAGTGAACTAATGACCCCTTTCCTCCCGCGACACACGGACAACCGAAGGGTCAATTCGGATGGTAAATGTGGTCACGTCGAGTTTGAGTGGTTGGAGTCGATTGCGGTATTTATGCGCTCCGTTGATGGACGCGTGACTAAATTACTGGATGGTTTTGATGGTAGATGGTTATTGGATGCTAAAATGAAAGTCGTGTTCGGATTGGGTGATTGCTGGTCAATGGAAAGTGAAATTTTCTAAAGAAGAAATTATTCTTTTGTTGAATTTTAGAATTATTTTATTCTAGCATGTTGATGTTGATAGAAAGATTAAAATAAAATTTGTAACAACTATGTTGAAAATAAAAATTACGTATAATAGAAATTAAAATTTCAAGTTCGTGAAGTTGAAGTTTTACACGAGTATGAAGTTTGCAAAATAAATCGCAGATGAGTAAAAAACTAGTATATTATGTTAAGCAGAAAATAATCTTTATTGTGTTAAACCCAGATACAAGGACAAACAATCTGGGCAAAACATGAAAATAGCATTCGACCACAAATATCTTGATTCAACACAATAATTATCGCTTTCTACTCTTCGTAACATAATATACTATTATAAATCTATATTAATTGCTCTCTTTATAATTATATTACACAATCAATTTATACTTTCTATACCTCCTACATGTTATGAGAGCTAGTTTTCCTCTATACCAAGGCAAAGTCCAGTTTCGGGGCCACATTAGACCCGAAGAAAAAAAAATCTTATCCATATTAAATTTTTGTGGTCGGCCGAAACTCGGCGAAATTCTCTAACATTCTATTACAAAGGCAAGATGGTTATCTTAGAGGCAGTAAAATGAGAAAGAGGTCCGAACGTGCTGTACCCTATTGCCTGTGTGTGTTTCTAGGTTATACACAGCTCCTGTGCGCCGGACGCCCCGAAGCCAGGGATAACGCTTCCAGCTTACGGCTCGTTCACAAGTTAATCCCCGGATTACATCGGGGGATTAACGTACGTAGATAATCTTCCGCGACGCATAATTAAAACTTACTATTTTCGCTTCCTCCTGATATTATAGATATAATAGGAGATTTTTTGCTGTTCCGGGCATGTTCCGGGTGGAATATGTTATTGTTTTTATTTGACTACACAGCCTACGTGGACGCAATTTTAAATGTCTTTATTTGTTTTTTGTTTTAGATGACGCAGTAAGAATAATTATTAGAAGGATAGTACAGTTTAATTATGGCAGATTTGTTTTTAAATATAAAATGTAGTTTGATTCTATTATTAATTTTAATTTATAGAAAGAAAAAAAACTATAGTATTATTAAACTAAGAGTGTGCTTGCGCAATATTAAATGAGTGATTCTAAAAAAAATCTTCAAATGTTGATTTTCAAATTTTCAAAAATTTAAAAAAATTTTCAAATTTTAAATAATTTTGAAAATTTAAAAAAAAATTTTTATAGTGTAGAGTATAAAACAAAGAAACATATCGAAACAAAATATAATAACCCTTTTTTCTGTTATAGCAAACAACGAAAACTAAATTGAATTTGTCAAAACATATTTTCCATTTTATTGTTAGTGAAAAAAATTTTGTTTTTAAATTCTGTGCCAATAAAAATGAAATCCACGCTATATGAAATTCAACCTCGTACTATATATACGCCCACATGTTTCCAACTCAATTTAGTTATCATCTTAAAAACATATTCCCGCTTCAAAATATCCATATATATATACAGCCAAATTTGTAGCAGCCTGTGCCTGGATTTCATAGTTTTATCGTTTTGTTTACGTTTCAAAAATTTTCGATAGCAATAATTTTCAATTGTATTACTTCTACAGGGTGTTAATAAAAAACTGTACACACTTTGGTAGGTGATAGTAGAGATGAAAACAAGAAATACAAATACCCATTGGTTTTCGAAATATGGAATATTTTTTTTCCTACGAAGTCTACTACTGTCTGATTTTGGCGGTTTAAAACACCCAGTTTCTCTTAACCTACGGCAAACTTCTTGAAAAGTTGGATGAGATGGAATATGCCTCAAAGGATATCTCTGCTGGTAAATTCGTCTAGCTTCACGCGAATTTCGATGAGCTTCGCCATAACATAATTGCAAATCGGCGTACTCCGCACATGTAAATTGAACCATTGCAAAAATAGACTAACTTAAATAGCAATAAGTAATTTCACCGTTCAACTTATTACAAAATGTTTATTGACATGTATTATTGTATTGTTTCTGCGGTTGTTCGTTTATCGCAGATAATGCGACATCGCATTCATAAGAGGTGTAAATAAAAATTTAAAAATTACATATTTCGAAAACCAATGAGTATTGGACCTAAGTGTATTACAATTTTTTTTTTGTTTTCATCTCTATTATCACCTACCAAAGTGTGTAAAGTTTTTTTAATAACACCCTGTATATAAACAATAAACTGATGTAGCCAGCTTGCGCCTATTTATGTACTATTTTTTTCCGTATGTCAAATTTTTTGACTAACCTACATGGTCGAGTGTTTTAAAGCGTGCACTGTAAAAAAAATTCAGTAATTTTACATAAAAACCCGGGGCAACTGATTTACACTAGTTTAATATGTAAATGTACAGATGTCATAAAAAAAATTTTATATTACATAAATATAAAATACGTATATTTTATAAAAGTAATTACTTACTTTTTCGATAAAAAAAACTTATATAATCTGTTACATTAATTGTTTTACTTAAAATTACAAAATTTTATAATTTTTACAAAAAAGCTGAAAATAATATTATTTTTTACTATGGTATTTATGTTTTTTACAGTGTGTACCTAATATATCATCAGAAAAAAATACACAAATAACATATACATAGAACATAGAAACAAATTACTAGGTAACTTATGTTAAAGATTGTAAAAGATATTAGTTTTCTTCACTCTTTGGGTATATATAGAACTCCGTGCTAATGCGGTAAAGTTTATGTTGGACAAACATGTAAAACTGTTTCAATACGTCAATATGTCTAAACCATCTAGATAAATTTGCTACTGCACAATATGAGTTAGAAAATCTTCATGATATAAAATTCGAAAATACCACAATAAATGCAACACCCATCAACATTAACAATAGATTGATAAGAGAAGCAATAGAAATTTATAAAGAAATTTATCAATCAGTGTAAAGTGGCACTGATTTAAATAAAATTTAGCTTTATTTAATTAATAATTTATAAATTTTATAATCTAGTTACTTATTTCGCTCTATGTTCTGTATATTTATTGTACATGTCATTTGTATAATTTTTCCTGATGATGATGATGTACGTAAAGTAGGTTGAAACGTCGTTCTATATTTAAAATAAATACAAAACTTAATTCTAAAACCTTTTTATTTTAATATAATGAGTTCTGAAAGGTTTTTTACTATGTTATACATATTATATAAAAATTTCTGTATAAAATTTGTATATATAATAAATATGAGATCCGTAAAACACTGGAATAAAAAGTCTTTTTTTAATGAAATAGATAAAACAACAACAAACAGAAGTTCTATTCAAAAGCAATTTCTAAACAAATATAATAATCAAAATAAAAGCATCTGTAATTTTAGTGCAATTTCCGTAAATAAGATCTCATCTTACGAAATCCAAGCACTTTCTAAAATAGAGCATAGAGCATCATATCGATAGAGATAGGGGAAGGTTCAAGAAAAACAAATTTCCAATTCATGTCATTCATATGTATGTCGGTAAATGGACCGTACTAGACGAAATTCTGCTAGCGACAACAGAAAAACAAAGATTTTTGAGGTCTCGGTTATTCGACTGCTCTGACAGCAGAAATAGGCAATCAAATACTCAATAAATCTATTTCATTTCAATGCGATTATTTTCGAGAACTATACGAGATCGAGATAAAAAATTCTTGGAATTGTTATTGGTGTAGTTTAAATGAATAAATATAGACAAACATTAGTAAAATATTTTCAGATAAACATTAATTAAAACAAAAATACATTGGCTACCTCTTTTATATATGAAAAAAATGCTTTTATTTTTCAATTTAAAATAAATTTTTGCTGCTACCTCTTATCAAATATGAATAGTATTTCTATTTTTGATATATAATATTATAAATAATTTTAAGTAAAAGTCAAAAGCACTTTTGAAAAAATCACTTTTAAAAGTCAAGTGAAATTACTGGTAGTATTTGCAATTTATTAAATATTAACCAAATTTTTGTAATTTCTAAACAGAATATGGGGCCATATTAAAATAAAACTGCTTTAGATTAAAGTTCTGTATTAATATTTATTTATAATCGATGTTTAGACGAACTCAACGCCCATCTTCATCAAGATAAATGATACAAATGACATTTACAGTAAATAACAGAACATACAAAGTTACTAGGTAACAAATAAGTAACTAATAATAGTAATAACATTTTCTATATATTCTACGTACATTTTCATCAAGAAAAATTAATACAAATGACATGTTTTGCTTGTTTATTATTTATGTCATTTATATTATTTTTCCTGATGAAGATATACGTCGTTATTTAAATAAAATATATATAAAACTTAATCATAAAGCTTTTTTATTTTAATATAAATTCAAAAAGAATTTTTACTTTGTTATAAATAAAATAAAAAATGTAAAATGTAAATAAAAAAATTTTAATTTATAATAATTTAAATAATAATGTAAATTGTTTTAAACCTCATAAATATGTATATTAACAAATCCGTAACTTTCTTAATTAAGAAAAATACGTTGTAATTTTTTTTCTCTTTGAAATTTTGTAAATATTTTGAAATGTAGTAATATAAATATGTATACAGAGCAGAATTTCAATAAAACATTATTTCTGGTACATATGTTTTATACCACTAAATTAATACGGATTGCATCTAAAAAGTTTGTAACTCACTATTTTAAATTATATACTTCGTAATATTAACAATATAAACAAAAGTCATATTCCTTTTAGATATCATAATATTTTTTTAATATTCAAATATAGTATTAATACAAAAATATATTTCTGTTAATTTTCGATTCCATTTTAATTAAAATAGCTTAAAAAATTTATCCTGATACTGGTAGTAATCCAAAAATCAATAGTTGAAGAGTCACTAGGCCACTAGGGTATATTCGGTAACAAAATTTGTTAAAATTAATGACACGTTAAAATAAAAAAAAATTGGATTTGTTAAATTTTGTTTCAACATGTCATTAATTTTAACAAATTAGTCCAGTAAAAACGAAATATAGGCCATCTTTTTGAATTATTCTAATTTTCATAATAATTTATATTCTTTTATTTCGGCTTTTAAAACCTAATCGTTGTGTTAATTATATTCAGATAATAAATTATATTGTAATAATAATATTGAACAAAAGTTTATAAAATGCATCTGTGAAATTAATATAATAGTATTATAATGAGGTTTTTCTCAAAAACTTCACAAGTTACTCAGTCACTGAATCGGCTTGTTAAGCTATACATCCCAAGAAAGTATAACTTGAAAAATCTCAACATACTATAAAATACTCAACGTACCTAGTGGTCAACGATCACATTATACTTTTTTTATGTTAATGTATACTTTATTATATGTTAATGCTTATTTTATTAATTTGCTACGGATGATGAATTCTTAGCTTCCGAAATATGTATTTAACTATATTTTAAAATTAATTTTGTGATTTTGAGAATTTCTTAAATTCATTTCATCTAATTAGAACTAAATAAAATATAAATATTTTATCATTTCTGTGTAAAGCATGAGTAAATGTTTTCAACAAAAAAAAATCACGTACATCAAACAAGCAAATCGTACAACCGTTTATTCTTCCGTTTCGGAACAGCGTAAAATCGAACAAAACCACGCCGCCTTCTTGTCTTGAACGCTGTAAATCTCCAGCAAAGGAAAACTGTATCCCAAAACGGGAAAACCTCTGCCGAATGCATTCGGTTTTTATTCATGTCGATAAAATTATTTCTATTTTATTCAAACATAGTGTGCGGCAATAAGCAAATAGCTTCAGAAGCAAAACTACGTTACATGCTAATGCTATTCAACAGCAAACAGATTTTTTTCTTTAGATCCGTGGCGAAGATAGATATTTCCTTAGATACAATGCTTTTATTTAAATTTGCAGGCGGGAATTGAAAAGAATATATATATATATATATATATATATATATTTAATTAAGTACTTGTTTGTTGTGATGTGTATTTATTGTGTCGCAGCAATTATTTATAATATCGCCAGTCAAGTTCTTGTTCGTTCTGTATTACAAAACCTTACTTTTGAGAAAATAATGTTAAAAGTTTATAAACTGAATTGTGTATAGTAAGGATAATAGAATCAATTAGAATCCATATTTTCAAAACTATTAAAAATTATAACATTCACGATTGTTAAAATAGATATAAAACAAACAAATATTGCCAAAATTAGCAATAACTCAGTTTGATCAAAAATGGTGTATGGAACAAACAAGAAATCGACTGACGCTATATATAAACGTTTGTCTATATTTAGCTGTCTATATGTTCAGCAACAACTACAACGAGTTGCACTATCGTGTGAAACACTTATTTAAGTTAATGGTAGTAATATAATGATCTCTTTCTATATAGGCAATATGGTACCGTAATATTAATATTATGATACACTTGAAGAAAAACATACTTTATTATATAATTGTAGGCACGTTAATTGTTGAACTAGTTCAGTAACTTTTGGCATACACCAACCACGCCCACCGAAATATTCAGCAATTCTCCAGGTCGGTTCGGTGAAAATATCAATCAAAATGACAGCCGCCCTCGGGCCACAAAAGCAGGAGCAGACCTGCCTGCGTATGTATCTATATTCAAGCCTTTAGCAATAGCGCGAAGGTTTCATAGCTTTCAGAATTTCGGCCTTCAACTTCAGAGCCACCCAGCCGTGTACCAATACTTTGCCGTCGACCGTATATCCCCGTCACACTCCCAGTAAAGATGAAAAATGATTATATCGACTCCCTCAGATCACCAACATAACCTCCTCCTAAATGGTACAACCCCGACGATTTTCTAATTATTGTTTCGCTGATGATAGACGGGGCCTCGGCCTCCTCTCTCGTTTTCTATTGATAAAGTTTAAGAGTCTGTAAACGCTGCCTGCTCCTTGCATCATTTGAGATAAGATTTTCGTTACCGAAAGATACGTTACACTTAAAGAAGAGAATACTGGAGTTATTTGTCAGTGTGTTTATGACAATATTAGCTTTTTATAAACGACAAAAACCTGCTTCTATTACGATACTCAAACGATCATTTTGTAATTTAGTTTTTAATGAAATACTGTCTTGTTTAAAATATAATAATGTAGTAAAACTTATAATATTAAAATAAATAATTATTTAAATAAACAAAAATTAATATACCACATTTTTAACACGAACTAAAAAGTATAAAATAACCATACAGAAAAACGTGGAACGCATGCAATAAATAAGTAGTAGCTGTTATTGTTTATACTTTTTAGTCAGTGTTAAAAATATAGTACAATAAATTTTTTTTATTTAAATAATTATTTTCTGCTTTTTAGTCTTGTTTAACTTTAACCTTTACGAGCGGGCCCGGGTTCGAATCCCGCTTGAGGCATGGATGTTTGTGTTGTCTTTGTTACGTCTAAAAATACAATTTAATAAAAACAATATCAAAGTAGCTGGCTAATGGACTCGTATCCAAAGTCAATATATGTATAAAAAAAAAAACCTTAATGTAATTAATTTATTTATTTAATTATACTTTAATAATTACAATTATATAATTATAATTAAATTAATTAACTGTAATTTAATATTTTTAATATTATTAATTAATTAGTTAACTAATTTTTTACAGGACTATAAATAGTTTTACAAAATATTTTCGTTCATGTAATTTATTTAATAATAAAAATAATATACAGTAGCATAACGGATAAAATTTTACAAATATTTGTTCTTCGAGTAAAAAAGAATATATTTCTATTTGTTGTGTAAATAAAGACCGTCGAACAACTGTTGCACGTACAATATTATTAATTTACATATTTTTTATTGCACAATTGTTGAATGCAGGTTTTTATTATATTTTTCACTGTTTAATATTCACTTTATGTTTCATAAAATTGCGTTTATGTCGTAATCTTTTATCTAAAGATTAGACTAAAGCAGATTGTAATAAAACTCTTAAAGTTACAAATTAGATCTTTTTACTAGCTCGGAAGAAAGCAAAGTGATCTCCATATACAAAGAAAAAATAAAGTTAAATCACAGAAAACAGTGTTTATTATAAGGAATTTATAGAATATACTGCTTGAAGAAATGCACAATCTAAATATAATAAAGTTTAAATTGAAAGTTAGAAACATGTTTGCATGATGTTGCACAACATTTGGTCCATCATATCTGTTTGATGACGTATACATTGGTACAAATTATATATGAGCAATCTGCAACATAATATTTATAATATATGAAACTCGGTATTCATAATTATATTTATCACACACATTTTTAATACACACACAGCAAAATAAAATTTTTATGTTTGACGTCATAAATACAATGGAAAAACTTATTAAAAAAAAAAAGTAAAGTCACTTTGACAGATGATAAGCTTATTAAATATTATCAACTTAAACAGTTGTAACAACCTATAAGTTTTACTAAAACGATTTCGGTCAGGCCGAGCGGAAATATAGATTGCACATACGTGGTTGATTTCTTGAAGTTTTTAATAAAAAGAACACGAGAACAACTTAAAAAGATAATTTTATTAAATAATAAATAAAATTAATTAACAAATGATTTTACAAAATAACTAAAAATTATAACAATATATGGACGGTATCTGTAGCTTACACTCAATTGTTTAATGTTCTTCCATTGAATATCTATCCGTAACTAAATTAAACTCATTTAATTTTCGACTAAAGTGGATTCATAAAAATGCAGCTTAAACAAAAATCGAATGCAATCGAACTTTGAACGACGACTAAAAATGCTGACAACATGACAAAGTTCGATGCACTCGACAGTCATGGATATGTCAACGTACTAATTTCCTAAATTCTTAAATATCAAATATCCATGACTGTTACACAGTATTGACAACATAAATGGACAAAGGTAACGTCATCAATTTCTCCCCTCTTCCAGATTATTAAGTACACTCTATAAACTGTGTTATGGCAAAACCTGTCTTGGTATAAAGTCATATAAGTTTGCGCTTATTAGTGTATTTTTGAACGAATAAAGCAATATTTCTCTGTGAAGAAACTAAGGCTCGTATTCTCACCTCACTTTTTCGTGAAAAAGTGCTTTTATCATTAATTTCAAAATAACTTTTTGCTTCTGTTTTTCATCAAATATAAATAATTTTTCTATTTTTGATCATTTTTATTATATTTGCTATTATGAAATTTAAATAAACTATTTTAAAATGCTTAATAAACGATTTTAAGTAAACGTCAAAAGTACTTTTGGCAATAATCACTTTTATAAATGAGGTGAGAATGCGGGCCTAAGCTTTTATTAAGAAAAAACTAATTATAAGTTAGTACAATGCAATTAATGCGATTAGTGTATGATGAGTGTGATATTGAAAAAATTTAACAAATTTGCCGTATTAGTCAGTTAAGATGGTTCGGATATCTTGAGCGAATATCTAATGAACGTTTGGTTAAAAAAATTTATATGAATGTTTTGAAGCTATACGTTTGCGTGGACGTCCGATGAGTATTGGAGTGGTATGATTGAGAGAGTTTTGCTTGTAGTAGGAATAGAAGTGCATGTATAACAGAGTGTCAGCATGAATGTGGATGAAGTTAAAGTTGCTTGTCTAGATAGGGATGTTTGGAAGAAACTGATTTCGGGATAGTGGAAAGAGTTTGTGCCACTCTCTTTAGGTACATGGCGTGATTGTGTATGTATGTATGTATTTTCACATTTGTATAAACATCATTATTTATCCATCATAATACCCTACGTAAAAGCTAAAAATATATAATTAATTAAATATTTTTTTCGACCTGCCACAACCAAAAACTCCCGCCAACTTTTTGAATGAAAAAAAAAAGAACAATACCGCCTATATAAATTTCATCCAACATAACAACACAATCACGTCGCAATGGAAATTAACTCAACACGCCCTCTGATTCCGGTAAAATTCCCTAGGATATCTGTCGACATCTCATAGCAGCCGACCGACATCGCTAATCCAAAGTTATAGAAACTTGCACGCCTACACGCTTTGTAGGCCGCAGCCAAGGGCCTCAGTCGCCCTACCCACCCTGTATGCCAACAAGCTGGTAACATCTTCAGTCGGTATAATATTTGCTTGTACGTTACCATGTTTTGTGGTTAAGAACCATTTCGGAAGCGTTTCAATCTCATTCCGGAGGCCTGCGATGCAATGTTACTGAAGATATTTATTTACGAAAGGCAGTTGGATGGTTTAAGAGGTTCAAATGTTTATCCTTCAATGGAAGGAAATGAAGAATTGAGAAGAAATAGTTTATAGGCGAGTACGAAAAAATAGTGAAAATGAATATTGAAAAATATTGTTACTTATGCAAGAAATTATTGAAAATTTTAATGTTAATTAATATTTTTAGAGATGAAAATAGACTTCAAACTATTCTTTTAATAAAATAAGAAGGCTTCAGAATTAAGTTCGGTATATATTTTTAAATATTAACGTTTCCATATACTCTACGTATATCTTCTCATTTTTCTGACAGAAATATGCATAGAGTATATCGAAATACAAATATTCAGTTTTGTTATACGAAAATTGTTTCGTTTTTCAACACACATATTGCAATAATCAATATAAACATTACCCTGAACTTAAAGAAAACATTAACATCAACATCCACCAAAAACCATAACCATATCAGTGTTGGTTTAAAGGTTGACATAGCAGAATTAACATTACACAGATTAATCGGCAATACAATAAATAATTCCTTCTCGATTTAAATTTCGAGAAACTATTATTAGGAACATTTACATATTAAAAAGTAAGAATGATTAGATATAATAAAATAATTTAAATATGTCACATTATCTTTTAGAAAAACATTGTAGATAAATTATTTGAAATTATTAGTATTGCTATGACTATATATAAAAATCTTAGTAAATCATTATTAAATAGTACTACTATAATAATTATAATATTATTATATTAATATATATTATTGTTATTTGCTAAAACTAACTGTTTCTACATACATAAGCGATACCATATATATATATATATATATATATATATATATATATATATATATATATATATATATATATAAATTAAAAATTTCACGACTAGAGGATATTATAATGTAAAATGTTTTAACGGGAAGATAGTCAATGGTTAGATGTTAAAATCAAATTCTCATTTAAGATTCAATTGCCAAGCTTTCGGTGTTATTTTACACCTTTTAAGTTGATATTTTATTTTATTATTTATTATTTATTTATTATTTTATTATTTTGACTACAACTTTTTGTGTTACATCTTATTAGTATTAAAGATTAGTTTGTTAAGTTTAATTTATATTTGAATTTATGTTTCCGTACAATTTACTTATTTATGATTGCTGTACCATTTATGTTTAAATTAATGTTTCTTCAATTTTTAACAAGAACATGTCCTGAAGAAGGTGTAAAATAACACCGAAAGCTTGGCAATTGAATCTTAAATGAGAATTTGATTTTAACATCTAACCATTGACTATCTTCCCGTTAAAACATTTTACATTATATATATATATATATATATATATATATATATATATATAAATTTATTAATATTTCTTGACAAAACTTGAAGTTTCTTTTTCAATGAAGTTTTTTTAGGAGGTGCGTAAAAGAATTAAAAAAAATTAATATTTTTTGGACCACTCTAATATATATTATATACAGCCTGATTCAGAGTAAGCGCCTTAATTTTTTTTAGCCACACTATGGGTACTACTTTCAAAATATTTGGCAGTAATATGTTTCAGGACATTCTCTACACGATGGTGATATCAGATTTTCAATTGGACGAATCATTTCAAAATGGCGACGGTCAACTTTTTTTTTTAAATAGGATGTCATAATTTTTTTATTATTATTGAGATCCTAAAACCATTCTTTTTACGATAGTATTTTGTTTTTCTTAAAATTTCATTTATTTCCCTATCAAAAAGCAAACTAACATTTTAATCTAGTAGCGAATGAATGTTTTACACCCGATGTTATTTTTGTCCAAATATCAAGTAGCGGTAGACAAACTAGTTGTCAAACGTCAAACACCACCATTGGACGACGTTTCAATTTATGTATTGAAAAAGAAGGAAAACATTTCGAGCAATTTTTCTAAATACCTAATTTTTATTTGATGTAAATTTTTAATTTTGAGTTTCAAAAAGTAAATGTAGATGACAAAATAAAGTTTAATTGTTTCTTTTGTGTCTACCGCTACTTGATATTTGGACAAAAATAACATAACATGCGCTACTAGATTAAAATGATAGTTTGCTTTTTGATAGGGAAAGAAATGAATTTTTAAGAAAAACGAAATACTATCGTAAAAAGAATGGGTTTAGGATCTCAATAATAATAAAAAAATTATGGCATCCCATTTAAAAAAAAAAGTTAAACGTCGCCATTTTGAAATGATTTGTCCAATTGAAAATCTGATATCACCATCGTGTAGAGAATGTCCTGAAACATATTTCTGCCAAATATTTTGAAAGTAGTACCCATAATGTGGCTAAAAAAAAATAAGGCGCTTACTCTAAATCAGGCTGTATATATTAAATTTTTTTACAAAAAGTACATGAAATTATTGTACTTCTTCCCCTTTTCAACACAAAACAAAATATGTTACAAATTGCAATAATCGATAAAACTTGCACAAACACATTATCCTGAACTTGAACCCTGCATATACCATCCACCCTACCAAGCCATAACCATATAGTTTGAAGAATAACCATCCCGCGCGCAATCCTGTTGCTTCG
Source organism: Clivina fossor (assembly GCA_963966155.1). NCBI lineage: Eukaryota > Metazoa > Arthropoda > Insecta > Coleoptera > Carabidae > Clivina > Clivina fossor. The sequence goes on from OZ014554.1 coordinate 24,939,882, forward strand.
CGGTGCAAACGCCTTGGCGCGCGCGAATATAATAAAAAACCGCGCCATCCGATAGCATAATATCGATAAAAATCGTGCTCGCCTACATATACGGATGTATGTATGTATTCCTCACCAAGGACCAATAATCGATTCGGGAAAAACTTCGCCTATATGTACAGGACGAGTTGTGTATAGCGTGTCGAATGAAATAAATCACGGGGCGAATGTAATTTTAATCTGGGCCCCACGTCGCGCGTCTAGCGGAGCAGCAGTAGAATTTTGCCAAAGCGAAGAAGAGAAAACTTGTAGCTGATTCTTTCAGTGGTAGATTGCCAAGATTATGTATTTTGTTGGCCGGAATATGTTTGTTTGAAATTGGGCCAACTTGGGAACAAATATGAAATATGTGAATAAATAGTTTCAACACATAGATATTATTATTGATATTTGAGAAGCACAGCTGATTATTTTATAAATTTCAATTGAAACTTTTGTAATGATTGAACAATGAGGGGAATCACATGATTCTTTAAAATCGTATAAAATCTTAAATAAAATCTCTAGAATTTTAAAAATTTCGTATAAAATTCGTAAAATCAAGGAAAAATCACAATACTCAAAATTTGTACAATCTAGTGTACATAACTTGAGAAATTGACCTTTAAATGAATTAGGCCAACCTACAATACTTATTTGCGTACCAGTTTTTATTTTTAATTTTGTATATTATATCTTATAATAATGGCTTAAAATTTTCATAAATCATTAGAAACTTATAAAAAAAATGAATATTTTAAAATTTTAAATTTTTTTTAATTACTTAATTATTAATCGCAAAAGCATTTTTATTGATATACAATTATTTAAATCAATTTTAATATATAATTTATGTTTAAACTTTTCAAAAATATATTTTTAATATTATTTAATTTAGACATACTTTAAAAATTAATATAAAATATAACTTTTTTTACAAATTTCATAGAAATCAAAATTATGAATATTTAATATATATACTAATTTTTCAACGTATTTTTAAATATATTTTATACTTATAAATGAAAACAATTTTATAAATAAGTGAATTAAAAAATAAACTAAAAATAATTGCGTTTTTGTACAGTTCAAAAGTATGTTTTATTCCTAATCCTTCATCAAAAGCTAAATAAATGTTTTTTACCTTTTCGTTTCGAACGTAAACTACGCCTGTAACACAAAAACTTTTTCAAATCCTAATAAGTCCATAACGTTACCAATATTTGACAACCACGATTATTGAAAGAAATGTCTGACATTTATTATCGATCTGTTTCGCTACCTATTACTTTATCAAAACCAACCATTTTATATATAATCTCGTTTTATTAATATTTTCTTTTCAAATTGAATTATTTCATGTTTTTATTGATAAATTTATATTCACAATTTTAAAAACTTAAAACATGATTGTTAAAAAAATAGATAAGTATTGTCATAACTATTAAAAATTCACAATCACAAATTTTCAGAAATTAGTTTAAAATTAATCGCAAAATTTGTATTTTGTTAACATATTATTTTTGTGCTGTTACTAGCAACTCTTTTATGTATTCTTCGCATATA